>JAQHUG010000048.1:9796074-9807079 GCA_028555095.1 Dicrostonyx torquatus
GCTGCTGACCCCTACCCTAGAGGCCGCGGTCCTCATCACGCTTGCTTCTCTTAGCAGCATAGGAGTAGAGCTCAGATTGCTCCCTTCTTGCTACAGGGGAGGCTGAAATCCTGCAAAGGTTTGGAGGCAACAGGGATTTAATGACGGGAAAAGACTTTTAGCCAATCACAGGAGGTTGGGGTGTGGCCATTGGGACCCCAGGTATCTAAAATTGGAGAGAACACAGGTGTGCTCTCTCTCCATGCTGTGTCCATTGGACGGATAGGACTTTGGACTTCCCAGCCTGACAGCGTGAGTCTTCTCTCTTTTAATTTATTAAAAATACCTTTTCCTATTGAGCTGGCTTGGTTATTCATTCTGCAGCGTGCCGTTTCAATTTAACATTTGCTAAAATTGTTTGTAAATGGATTCAATGCGCCTGTATATATACAATCATTCAGAATGCATTAAAACACCTGTCTCTTGATTTCCAGTGACAATGAGAATGATCTAAGTATATTTAGTGTGAGTTCTAAGAAAGTACTAAATGCCAATATGTAATTTTTTTAAATGGTTCTTTTATAAAGCATAGTATTCTGTGGCTTATCACTATTAATTTTCTTGGTAATTATCATTACAGAAAATTGCTATGGTGACGAAAATTTTAGGAGAGTTGGGTCTCAGATTTTATTTATACAATAGCTGTAGGACTCTCACTTCATGGCATTTCATTACATGGGAAATATTTTTCCCTTCCAAAGTCAAGATAATGTCACTCTCAGCCCACCTACATTTTCTTGTGATACCTTCCTTTGTCATCCAGGGAGATCCTAGGGATTCCTCTAAGGGATCTGAGAAGTGCTAGTGGGGAATACCATGGAGTCCACTCAGAGCTGGCTGCTCACATCTGGGAGGAGATGTTCTCTGAGAAATTTCTGTATCTCCTTCCAAGAATGCTCTTGTGCGGCTGCGTGTTGGACAACCTCTCCCCCCCAGTAGATGCTTGGAATCACATAGGGGATCCTTGAGGCAGAGCACAATGGGGAATAGGGAGGCTCGATCAGGTGACCTGCCCCAGGGTATGACAGCAGGGTCCAATTCTTCTTCCCGTTTTTTATCAGCTGTGCTGTGGCTTGATGAGCATGGACTTTGCTGTTGAGATTTTTATCATCTTCTCCCACCACAAAAAGGAAATGTCCCTGCGCTTTTTCAATGGGAAAACAATATTTGCTATCCTTATCTGCAGTTTCCTCATAGGTTCGATAAAACTCTGCAAGTCCGAAGGCATTGGTGATGGTAAATTCTATATTGCATGGTACGGGATTGTTGACCTGACCGTGATATACATGAGGATCAGTAGTAACAAAGTTAGGCCCATTGATAAGTACAGTGGCTTTTATCTGTTTTAGGTTAACAGCCATAGAGAGTCCAATTTCTGCTCCTTTGCATACAGAAACGACGCCAACACCTGGGCCCAAGACCTAAAAACAATAAAAATGAGATGTTATTCCTTCATTAGGAAATAATCAAGAGCTTCAACAAAGAATAGTAACAGGCAAGTTAAAAAAAAAAAGTTAAAGAAACCACCCAGCTGTGTATATGACAAGTAGCTGGAGTTCTGGAACACAGTTCGTTTATTTAATTGAGTTTTACTCTAGATATATTGGATTCAACATTATGGCTGGTCCTGAGCTTAAAGTATCTTCAAGAAATATTATGCCAGGACTAGAAATACAGGACTGTGGTGGAGCCCTTCCCTAGCACGCAGTTATCGCCACATGACAAACAAGAATAACAAGACCGGTGTAGTCAGGCAAACAAGCAAAGTGAATGCGTCATTGTAAATAGCGTTGGTCAGGGAACAGGCAATGAGCGAAGTGCCTTACAGAGGAATTGAGTTTCCTCCAGAAAGGGGAGAATGAAGGGAAGTTAGGGCAGCACATGGAGCTCGACTGGAAAGCGTTGCTCTCAGAAGGAGATTTCAGAAAAGCCTGTCTCAACACACGTTTTCTTGTCAATCATCAAACACGCCCAGCAAAGGAGTAATATTTTATAAGGCAACTACCTGCCAGATGAAAAGACAGGAGACAAAGTCCGTGGAGAGGACCTAGATTATTAGAATATCACACATTCTCTAACAATGTATACAGACAGATCAGCAGGATCAAAGAGTCTCAGAAGAAATGGACCGTAAATTGAATGTTCACACATTAAAAACAGAGGCAATAAAGAGTAATATGCTGAGTGGTTCAAGCGTGCTAGCTAACCATCCCTTCACATTTTGAAGGCTAATATCTTGATTTCGCGTGGCAAAACAATGTATCCACTCTCAGAGGATGCACTTTGATGAGTCTGAGCTTATTGTCTTTTCTACGTATCTATTTATATGATCTCCTTATGGATTTATTTTCTTCTCATGAAAAATAACACAGAATCATGAAGGTCAAAGTCTGTGTTCTCGACAATTCTTTCGATCTTAAGACACTGGTGCTGACTCGATGCCTAAAACACAGCTTTCTTGTGCACTGGAGGACAGGACCAGAGAACTGCTGGTCAGGAAGCCTGTGTTTTCCAGAAAAGTGGCTGGTGGTGGATTAAATGTCAACATAAGGCTGTTGGGTTTTTTTTTTGTTTTGTTTTGTTTCTCATGGTCTAGAACTCCAGGGAAAGATGACTCAGACTTTGGTTCTGGAAAACAGATTCACAAGTTGTTTGTTTATAGATGTAAATACATACAATTTCTGGGACTGTGGAGATAGCTCAGTCAGGAGAGTGTTTGCCATGCAAGTATGAGGACAGACATAAACTATGCTCCCAGAACCTATGTAAAATCGTCAGACATGCTGGCTTGCTTGTAATCTCAGTCCTGTGGAGATGTACACAAGAGGACCCTAGGCTCACGAGTCAGACAGTTTATCCTGATAGGGAATCTGCGAGCCTCTATGACAGACCCTGTTTCCAAACCGAGCTGGATGGCTCCTGAAGAACAGTATCTAAGACTGACCTTTGTCCACACAAACATGTACACACACACACCAACACACACACATGAGCAATCACACCCTCCCCCCATACAGAAACCTGTACACAAATATCCCTCTCTAGTATATGCACATATATATGTATATACACACATATAAATATACATTTTTTATACACACACAGAGGGTGGGAGGGGAATCCTAGTCACTAGTTTCAAATGGAACGTACAAACCAGAAAGAGTAAAAGACAGCTGTTCTTTGTAACACAAAAGATAACCTTGGTGGAATCACACTTCCAAGTCAAGGCAAGTCACACAGCATTGCAGTTAACATAACAGTGGGATGTATTCACACAATGAGCATAAATTACCTTCGGATGTCTCAGGAGAAACTCTACACCTTCCTCAAAATACTCTAGATCTACCTTCTCCAGGTAAGAGGGCAGGTCATCATAACGCCAGTAAGCCAGAGCCAAGGCTGCAAAGCCATGACTGGCCAGGAGACTAGCTCGGAATTCGACCAGTCCACCGGTGCTCCCAAACAGGTCAATAACCCCTGGGAAAGGGCCTTCGCCTGGAAAAGAACAACATAAAACAGCTCACATATGAAAGTAACGGGGAAAGACAACAAGAATATGAAGCCAACAGGCAGAACTGAATCTTGGGATTAATACACAAATTCTCAAATAGAACATTCAAATGTTCAACCTTATATCTGGGACAAAAGGAAGGTCTTCTTATTATATAATGAAACATAACTTCTAAGGATTTAATATAAACTACGTGCACTGACATATTTAATTCCTGAAACCCAGAGGAGGGGTTATTCCCATCGTCTTTGAGTAAAGAAAATCAGAAAAAAAAAAAAAACCAAACAAATATGACAGGACTTCTTAACCAAATAAGGGTTCACAAACGAGCTTTCGGAAATCTATGTAGGTCCTAAGATTAGATACAAAATATGCTGTTTATATGTGTTTTCCTGTGAGAAATGCTCCAGATTGATGAAGCTATCTCCAAAGACTACCTGGGAGAGGTAGAACCTTTAAGAAGGGGAGCCAGTTGGAGATCTTCATGTCCTTGAGGGTGAGCCCTCACAAGGTGTGTAGTTAGACAAAGATTCTCTCTTTGAAAGTGAAGTTGTCTTTAATGGCTAAAATGCCTTGTAAGAGCTTCAGCTCAGTAGCTCAGTCCCCTGGGGAACTTGCTTCTAACGTGTCTCAGTTTCAGGGCTCATCCCAGGCACTAGGAAACAAAAGAAGGTAAACACCCTTCTCTGTTACAATCTGCTAACCACTAACTGACAAAAGAGTTGATAAAACCTCCCATGACATCAGATGAACATGAGGAGCTCTTTCTTTTTATATTAATTTCTACTGCATGTAGCCTAGCGTACAGAGAAAGAAGAGGGATGTCAGAGCGTCGGCCCACAATCACTCTGTGTTGACAGCGCGCGTCTACAGTGAAGCAGAGCCCACCCATAGTGGTTATCATAAATTGTCCCTGCCTTGAAACTTGATTTCAGAACAGGAAGACTGACCATGTCCATTTAAAAGCTGGCATCACATGAGGGGAAGTGGCGAGTTTTTAAATGGCTGTGCTTCCTTTAGTTTGAAAAATCAGAAGACACAATATATCTTGGTTTAGAAATGACCGTGTAAGTACACTGATAAAGATCAGTTTACATCTTGTGATGAGTGGGAAGGAAGGGAACAATGAAGGACCTGAAATCTTTCCACACCTAATTCAACCTCTTTGGGATCAAATATATCTCATTGCTCCTTTGTGCCCCAGCAGATCATGCAATGCAAGAGACTCTACATATCCAACATCCCAGAAGATAGCAAATGTCATGCTGGGTGCCAGCACACCAGCCCGAGGCAGAAGGTCTAGACCTATATGTGTCTGTCTGTGTTGTATATATACACATTTTAAACAGAAGTGTGATACTAAAGAAACAAAATTTAGTGCTAGTTCCTTGGCCCTAAGCGCTATGGGATGGTCTACATTTTTATTCCTGGGCATAAAAAAAATTTAAACTATCTAAACAAGCTTGTTATAGTAAAAGATTAATACTATACTTAAACTGAATATTAACGTGATATAGCTCCTGAAACCTGCTGTGTGGGAGTCTTCAGTCAGCCAGGCTCTAATGAACTACACTTAACCTACATTCAACCAATCAGAAACCTCCCAACGCTAGGAGTCCACCTCAGATAAGCTTCAGAATGGTGGAGATGAAACTTGAATTAGAGCAGAATACCACCCATTTCTATTCTGAGCCAAAATTAACCCGGATTCTTGGGTAGGACGATGAGAGCTATATAATACCCTCCTCCAAGCTAAATTTTAGAGGCACGAGGCATCTTGAAAGGGAAGCAAGGACGACAGCCAGAGTGACTGCACTCACCTGGGGGTAGAAAGAGGGCTCCCCGGAGGCGGCCTTCCTTCACAGGGATCCTTGTAACATCAGGTGCCACATACCATCTTTCCAAAGTCAGACTATCCATTGGCGGACTGATAGCTATACCTTTCACTGGAAAGTATGGCTTAGAAAGTTCTATGTGGACCTCGTAGGGGATATTCACATCTTTTTTTGCCAGGCGACTCAACAGCTTTTCGGGTTTCAGGGACCAAAACAGACCCATGGGGTGGACACCCATATAGTCTCCTCCAAGTGAGGGATCACGCTCCAGGTCCACCTCCCCTGTTTCACTGGCCTTGTAGTAGGCCTTTGAACCAAACATATTCCCCTTCTCGTCTTTCAGGGATGCCTGGAGGCACACCACCTGAAAGGGGGCCAGGCCTGTGACTTGGATGTGCACAGGCTCATCAACAAGTGCGCTAAGAGGAGTGGCTGTCAGCTTGGCCATTTTTGCAGTGGCAACCTGGAACAATTCTTCAGGAATATCGTCACCAAAACCTCAAAACAGAAAGAAACAGAAATGAAACACAGTGGCAATAAAGTGAGTGAACAACGAAAAGGAACAAGAGGCAGATCTCTTAGGATTCGGTTTTGACCCAGCATTGATTTGTGGCAAATACGCTGTGGTAATTTTGTAATCAACAGATTTCTGGAAGAGTGGTTTCAACGGATTTCTAGAAGCTAGAGAGCATACGGGGAGGTGCTAGAAGTTCCAGCAGCACTCCAACTTGCAATGGTTATCTGCTTGTCCTTAAGTGTTGACACAAGAGCGACCACTCTTCCCAAGTACCAAAACTGTCATCAGATTTTTATCTAGTTCCCTGGATGTCCTGTTGTTTTCGTTTTAACTGATTTTGCTGAGAATGACACTGATCTAAATGAATCAAACTCCAGCATGTGACAAAATAGCTGTTCCTAGGAGGCAAGAAAATTTCCTTCCTATTCTGCTACTCACTCACGATAAAATGACAAAGAGGAACCTCACAGAGAGAAATGAGGAAAAAAGAGAAAAGGGGGTGTACTTTCAATAAGTGCTGAGATGGAACTCTGAGAAACTCCCCCTTCAGAGCATGTCTCCACTCACCCATGTCTACAGAGGAGCAAAGAAAGGCCCCTATGCTGAGGAAGCCAGGAGTAATACCATAGAGCCAAACAAATTCCCTAGGGACCCTTCTTCCAGAACTCCAAATCAGAAGTTTTCATTTTAAAAGGCTAGCAAATGACTGTTAAACCAGAGATACTCCCAAGGAGTTCGTGAACACTGAGAATCCAGGCTCTTGTAATGAGAAAACGCTTCAACCCATCATCAAAAACTGGTAAAGTCAGTGTGCACTTAACTCAGTAAGTCTGCCACAGGTCCCAGACCCAATGCACACTTGGCTCAGATCAGAGTGATCAGTACCAAATCCCAACAGAACACAGCCAAGCTCATTATTAATTGTGTGTGTGTGTGTGATTGAGAGAGAGAGAGAGACAGAGACAGACAGAGAGACAGAGAGAGAGAGAGAGAGAGAGAGAGAGAGAGAGAGAGAGAGAACTGATAGGATTTGACTCTCTTCTTCCACCATGTGGGCCCCAGAGATGGAGCTCAGCTTGTCAGTCTTGGCAGCAAGTGATTTTATCCACTGAGCAATATCACTGATCCTCTTTTTTTAAAGATATTATTTTTTATGCAATACATCTAGGACTCATTTTTTATTATTATACATAAAAGTTTAAAACCTCATGATGACAAGAGGGAAGAATCACTATTGTAGAGAGGGAAGTAGTCAGATGTTGGACTCCTCAGACAGCAAATAGAAAGGAGCCAACAGATCTGAGAACAGCTCAAGCTAAACTATGCAGAGAAAAATCAAGATGAAAGTTAGAGCACTTCAGACATGGAAAATATTTTAATATATATGGCTTAATATACAGTATATATTCTCTAATAATTGGCACCTTAGAAAGAAATATTAGAGATAGGCACAGAGGAAAGCTCACAAAAGCTAGGGCTGAATTTCCCTCAATTCATTGAAAAGCACTGTGCCACAGTCACAAGAAATGTAATAAATACAGGGACAAAACCAGCAAAAGCCCAGCTGTCATGATAGTCAAACTGGTAACACACACAGCAAGTGTTAATGCAGCCAGAGAAAAGTGGCAATGTTACAGAGGAAAAGGACAAACATAAACTAACGAGCAGGAGGCAATACATCCTCGGTGCTCAAAAGGAAAGAGAAATAAATAAATGAAGCAAAATATCTGAACCCCCTCACCTAACGAATATGCACATCAAAAACGAAGGCAAAAGACAGACATTTCCAGAGCGAAAAGGAGAAAATGCACCTGTAGTAAATTATATTTCAAGAAATGCACTATGTAAGGGATGTTATTCCAAGCAGACAACTTAGTGCCTCTGAGAAAGGAAGAGTAAGAACGCTTTATTATCTGGGTAAATATAAAAGCCCTTTTCAAAATTTCATCACTTAATTATGTGTGTGTGTGTGTGTGTGTGTGTGTGTGTGAGAGAGAGAGAGAGAGAGAGAGAGAGAGAGAGAGAGAGAGAGAGAGCTTAAAGTAGTTAAAAGTCTATTAGCTGTTCAAAATAAAAGTAACTGTTTTATGAAGTTTATATAAGAAATATGGCAAATAGGTAGAAATGGGATAAATGTTTCTTATATCGCTGTGCTTCAAATAATATAGGCTTTTCTGCAGATAGATAACATTAACTTACAGTACTTATCAGTAGCCCAGGGAGCTAGGAGATAATACATATGAGAGCTGCCAGGCATCAGAGTGATTTACTTAAGGAACAGTGATATAGAAAAGGGTACAGCCAGAAAATCACTTACAGTGGTGGGGCAGCAATGAGCTGAAATGGAGAGGCGTTCAGGGTCAGCGCAGATGCACAGGACTTCCCACCACCTCTCAATCCAAAGCTCTGACAACTTTGCAGATAGGGTAGGTGTTTAACAAATGCAGCCCATCCAGTCAGAGCTGGGGAACGTGCCTTAATAGCTCACTCCTCAACCAGGCCTGAGTTGGCTGAAAAGAGAGAGGTGCCTAAGAAGACCTTGGAACTTGAACTTTGGATGAATGCCTGAGATAAAGACACCTAAAAATAAAAGCGGCAGGGCCGCTACTGTGGAAAGGCCCCAACAAGCGTGTCTTGCACCACACCTGTCCTCTGAAACTATCTCCCTTGCTGGGATGTGGTGGTGAGCTCCCGGGCACCCAGCACTAGGGAGACTAAGGTAGGAGTGGAAGTTAAAGCCAGCCTGGGCTACACAGGGAGATCCTGTCTCAGAAAAGCAACAACCAAAGGAAATAGTCTCTGTAGCACAGTGCGTTATTTCAAATGGAAGTCTCAAAGGCAACGGAATATGAACATCTGAGATTCTCTCTTGCTTGTGTCCTGGAGTCAATACAGAGCTGGAGACACAGCTTCTGGAGCCTGTTTGTGTTTCCTCCCATCATAGCTGGAAGGGCAAGAGATAGAAGCAGCTGGAATCTCAGCCGTTTCACGTTTGTCAGAGAAAGCATAAGCCTCCATTAGAACTCAAGTGGGGAGAACAGAGACTTTTTTGAGAGAAAAGAAAATATCAATAGGGGAAAAGGAGGAAGAGATGAAATATGTGTATGCACTTTTGTGTAGCAAGCTTTCTTAGACTGTCGGTCCCCATGGCATGGAGAATTATTAGTTATGAATGCTCGGCCTTAGTTTAGGCTTCTCCTACTCGCTCTTGTAACTTATTTTAACCTGTTTCTCTTCACCTATGTTTTGCCTCAGAGCTTTTTACCTTTCATTCTATATGTCCTACTTTCCTGCTTCCTCCTTGTCTGTCTGGCTAGCAGATGCCCGGGCATCTCCCTCTCTTTCTCCCTCATTCTCTTCTCTCAAACCTAGATTCCTCCTCCTACTTATTCTCTCTGCCTGCCAGCCCCGCCTACTGCTACTCTGCCTAGCTATTGGCTGTTGAGCTTTAATCAGACCAATCAGGTGCCTTAGGCAAGCAAGGTGAAATAGCAACAATCTTTGTAGCGGTAAACAAATGCAGCACACTTTTACATAGTTAAAGTAATATTCCACACTTCTGCCATCCTTTGGGAATAAAATTTGCCACAGCAGGAACAGAGGAACAAGGGAGCCAATGATAAATCAGATGAATGGAAAACAGTGACCAAGATGGGAAATTTCAACACAATTTTATTTAAAATTGCATTATGGGGCTGAAGAGATGGGTCCATGGCCAGGAACATTGGCTGTTCTTCCAGGGAAAGAGTCTAAGCACTCACGTGATGACTCCCAACTATTTGCATAGTTCCAGTTCCAGAGAATCTGATGCCTTTTTCTGGCATCTGCAGCACCAGGTACACAAGTGGTGGGGAAAGGTTTTAGCCAATCAAGCTAATGAAGCTTATAGCCACGCCCACCATTAGCTAATTATTTGGGTTGGACCATCAGAACCCTCTGATGAAGAATAAAAAGGATGGGCCACGTGTACTCACTCTCTCTCTCTCTTGGCCCGGTGCACTCCCTCGGAAAACGTGGGATCCTGGATCTGGTATCATGAGTTTGTTTATATTCTTTCATCTATTAAATATATATGTATATGTATATACATATATATATATATATATATATTCTAGAGATAGCTGGCTTGGATAATTACTTCATTATTTACATCAACATATATATGTACTGTTACTTTAGAGCACTCTCCCTAATATTGGAGGGCAGTTTAATTTGTGCCTTACCAGGTTATCCTCCAAAAGCTCATTTTGATTTAACAATACAACTCAATAGTTATTAATTTATTTTGAGGGCTTAAGCAATGAACTGCTGTGAAACCATTTTTGTACACTACAAATATGCATTGCTTTCATTGTTAATAAAAAGGTGATCAGCTGATGGCTGGTCAGGAAGAGATTGAGTGAGACAGCCTGACACAGAATTCTGGTAGGGAAAAAGGGTGGAGTCAGAGAGATGTGAGCCAGATGGACAGGGAGCAGAGGGAGCAGGAGATAAATGTGCCATGCTAATAAAGGTACTGCCATGTGACAGAAATGTGGGCTAATTTAAGTGTAAGAGCTAGTTAATAATATCAGGGAACTGGTTGGCAGGATAGAAATGTCTGTCTACAATGAGTGGTTGACTAAGGGTGGTTCCTTTTTACACATATATAGCAGTGGGGCAGACAGGTGTGAATAAGTGTCTCTTTACAATCTCCCAGAATTTAAATACTTAAGATATTGCAGGATTGAAGAATGTAGTCAGGAAGAGAATCCATGTCTCCAACCCTGTCGAACAGATCAATAAGAAATATCCCAGTGAGTCGCTGGAATATTAGGTACAGTCCTAATGTAGAATTACTTCTCTGCATTAGCACCATCCATTAGTCTTCTCTCAGATTTCACTTGTCAGCCATTGTATCCAAGCAGGAGAAACTGGTTCATTTTAATTCAGTTTTAACTTGATTTTTAAAATATTTATTCTTATTCTAATGATGGTTGACTATAATTCACTACCAGGAAGCATTCCCAAGTTGCATAGTCATTCATGAGGTTTGCACTTTAAGTATTTTCAGTATAATTCTAACACATTATCATCCTAACCTTAAAAGAAAATCCCTCCCCC
>JAQHUG010000049.1:6437-31879 GCA_028555095.1 Dicrostonyx torquatus
CTCTGTCTGTCCTAGGAGTCTCCTTCAATTCCACTCTTGTGGAATTTGTTGCCCAAGGTGGAGTTCCTTGCTTCAGGGCAGTTTTGGCTTAGGTCACCTGCTTTGACCTGTATCTGTAGATCCTAGTCTGGATTCCCTCCTGCAGAAGTCCCTGGGTTAGAGTTGGACCTGGAAAGGTTTCTGGTTCTGGTCTGTCTCGGAGATCCCAGGCTTGGGTGTACCCGAACTCGCAGAGGATCTGCTTACTTCCTCAGAGGTCTCAGACTCCCGCTTGGACCCGCAGGGGTTCCAGGTTCCTGCCTATTCCCTTTGATGTCCCAGACCAATGCCCGAACCCACAGAGGACCTGGCTCAGGTCTACTCTCTCTGAGGTCCCAGACTTGCGCCTGGCTCCGCCTCTATCTCTAGTTCCTACCTATTCCCTCGGAGGACCCAGGTTCACTCGCGCCCAGGCTGGCAGAGGTCCTGGCTCCAGCCTAATTTCTGCGAGGTCCTAGATCTCGCCTAGACCCACGGGGTGTTGATTTAGATCTACTCCCTTGAAGTCCCGGATTCATGTCTGGACCCTCAGCCGTCTCTGGCTCTGGCACGCTCACTCAGCGGTTACTCCCTTGTACCTGTTCCGGTGGAGATCGTTGGCTCTGGATCTGGTCGCTGGCTCAATCATGATCCACTCGTGTCCCGGGACTGTGTTTGCTCTGGCTTCTGCTCCTTGTGGAGCCTTTTCTCTCTGTGTCTTAGGTAACTGGTTCAGTCTCACTCAGGTTCTGGTGGAGGTCGCAGACTCTGAGTCAGGTCCTTGGCTCAATCCTGGTACGCCAGTGTCCCAAGATTCTAAGATGAAAATTTAAGGCCTATGTGACAGCAGGACGCTCCATCCTCTCCTTTGGACTGAACCCAGAACAGCCATAGAAAGGCATATTTACTGGTCTTTACACAAAGTATTTCCTCACACCAAAGTCACTAGTCTAATTTGCACGCCTTATTAAAAGCAATCATTGCGGGCCGGGCAGTGGTGGCACACGCCTTTAATCCCAGCACTCAAGAGGCAGAGGCAGGCGGATCTTTGTGAGTTCGAGACCAGCCTGGTCTACAAGAGCTAGTTCCAGGACAGGCTCCAAAGCTACAGAGAAACCCTGTCTCGAGAAACCAAAAACAACAAAAAAAGAACATTGTTCACTCTAACGTCTACCCTGGATACAGTGACTCTGTTAAATTCCTAAGATACCTGTTTATCGTTTTTTGTTCCCTTTTTACACTTAACGAAAACAAACAAAAACTCAACCTCCTTAAACATTCTCCTGCAATAGAGGAGAGAGAAAATTCCAGAAAAGCCAAAGCAAAAGTGACTGACAGGCAGTAAGGTTGCTTTCAGATTGTCAGGGGTAAAAAGACAAAGGGAATAGCGTAAGGAGAGTGCCAGCGATAAACTGCTACAATTTAAACATCAACAAGATTTGTTTTTTTGTTTGTTTTGCGAGGGCAGTGGTAGGCACGCCTTTAATCTCAGCACTCAGGAGGCAGAGATGGAGAATCTCTGTGAGTTCGAGGCCAGCCTGGAGAAGAGTTTTATTATTATTATTATTATTTATTTTGTTTTGTTGTTTGTTTTAAGACCAGGGTGGCTCGGAGTCAGTAGTGACCCTCCTGCCTCTGCCTTCCTCCTGCTGAGGCCATAGCATGCTACACCACACCCGGCTAAAGAGCCGCTGAAAGCAGTGTTGTAGTTGTGTTGGAAGCCCGCCCCTCTTTTGTGAGTCCTTCACACTTTTCATAGGTAAATCTATGTTTGCTCTGCTAAAAGAGAGAGAGAGAGAGAGAGAGAGAGAGAGAGAGAGAGAGAGAGAGAGAGAGAGTCTAAGAAGGTCGTAAAGCTCTGACAAGTTAGCATCATTGACAAAAATAGCTGACTCAAAATTGACAGGTATCTGTAGGTGCTGTTAGGCATCCCAGCAAATTGGTTGGTAATTGCTATGTTGCTATCTATTTTTCTATCTCCACGTGGAAGGCCATTGAAAACTGCCTTATGGTAGCTGTGGGATCAATCAAATCCACTTGGATGAAATTGATAAAGAGGTGAGTGATGAATTCTGAGGTCCCAGAGTTCCAGTATGGTTCAAATAGGGGCAGCAGGAGGGGATAGGGGGCTGAAGGTATCCAGGCAATCCAGAGCCTGGGGTAGGGGCACGGAGAGACACGCCTCTAATAAGTCTAACATTCAAGAACTCTACTATGTGCAAACGTAAATAAATAATAAATAAATAAATGAAAATTTATGTAAGCAGAGGAACTCCGAGATAATTCTCACAACGAGTCTAGGGTCTTTTCACTCATCATCTCTACTAGTTTTTAAATCTACTCTGGACCCTGGACGTATTGATCTGCAGATTTTGGGACAGAGCGGTTACTATGCAATGAGCACCATGTTGGTATAGTTTGGATGAAGCTGGACTAATGCAGATGGTCTGCGCAGTTTTGCCAGCACTGGACTGATTTGAATCATACTGTGCCTGTGCTTCGGAAGTGTGGATCTTTGAAGAGGACGCTGTTGATTACTTCGGTTTTGTGCGACTTTCAAGTCTGGCAGAACTGCAGGGAGACAAATTGCCTAGCATCTTCTGCTTGGTGTGTGAAGCCGCTCTGGGAGCAGGTTGAGCTGTGCGGTGCACCCAACTGAGTCGAGACGTCTGGATAGGGGACCAGCTATCATGTTGCTTTTCTTGTGCCCGCTGAGCCCTCCTCTTGTCCCCAACTGTCCATCTATCCCCAGCTGCAGGTAAGGATGGTCAGAAGGGGAGAGGCTGAAGCAAGGGTAGTTTTGGAAACTGAGCAGACAGCAGACAGCAGGAGATGCAAGAGATACACCAGTGGAACACCATGGGCGGTGTGTGACCAAACCGGCTCCAACAACCACTATCTCCTGACCAGCAATCGTTACTTGCGGGGCACTTCTCGTGAATGTGTCGCAAGCTCCTCTTGTCCCTTTCTCTATTGATTCCTTTGCCTTTCTTTTCTTCTTCTGTGCCACGGCTGTATCACTGCTGCTACGTTCCCTGTGAACGAACATCTTCCGCAGCCTGGACTTCCAACACTCATTTTCAAAATATCGCTCTTGTAGTGTTCTTCCTTTGTGGATACACTGCATTCCCGACCCGCTGCATCTGCTAGGGCTTCAAGTTCTTTGAGAACAACAAAGTCTGAGCACAAAAGGACCTCTTGTAACCTGACACACACATACACACACACACAAAGCCACAGCCACGACAAATAAACGAAACCAAAGAATTCATTTATTAGCAAAAAGTGTTTAAAATTACGTGTTTAAAATAAGCCCCTTTCTTTGTTTCCGCCCGGTTTCGAACCGGGGACCTTTCGCGTGTTAGGCGAACGTGATAACCACTACACTACGGAAACCCCTGCGCGAGGGGGGTCTCTACTACTCTAAATAGAGGAATTGTGACATTCTTGCTTGCTTCCCCGCCCCCCCCGCACTTTTTGCCTCCCTACTGGCGGTGGGGAGTGGGTAATAACAAAACTGTCAGCCGACAAGATAAATGTGACTTCGACTTCAGTAGATGACCAACTCACTCCGTTTGTGATTTTTATTCCAAGGAAGAAAGCAGGATGCTTTAAATGCCTTTGTAATCTGGGTCCTATTGATAGTAACAACCCAGACGGGAGGAAATGGAGAGGAGGACTCTAATGTCAAAAGAGAAATCGTTTTATACGTGTGCTTTCAGAAATAATTGTATGAAAAATTATTAAATAAAGACAAAATTGAACATCAACTTTTAAGCTAATCTTATGCAAAGCTGAAAATGTTAGTAAAATTTAAAGCTTCACTTAAGGACTTTTTAAATAAAAATTAATTTCACCAAACTTATGTAGAGTTGAGATGCATTTAGCGTGCTAAATGTTAAATATGGATCTGCATTGTGCAAATTTGAAAATAGTATATATTGCTTAATATTTTACAATGATCTGATCCAAACTGACTCCCGCATACCCGAGGAGGCAGGATTTTTAATGCAGGGGCTCCTGAGGGTCCTGTCCTCAGAATCCCCTCTCCATCAGAAAGGAGTCGCTGGGCTAGTGTGAGTCTCTGGTTGAGGTGAACAACAGCCTCCAGGGTAACAATCCAGGGATGCTTTGCCTCCTGTTACCAGATGACAAACAGGGTTTATCTCTCCCGACTTCACTCCCTCTGTATCCTCTTTTCTTCCTGTGCCAACTCATTCTCTTTTTAGCTGAGAGCCATTTCCCTGGGGAGCCACCTCTGGGCTCGCAGCAACACCCATACCCTCACTCTGTGTCTCAGACAACAGCAATGGCCAATGTCCCAAGACTCAGACTCACTTGTGTCATGTGTCCTTTAAGATCACTCAGTCTCTCAGCCCATCCAAGCCTGAGCTCCAAAACTCCACAGTGGCTTACTGTAAGACATAGTCACACTAACTCTCCAGGAACATGTATGCTAGGAACTCTGCCTGTTTTACAAGTTCTGACTAATTCTTGCTATGGTCACCCTATAGGGAGGGTTATACACCCACTCTGCGGTCCCCAGCTGCACCTTTGATGTGCTTCTGAAAAGGAAGGTGATGCTGTCCTTTGACTAGTAAGTTTAAGAAACTAACTTGATGTCATCATTAGACTGTAGCGCTTGGTGTGTTTGTAGGGAAGACGAGGACAGCTGATAAGTAGAACTGGGATTGTACTTACAAGACTAAGGAACAGTTGGTGTATATCACTTGACATTAATGAAGAGGTCCCTGGAGTTGAAGATGTTCATGCCAGGGCTTTTCATAACGAAGGGCAACTTTATATTCCCGTATGTGCGGTGGCAAAGTGAACAGGGAAACAGCATAGACAGAGTCTTAATTAAAAAAAGAAAAATCATCTAGAGTTGCGGTTCTCATTACACAAAGCACCTTTCCTGGAAAGACAAGTCCGAATCCTAACTAGGGTTTGCAAGCTTACATAAGCCTGCCTGATTCTGGGGTCTCAGTCTACCTTCAGTAGCCATTTTGTCCCTATCGACGCCGCTGGTCCTGACACCTGGGTGTAGCCTAATACCTGGTGAACGAAGAGTGATGATGGCCGGCCTCCAGGAATTTGCCAAATGGTACCCATTTCTCATTTCTCACTCATTGACGGTTTTCCAATTTAGTGGTCTACCTGTAATAGTTCAGACAACAGAGCACCGTTTTGCTTTTATCACAAAAGTTCCTCAAATTACTGTTCTAAAAGGAAGTTCACCCCATGTAGGACTGTAGTCCTCGGAGAGCGGAGCTTTGTCAATTTTAATTATGTGTCTCATGAAGATGTCATATGCATCCGAGGCGCCGCTATTCTTGGCGGGATAATGGCTTCATAAGTATTTGGGAGATATTCTGTTTTTTCTAGGGCCATTTTTTCAACACGGTACGATATTTTGTGGAAGCAAAAACCGTTTAAAAACTGTTTCCGCCCGGTTTCGAACCGGGGACCTTTCGCGTGTGAGGCGAACGTGATAACCACTACACTACGGAAACGCGGCTGTCAGGGCGCTGACTAGCAAGCTACTGAAGCTATGATTGGACAGACTCGGGTTCGCTTCCGAGAACTAGATTTGTCCCACGAAGGTCCGTGATTTTGGCATGCTCAGCTGGAGCTGTTCATAGTCATGATTCCCAACTAAATTTGCGCTCAGAGGATATAATGCACCAATTATTTCTAACTAACAAACTGCCAAAGCAAGCAAAAAGGACAGCAGAAAGCTCTGGGAACCACAGGGCTATCGTTACTAATATAGCCAGGGCAAGATTCTCTCACAAAAACAAAACAAGTTCCATAACACAATCCGAGACTCTCCTTCCCCTTGGACTGAAATTCAACAAGAACAAATCTCAAAAGCATTTGGATTGCAAAACATGAAGGTATGCACTGCCAGTATAAAATATTAAAATTTGAATGAATACATAGTAGTGGGGAAATCTCATTTTTTAAAATATTTTATTTTTATTTTATATGCATTGATGTTTTGCCTGCGTGTATGTCTCCTGGAAATGGAGTTACAGACAGCTGTGAGCTGCCATGTGAGTGCTGGGAATTGAATCCCGGTCCTCTAGAACAGTCAGTGTTCTTAACCACTGAGCCATCTCTCCAGTCCCAGAAATATTATTTTTAAGAGAACATATGGACTTCTTTCAAAACTCGAAGGATATAGAAAGAACTACATGTTCGCGAAAGTGTCCTTCCTGCCCGGTCATCCTTCCTAGAGAAATTCTACTGTCTTCTTCTACAGACGAGGATATGGTAGAGTAGCTGGCTAACCCTTATCTTACCAGGCTCTAGGAAACATTCTGATCGCTTTCCATCTTCACAAAACCCTGTGAGGCAACGACTATGATTTACTTTAAATGAATAGACACAGACGTACAAAGTACCAAATACACTTAAAACATTTCCTGCCCTCCTAGATGGTGGGTATACTCCAGAATGTTCAGCACTCTGCGCTTTTTAAACAGAACACATCCCGAACACACAGCTGAACAGTGTTTCATTTAATATGCATGTAGATATTAATAATAAATGATGGGACAGTGGCCAGTTGACAGGTTTTTTTGGTTAGCCTGTTTTGGTTGGTTGGTTGGTGGTTGCTTTCCGCGACAGGGTCTCAGTTTGTAGTCCAGGTTAGACAAGCCTGTAACTTGCCGCAATCCTCCTGCCTCTTCCCCTCCCAAGTGGCGGACTTATCGAAGTGCTGGCAAGGTCGCAGTTTCTAAAATGGGCATGGAAATGCCCAGTCCAGCTGGAGGGTGGCGCCTCTCTAACGCCAGTCTTCTCTGTTTCGCCAGACTCCGCCCAGGCCCCACTCGGAGGGACCTCAAACCAGCACCAGATCTACAGGGGCCGGAAGTAGTTGACGCTGAGCGGGCCCGCCCCTCAGCTTCCGGCACTGGCTTTGGGAGTCCCTTCTGCAGTCGTCCGTGCCTGGTCGGTAGGATGGCGCTAGGCCGCTGCGGTTGTAGCACGGAGAGCAGGGTGCTGCTCCACGTCCTCGCTGCCCTCCGCCATCTGTCCCCGCTGGCGGGACATGGGGGCTTCTTCCGCTCTGTACGCGTTCCCCGCGGCCAGTCATCACAGAGATGCGGGCCTCCGCCGTCCTAGCCCTCCAGTCCGGTGCCCTCGTCTCGGCTAGAGCGTCTCCTCCTCGTTTCCGGTTGCCCCGGAGTCCGGGGCGGGGTGTGGGAGAAGTGGGCGTGTAGCACAACCTCGGAGGGAACGCGTGAGTCTAGGTCGTGTGGAGACGCCGGAAGCGTCGGGAGGGAGGCCGGAAGCTGGGGGGCGGGGCCAGGAAGTGAGGAGGGGCGGGGGTTTATGAGGAGGTCCGGGGAGCGTTGGGGCAGATTTGCACTCAGGTCCACCTGAGGTACTTGTCGGTGTCGCTCACCTCTGTCCCCTTTCCTCTCGGAGACACGACTGTTGTCTAGGGGTAGGGGAGTGTGTGTGTGGGGTGGGCTGGTCGGGAGGACATTCTTTCGGCCTCGCCGCAGGCAAGCTGTGGAGAAGCAGGACTTGGGGTGGGGACGGGTGTCCCGGGCTTCTGAGAAGGAAGACCCCCCCGGGCCCCCCCTTCGGTCCCCCCACCGCACTTCTACCCTGGCTGACTGGACACTAAGATGGCTGCCGTTGCCATGACACCCAACCCTGTGCAGACCCTTCAGGAGGAGGCGGTGTGCGCCATCTGCCTCGATTACTTCACGGACCCCGTGTCCATCGGCTGCGGGCACAACTTCTGCCGCGTGTGTGTAACCCAGTTGTGGGGCGGGGAGGACGAGGAGGACAGGGATGAGCTGGATCGGGAGGAGGAGGAGGAGGTCGGAGAGGAGGAAGAAGTGGAGGCTGTGGGAGCAGGCGGGGGCTGGGACACCCCCATGCGGGATGAAGATTATGAGGGTGACATGGAGGAGGAGGCCGAGGAGGAAGAGGAGGGTGTGTTCTGGAGTAGTGGCATAGACGGGTCCAACTGGGACAACATGGACTATGTGTGGGAGGAGGAGGAGGAGGAGGAAGATCTGGACTATTACTTGGGAGATGTGGAGGACCTGAGGGGGGAAGATGAGGACGAGGAGGAGGAAGTGCTGGAGGAAGACGAGGAAGAAGAGCTAGACCCGATCACCCAACTGCCGCCACCTCCAGCCCCTCGGAGGTGCTTCACTTGTCCCCAGTGTCGAAAAAGTTTTCCTCGGCGGAGCTTCCGCCCCAACCTGCAGTTGGCCAACATGGTCCAGGTGATTCGCCAGATGCATCCATCCCCTGGGCGCGGGAGTCGTGTGAACGAGCAAGGCATCTGCCCGAGACACCAAGAAGCCCTGAAACTCTTCTGCGAGGTGGACGAAGAAGCTATCTGTGTGGTGTGCCGAGAATCCAGGAGCCACAAACAGCACAGTGTGGTGCCACTGGAGGAGGTGGTGCAGGAGTACAAGGTGGGTGAAACGGGCAAGAGTTGAATGGGGGTAGGGAAGTGGGGACAGGGAACGGGGGTTCTCCTAACAGGACCTCCTCTGTTGAAGGAAGGAGTCTCCCCGTCCAAGCGCTGACTTCCCAGGATGAGAAGGATCCTGTAGCTTCCTCAGTGGCTTCAGGATAGGGGCGCAGGTGACAAGGGGTGCTTCTCTGCCAGTCTTACTTCCATCTGGATGGATCTTAAGTCTTAACCGTGACAGAGTCACTTCCAGATGGAAAGAAATGGGGGCCCAAAAGAACAAGGGAGTCTGAAACAGGAGCACCTAAATAACTACTGTCAGATCCAGGAAAGGAGACTTTTAGGGCGAGAAATTCTTGCTCAAGTTTCAGAGTCTTTGAGCTTTAACTACCACAGGAATGTTAGTTAATATTTATAGGGCACTTTATATATAGTCAGTACTGTGCTGGCCACTTTTTCTGGATTATCATTCATAAGGCAAAGACACCCTGTTGAGTTTGATGTTTGACATTCTCATTTTATTGATTGGAAACAGGTTTAAATTCTGAACATGGACGTTTATGTGTGTACAGCTTTAGCGATAGACTTGGATATGAACAGACTCCCCTTGGGGCATCTCGACTACTTGGTTATTTCCGTTTGACTTTTCTGACTTGGTTAGCTATCTTGTTTTTTATTTCCCTAATTCTTTGAACATATGAACGGGGCATTTGTCTAAGAAGCAGTCAGTGCAAATAGAACTACCTTCCGATTGGAAGCCATGGAGCTAGAAGGAGGGGATAGCATCTGTATGGGTGCCCATAGTTTGCTTTGTGACTTGTGTTTCTGCACCTCCTCCTGATTCAGTCAGTAGCTTCATTTAGATGATCATCACCACCTCGACTGGAGAGCCTAAGGCGTCACAGATAATCGTCAGTTACTAAGGAGGCTTAGAAAGTACAGTAGGCCTAACTGCAAGTTCTGAATCAGAAAATTCAACCCAAGATCGGCTTGGTAGTGCCTTTTACCCCGGGAGATCAGTTCAAGGTCATCCTTGACTACTTAGTGAATAAAGGCCAGCCCGAGTTACACGTGATCTGAGTTACTGGACACACTTGTTTGTTTGGATGTTTACTAGATAGGGTTTCTCTGTGTAACAGTCCTGGCTTTCACTTTGAGGACCAGGCTGGCCTCAAACTGATAGAGATCTGCCTGTCTCTGCCTCCTAAGTGCTGGGATTAAAAGTATGTACAGCATTACACGGTTTGTTTTTCAAGATAGGGTTTCTCTGTGTAGCTTTGAAGCTTGTCCTGGAATGAGGCTGGCCTTGAACTCAGCACCCGCCCCTCTCTCCCAAGTGCTGGGATTAAAGGCGTGAGCCACCACTGCCTGGCTTGTTTTGTTTGTTTTGTTTTTTTTTTAATTATTTTATTTGATTGGGGGCGAGGGGGGGTCTCTATATCCCTTGCTATCCTGGAACTCACTCTGTAGACTAGGCTGGTCTTGAACTCACTGAGCTGGCTATATGCAGGCGAGCCACCAATCCTGGCTCTTTTGTGTGTGAGTGTAAGCACATGCAAAGGTCACAGGACAATTTTGGGAATTGGTTTCTACCTCCACATTGTGGGTCGAATGGATTGAACACATCAGGTTTAGCCACAAGCCTTTACTGCCTAAACCATCTTGCCTGCTCAGAGAGCTTGTTCAAAAAAAGGAAAAGGGCCAGGTATGGTGGCACACACCTTTAATCCTAGCATTCTGGAGGCTGAAGCTCTCGGATCTCAGAGTTTGGGGCCAGCCTGATCTGCTCAGCAAGTACTATGTCAGCCATACTCCATACTGAGACCCTATCTCAAAACAAAATCCCCCTAATATTGTATTTGAATTTATGCTTGCAATTTATTTGTCAATTTATACAAATACTAAAGGGTAAACTAAAGCTTTGTAAATTCTGAATTGATGGAGTAGAAATGACTGATTCTATTGTGGAGAAAAATGCAATAATATCAAAGGGCATAATTTTGTGTATTTTAATGGAATGACTGATTTATTACTCCTATGGTACTTCCTACAACCAGTTGTGTAACAATTGCCTTTTGTACTCAGGGTCAGTTATCTTTTAGTTCATGGGTCATTATCAGGATGTCACTGGCAGCTTACCGCCATAGTTAGCAAGTGCTGGATAATGTTTACTGATCTTTTGCCCAAACTTTGCTAAGTTTGCTATCTGTGAGGTTGACATTATTCCCATTTTAAACTGAGGAAACTGAAAGCATGACTTGCCTCATCACTTAGATGCAGTTTTGGTTCCGGTAGAGCTAGGCTCAAGGTCTATTCCTGTATTTCCCCCTAATGAAAAGGAGGGAGCAAGTCATAAGAAGACATAAAAGAAGGGAAAGAGCAAAAGGCACAGTTTATTGTATCTATCCTGGTTTCTGCAACACTCCTCAGGAAAAAGACATGGCTACAAGTCCTTGGAATGGAAAGCCCACGTATCTGATTGGTGTTCGAATTGTAATTAAAAGAAGAAAGGCCTTTTGTTTTTCATGTGATAACAATAGAATGGAAAACAAGGCAGACAGAACATAGAAACTAAGTAAAGTGACAATCCCAGCACTAGGAAGGTAGAAGTAGAAGGGTCAGAAGTTCAAGGTCATCCTCAAATAAGTTAAGTTCAGACCAACTTGGGCAGACCCTGCCTCAGGAGAGAAAAGTGAGGGTGAAGGACCCTGTAATGCCTGGAAAACACATCTGTAAAATTGCTTATGCTCCGGGACGTGGCTCTCAACCTGTGAGTCATGATACTTTTGGGGGAATGAACTATCCTTTCACAGTGGTCGCATATCAGATATCCTGCATGTCAGGTATTTACATTATGATTCATGCCAGTAGCAAAATTACAGTATAAAGTGGCAGTGAAAATAATTTTATGGTTGTGGTCACCAAAGCATGAGGAACTGTATTAAAGGGTCGCAGCATTAGGAAGATTTAGAAGCACTGATCTTGGTAGTATAGACCACACAGGTTTTTGAGACAGGGTTTCTCTATGTTCCTGGCTGCCTTGGAACTCGCTTTGTAGACCAGGCTGGCTTTGAACTCAGTGAAGATCTGCCTGCCTCTGCCTCCCAAGTGCTGGGATTAAAGGCATGTGTCACCACTGCCCGACTAGTATAGACTCTTTTTAAGTTTCATAGGTAGAGTCAGAGTCATGTTCAGTAAGCTGGGTTGTAAAGGTGAATACCTTGGACGAAGTGGGGCATGGCAATCACAGGTCAAGGGAATAGAATGAAGTCACAACTTTTGAGGGGGGTGGATGGGATGAAATGATAATAGCAATGTACAGTTTATATTTTGAAAGTGGCAGAGAACCACTTTAAGTCTGATCTATATATTGAATTCCAGGACAGCCAAGGCTACATAGAGAAACACTATTTTGAAAATCAGAAACAAACAAACTTTTAGCATAGGCACAAAACTCTCTAGAAAATTGTTTAGATTTGTCAGTATTGAAGAAGATGACTTATCAAGTGGGAAAGACCAAAAGCAGGAATATTCCTGTGGATGGACTTCATGTGGTGAGGGGCTTAAGCCATGTGTGTGTCATCTGTAGAGAACAGAGTTCTGTAGCCAGAAAGATCTAGCCTCTCAAGAAGGCACACACAGTCTTCTGCATCATGAGTGTAGGGGAATGTTGGAGGCATTCATGGTCATCTGGGAGAAGGTGTGGAAGGAAGAGCTTATTTGACAACAATGGTAATATCAGGCATTGAGTTTCCACTGTGGGAGGATTGGAGAGAGGCTCTGCAGGTGCTTCTCATCATCACCCTGACTAACTCCTTTCCTGGTCCTTTAGGCAAAGCTACAAGGTCATGTGGAACCACTTAGGAAGCACCTCGAGGCTGTGCAGAAGATGAAGGCCAAGGAGGAGAGGCGGATGTCAGAGCTGAAGGTGGGTGATGTCTGTGAATGGGCTGACTGATTCTGTTGTCAGGGTAAGGAAGATGAGACTGCAAACTATCACATATAATGACTAGATCCCTGAAGAAAGAATAGCCAGGGCCTGGGAGGTGGGTAGGAAGCATGTTCCTTTCTTATTGTAAAATGCAGTGAAAACTGAGGCCTGGCTAGTTGAGACTGGTTGTCTGGTCTAAAGCCACGGAGTACACCCAGCCCTTGACTCTGGATAGCACAGAAAGCACGTGAGCAAATACAGCAAATGTTGCCAGAAGAGTACCAAATCCCAGGACACACAGATGGCAGGCAGAGCTGCCCTGGACCGTAAGTTAAGGGGTGTGGTCTGAAAGACTTGCTCGCCCTGGAAGAAGGGCAATGTTAGGAAGAGGAAGAATTAGTAATCATTAGCATTGCAGATAGCTCCTGTCTTCCCTCCAGTGTTCTCAGCCCTTTCACATTTGCTCACCCCTCTTCAGGAGTCTCACTCCTTCATTTCCTGTCTTCAGAAGGCTAGCAGGTTTTGCTGGAATGGACTGGTACTGTCGCCAAGCTAAGCTTCAGCCATCAAATGAGGATATCCTTTTCCTCTTAACCAAGTCCAGACGTTGCCAGATCTACAACCTGTAGTAGTGCCACGTGCACGTTAGGGACTCATTTCTGTAAAATGCCAATCTCAATGTGCTATAAGTAGAATCTGAGTTGAGAAATGGGGAATCATCCTGCCTCTGTCCAGCTGCCCAAGCTAATACTTTTAGGGTCCTCTGAGTTATACAGAATGTATGCTGGGATCTGTGTCTTTGATAATCTTTATCTAGAGTAATTAATAGAAAAAGTGGTTATCGTTCAGAATGGTCTAGCCCAGGCAAATGGCTTAGGACTAGGAAGTTTTCTGTTATAAACTGCTAAATATAGCTTATATTCTATGTTATATACTTCTTCAAGTTCAAATTTGGCATAGAAAAAATGACATCAGTACTTAACATATACAGACTACTTTTTGTTGTTGTTTTTTGAAACAGAGTTTCTCTGTGTAGCTGTGGCTGTCCTGGAACTCACTCTGTAGACCAGGCTGGCCTTAAACTCAGAGATCCGCCTGCCTCCGGAGTGCTGGGACCACTACGCATGTCTATATATAGACCTTTTTAAAATAAGGTCTTTATTCCTGTGGGACTTGGGAAGCAGAGGCGGGCAGATCATTTGTGAGTTTGAGGCCAGCCTAGTCTACACAGTGAGACCCTGTCTCAATTCCTCCACCACCCAAAAGACTTTTTTAGGGGGGTGAAGTGGTGAGACAGGGTTTCCCTACACAACCTCAGCTGTTCTGGAACTTGCTTTATATATAGACCAGGTTTGCCTTGAACTCAGAGATCTGCCTGCCTCTGCCTTCCAAACACTGAAATTAAAGGTGTTTGTTGTGCCACCATTGCCAGCCAGTCTTTAATATATACAGTATTGTCTCAGTTATTTTTCAATTTCTTTGAAGAAACATGATTATAAAGGCAACTTATAAAATGTTTATTGGTCCTCATGATTCAGGGTGGGGGCGGCTAACGGAATTGTATGGACTTTTGGAATCCCAAAGCCCACCCTGGGTGACACACCTTTAACAGGGCCACAGCTCTTAAAGTCCACTCCAGTGACACATCTCCTTCAACTTTCCATCCTCCAAACATTCTACCAACTGGGGCCAAGTATAGACCAAATATTTAAATATATGAGCCTATGGGGTCATTCTCATTCAAACTACCACAAGTAAAATATATCAATTTGTTAGTATTTACATTGTATTGGGTATTATGAGATACTTAAAGTATATGGGAGTATATATAGTATATGATATACCATTTTATATAAGGGATTTGTATATCTGCTGATTTGGGTCTCTTGGAACCAAGCCCACATGATTATTTAGGAACAACTGTACCTACAAAGTATTTTACTGTTGGCCCCTAAGTGTATAGTATTTTCTATTTGCACCTTTACAGAAGCGTTTGTAAAGGATATAAGTGACTATTCTCCTATGGCAACTGTGGCTACTGAGTAATCTTGTAATATCTTTCTTTTGTGTTTTGAGACAGGATTTTTTTTACATTATAGCCCAAGCTGGCCTCAAATGTGAGTAATTAATTTGTTTCAACCTCAAGAGTATTAGTATTATAGGCATGAACCCTCTTGTGCAGCTTCAAGTCTTGTTTGCTGAATTCTCTTATTTGCTAATTTCAAAGAATTATTACCAAGTACCTACCTGTGGTTGGTACTCTGCCAGCTTCTGGTGGCACTGTGGCAAACACAGGCATGCACAAGTCCTATTTGTGAGAACATATGGAGAATTTTAAAAGATAATACAAAGCTGGGCATGTAGCTTTTATCTTTAAACTAACAAACTGGAGGGGAGAATTGATTTTGAGGCCAGCCTGGGCTGCAAAGCAGGACTCTGTCTCAAAACCAGAACAACTTTGCTGGCAAAATGACTCAGGGGCTTGATAACAACCTGAGTTTGATCCCTGGGACTCACATGGTAGGAGGAGAGAACCAACTCTTCTAAGTTATCCTCTGACCTCTACACATGTTCCCCCAGTCCATTTCCAATACATATACTACGGGGAGATACAGTGATATGGAGTTGGTGCTACGAGATCTGGAGAAGAGAGAAGCTCCTTTGGACCATGTAAACAAGTTTCTGTCTGTGAAGTAAATTAGGCAGGGCAGAGAGAGATAAGCATTCCAGAAATCTTTTGGTGAATTTAGACCATTATGCCAGTTTGAGCTATCACAGTGGTACAATAAGACTGAGACAGCTTGTTTAGACAAAAGGGGGAGATGATGGGGAACCTTTTAAGCCAGTCATCTTTAAGAGGTGGTTCTTAGTGAAGGTGTGATTTCTCTGAGCCCCAGGGTAAAATGTGTGCACCTCCAGGCACGCACTCCCCGCAACTTTTCCCGCAGGACATTTCTGTGTTTAGATTTCTTGTTTCCTGTTTCGTGAGTTTCCCCCTTATAATAAATAAAATATAATTGTTTTATCCTTAATAATAATAAAAAAAAGATTGAGACAGAGTGAAGAAACATCTCTTTCCATTCCCAGGACTTTTTAGAGTTAGGGATCATGAGGCTTCTGCCTGAGACTGAGAGTCATCAGGTAGAAAACTGCAAGTTTACCTTTCTGTGTGTTCAGTGGTGGCTTCCATTCCCTTTGCATCTCTCCAATTTTTAATTTTCAAAATTTATTTTAGTGTATGTGTGTTTTGCCTGCATCTATGCATATGTATCCTTGTGCATAATTGGTGACCACAGAGGTCAAAAGAGAACATTGCATCTTTTGGAACTGGCTACAGATGGTTGTGAGCTGCCATGTAGATGCTGGGAATCAAACGGAGGTCCTCTGGAAGAGCAGGCAGTGCTCTTAACCACTGAACTATGCTGTGTCTTTTCAGAGCCAGATGAAATCAGAGTTGGCAGCTGTGGCCTCAGAGTTTGGGCGTCTAACACGGTTTCTGGCTGAAGAGCAGGCAGGACTAGAGCGGCGCCTCCGAGAGATGCATGAAGCTCAGCTGGGACGTGCAGGAGCAGCAGCCCACCGCCTTGAAGAGCAGGCTGCCCAGCTCAGCCGCCTGCTAGCTGAAGCCCAAGAACGGAGCCAGCAGGGGGGCCTGCGGCTGCTGCAGGTGAGTGAGCACTGTTGTCCTGTTTCCCTGCCCCCCCCACCCCCCATGCTCTGCTCCACACTCCCCAGCTCCCTTTTTGTCCTGTTAGGCAGTGCTCACCAGCCACTGCCCAGGACTGTCTGTTCCTCATTGGGAAGAACCCTAAGTCTTTTCATCTGAAGATGAGACTTTTTTTGAGGCTGGTGACAGTATTGAATGTGATATATGTTCCAGTCAACCTGAAGAAGGCAGATTCAGTTGTTAGAGATAGGGGCTTAAGAGCTGACAGAGTGATAGCTTGAGAAAGATGCCGGGGTCAGACTGTGAAAGTTACTGGGGTTAATGGCAGGATGAGATGTGTTAGGTCTGGGGGTAGCAGGGTGGTTGAGGAGCACTCAACGTTTATTGTGAAAGTGTTGCTTTCTCCCCTCCTGTCCCAAGTTCAGACCTTTCTCTAGTTGCAGACTGGGAGAGAGCAGTGAACTCCTGCAGCTGACACTTTCTTTCTCTTTCTTTGTTATTCCCAGGACATCAAGGAGACTTTCAATAGGTGTGTTCCCACTCTACCCTTTGTACCCAGTTGTGTTTGGCTCCCCATTCCCGCCTCTCTTGAGACTTCCTTTCTTCCTTCCCTCCCTTTCTCCCTCCCCTCCCTCTTTCCCAGGAGCTAAGTTTCTCCTCAGACCCTGTACTTCTTCCCCCTTAGCTTTTGTTCTGTACTCTGGGAATATCATGTTCCCACCCCCTACCTGGTCCCCTCCTCCAGGTGTGAAGAGATACAGTTGCAGCCCCCAGAGATTTGGTCCCCTGACCCATGCCAACCCCATAGCCACGACTTCCTGACGGACGCCATTGTGAGGAAAATGAGCCGGATGTTCTGTCAGGCTGCAAGAGGTAGGGAGGTCAATAACCTTCCTTTTTATAGACTTGAGTTGAGGTCCTGAGAGAAGTTTGGGGAGCTGGGATGTAGTAGAACATTGGTGGCTATGCTGAGGGTTCAAGTCAAGAGTTGACTATGGTGGCCCAGCTGTTCTGGGTAGGTGAGGTGGACAAAAAAGGAACAGGGGAAGGCTGGCAGGTGGTAGGAGAATTAAGGTGAAGGCCTTTAGGATAGGGTTGGAGGGGAGGACAGAGGTGGAAAGGATGGCATTGGTGACACGTCTGTGAGGGATAAGGTGTTTTAGTTCTGCTGTATTTGTGTTTGCTTTTTTCAAGTTGATCTGACGCTGGACCCTGACACAGCTCACCCAGCCCTTATGCTGTCCCCTGATCGTCGTGGGGTCCGCCTGGCAGAACGTCGGCAGGAGGTTCCTGAACATTCCAAGCGCTTCTCAACTGACTGCTGTGTACTAGGGGCCCAGGGCTTCCGCTCTGGCCGGCACTACTGGGAGGTAGAGGTGGGTGGGCGGCGAGGCTGGGCAGTGGGTGCTGCCCGTGAATCAACCCATCATAAAGAAAAAGTGAGCTCTGGGGGGTCATCTGTTAGCAGTGGGGATGCCAGCTCCTCACGCCATCACCATCGCCGCCGCCGGCTCCACCTGCCTCAGCAGCTCCTGCTTCAGCGGGAAGTATGGTGTGTGGGCACCCACGGCAAACGATACCAGGCACAGAGCTCAACAGAGCAGACCCTGCTGAGCCCATGTGAGAAACCACGGCGCTTTGGCGTGTATCTGGACTATGAGGCTGGGCGCCTGGGATTCTACAATGCAGATACCCTAGCCCACGTGCATACATTCTCAGCTGCCTTCCTTGGCGAGCGCGTCTTCCCTTTCTTCCGGGTGCTTTCCAAGGGCACCCGCATCAAGCTCTGCCCTTGATCAGCCTGCCACCCGCAGGGGCCCCTCCAGTGACTGGAGGGGCGGGTGGTGGTGGATGTTTGCCCACTCACTACGATTGTGAGCTCAGGCTCCTCCCACTGTTTGTTACTGAGTTGCTTCCTGCTCCTCCTTGAACCAGGCTGCTTATTATTGCTCTAGGAGCCTAAACAACTTCCTAGACTCCCTCCAACTCAGTCTTACCTACTTTATCTATCTGACGAGTCTGCATGGGTCCCTGATAATGAGAACAGCTGCCTGATTTTCCCTCCCTGTCTGCCTAGCTCAGTCCAGCTCTGGGTCCCAGTTTGAGTAGGAGAATGAGCAGAGATAACTTCATTCCTTAACTTCCCTCTTCCACATCTACTCTTCAACTCTTGTCATTTCTGAGGCTGGAGGTTGGGGCAAGACCCATCCGTTCCAATTCCACGTTTTGGTGTAAGCTCCAGCTAAAGGATTGGGAAGCTTTTGTTGGGAGGCAGGCTGGGTAAAAGGGTAGAGCTATGGAAAGTCTACTTTTTTCTTGGGGAAGTAGGAACTCTAAGCTTTCCACCCCCAATTTCTACCTCCATAGACTGGCCAGAATTTAGCTTCAGTGAGATCTGGAATGGTCAACTTGACACCGCACACCATTTTATCACCCAATAAATTATTTTCTCTCAGTCTCATAGTTCTTATTTGGGAGCCATGCTCCCCACACCTACCCCTCCAGGTCTTCACTGCCAGGATACTTTCCCTCACTGAGCATCAGTTTCTGGCCTTTCCATACCTTTTAGTTCCACTTGGTAAGCCCTGTTGGGGAGCTTGGGACAGGGGTCTGGATCCTTGGGAGAGCCTTGGGTATAATCTATTTTTCTAGTAACCCCTTGCCTTCTGTCACTTAAAAGCTTTTGTCCTCTGCTTTGGCTGAGGTCAATTCATGTTCTTGGGGGAAAGGTGGGTCATGTTGCAGAAAATAAAGTCTTTATTTGCTGCTGTTGTGGAGTCTTTACTTAGAAGCAGCCTGCATGCTACTGGAAACGCCTTCCATGGACAGCCCCAGAGCTGCTTAGGAATTCCCCCACCCACAAAGTAGTTTGTCTGGCCCAGGATAGAATCAGCCCTGGTCTTTAGTGCATGCCTAGGTAGGATTCCCCGGGTACCCCATGCAGAATCCACTCCTCCAGGCTGAGACTAGTACTTGTTCTTTCACTTGTGAGCTGAACTGTAATTTTCTTGTGGCGTGCAATTTAAGTAATGCTCTACGGAGAGCATAAGTTGGGGATGTGGCGTTAAATGTCCCATCTTGAGGTTTACTTTTAAGAGATGGCTCAATGATTTAGGGGACAGGTTGTCCTGGTAGTGAATGGGTTCCTAGCACCCACAGCTCCATTTCCCTAACATCCTCTGGCATAGCCACAATATACAATGTGGACACCTCCACCCCATGCGAAGGGTCACTTCACTACAAATTAGGATCTTGCTCACCAGGTAGACAGCACTTCCAGAATTAAAAAAAAAATAAATGAATGCAACCAGTCTCAGAAAAGCCAGCTTTATTTCTAATGCTCTGATATGAACCTTTAGCGGGTACCAATAGTCACTTGCCACACTCGGACCAGGTTGTCTGTGTAACCAGCAAACAGAGTCTGTAAAAGAGAATAATAGGGTTATAGCCGGCAATGAATTCTATAGCCCTAAGCATGTATGTGTCTATGGCATGCTAAGCATATATTCCGATAGGAGGAAGCAGCTTGCCATATATTCAGGCATCTACTTCTACCCTTTTTTCATCTGGGGAAAATGCATTTTCTGCTAGTCTATCCTAAATCAATGGTTATCTTCATCTCATTTATGTTGATGATTCATCTTGTGTCTGAAGTTCTTACCTGGCCATCAGCAGACCACGCCAGGGAAGTGCACTGGGGTGGCTCTGCCTTGCTGCTGGTACTGATGACTTCTTGCTTCAGCTCATCTACAATGATCTTGCCTTCCAAGTCCTGAGAACAGACCAAAACTAGGTAAGGATGCCTATCCACAATACAAGTAATTATACCATGGACTTTGGTATGATTATTATCATGCTGCATTTCCTTTTACTGGCAAGGTGGCACAGGTTAAATGCCTTGCTTCACAATTTTCTTATTTCCCAGAAACTATGAAGGCAACAGAGTTGCCTGTCTATAGACAGACCAGTTTTCCTGCACTCACATGCAAACAATAATGAACTAAAAAAGTCCACTTACATAGTTCAGATTTCTAACAGATTACATTTTTAAGGATGTATGAGGCATTAACCCAACCCCCAATCATCTAAGGGCTCAATGGCTAATGCCTATAATCTGAATACTTAGGAGGCCAAGGTAGGACCGAGATCTGATTGTCCAACTCAGTCAAGCAGAAAAGTTGGGGTTACCATTTGGTAGAGTGCTTGCCTAGCATGTGCAAGGCCCCAGGTTCAATTCCCAATACCACCCCAGAGTAATGGCTACAGAATTTGAGGTTAGCCTGGGCTAGACACTGTCCAAAATATAAAATAAAGCTAACTAGAAAGAGACAAAAACAGATGGGGCCCAACAGTGATTTTCTGGTGGTGCATGCGTCTAAGGAGGCAGAGGCAACTACCTGTGAGCTCCACAAGGCCAGTCTAGTTTACATAGTAATCCCGAGTCTTTTAGTAGTCTACAGCTCCTTTAACAGAGACTACTAAATACAGGCAGCAAGGAAAGACTCTTCTACAAATGTTTCTAGGGATTGAATTTAGGGCTCTTGTACATTAAGTAAGTGCTCTACTGCCTGCTGCACATTACTGGTGGTTAGGGTTATCTTCATGGTGTGTCTATTAACTGTTATTTGGTAGATAGATGCCGTGTATTCTGACAGAATAGCCTGTCGCAAGATAATTACTTTTTGTCCCAAACAGCAATTATTACATTCAACCAACTGCTATATACATAGGCATTCCCTATGTATATTCCCTTAGGCAAAAGTCAGCAAACAGTCAAGGAAAAAAAAAAAGTCCTAACCCAGTTCAATTGACAGCAGCTTAACAACAGAATCCACCAAGAAAGCTTGGCTTATAGCAGTGAAACCAACGTGCTTCACAACAGACTTACCCAAATCTTGATACTGGGGCCAGTGGCAGCACATAGCCAGTAGCGGTTGGGGCTGAAACACAAGGCATTGATAATGTCCCCACCATCCAGTGTGTAAAGGTGCTTGCCTTCATTCAGATCCCACAGCATGGCTTGGCCATCCTGGACAGAGAGAAAAGGTGAGTTAGGACAAATCTAACGACTGAAGTATCCATGTTCATGCCCTGAAGCCTCTCCTCTAATGCACAATACCCATACCAACTTAACTTTTTGAGGGAAAACTTCCTTGGTATACTTTTCTACAGATTTGAAGATAATGCTTAGAAATATTCCTGCAGTCTAGCTAATCTTTTAACTGGTGCGTGCTATCAGATAAAAGCACTCTCCATAAAGGAAATTAGGCCTCAAATACCTTTCCTCCAGAAGCACAGAGAGATCCATCCGGAGAGACTGTCACTGTATTCAGGTAGCCAGTGTGGCCAATGTGGTTGGTCTTCAGCTTGCAGTTAGCCAAATTCCATACCTAGAAAAAAATGGGTCCATAGGTAACCAGGATCATGGTCTACCATCAATAAAAAAGGCACACCATCTCTTTAACGGTATCTCTGAACAGGCTTCTTGTGCAAACCCACGTAATCCCAATACTTCGGTGGCTCAGACAGGAGGAGTGCTAATTTGAGGCCTGCCTGGATGGCACGAGTGAGAACTGGCTTCAAAAACAATCCAAATCCCTAATATATGAATATAAACCATAAATTCAAGGTAATCTGCAAATCATTCCAAACTGGAGCGCATTGCCACCTGAGAGGAATGTGGACAGATTCCTAACAACCATGCCCTTCTTGATGCTCACCTTGACCAGCTTGTCCCATCCACAGGAAACGATGATAGGGTTGCTGCTATTCGGAGAGAAGCGGACACAAGACACCCATTCTGAATGACTCTCATCCTACAGAAGACACAGGAGTAAGGTAAGAGAAAGCAGTCTTTCTCTGACTATAGATAGGTACTCTAAGAGAGGCAACAGCATTCTCACACTCACTCCCTCAGAACCTGAGCCTTTACTTCAGTATCAACACAACACCTGTGTTGAGTCTCAGGATGCCTCCAGAGTCTTCCCACTCCTCATGGAGCTCAGGGCCAGGCGCAGCTCAGAAACAGCCTCTGGATTTCAGCACTGCAACTCAGATGGCATGTTGGGGTCATCACTGCTCCGCCTGGCATGTAACTCCTTTAAGTACTTAAATATACCTCCAGGAGGTAGGCGAGAGACTTAAGATCACCCAACCCCTAGGGAAGTTACTGGACACATCTGGGTATTTGCTCATGTGCAAAGGCCTGTCCAATTAATGCCTTGGCATGGGGTTCCCTGTCAACTCTGGAGAAAAATTAATTCCTGAGTCCCTTGCCACTAATGAGTGAGCATGCATTAAAAAAGTAAAAAGCAACCAAAATCCCACAGAGGACATCATTACATCTGCAGCCAGATGGTGGTGCGCAGCTTTAACCCCAGCACCCGAGAGGCAGATCTGAGGTCTAGGCTAACGAGGACTACATAGTGATGCGCCCATCTCAAAATCAGCAACATTCCCCAAGAGGTGGGTGGGAGCCAATCTTTAACTCATAGGTCTATGACCTCTACCACTTTACCTGGACAGTGTACTTGCAGACACCCAGAGTATTCCATAATTTTATGGTCTTGTCTCGGGATCCAGAGACAATCTGCCGGTTGTCGGAAGAGAAGGCAACACTCAGCACATCCTTAGTATGGCCTACAAATCGTCTCGTGGTGGTGCCCCTAAGAGGGAGAACCTGGTCACTTTCTAGACAAATCTTACCCATTTAGTCAGACCCCTTTCTTGTCTTCATCTTGGCTCCAGCAGGCTTCTATCATTCCACACAGCTCACATCACATGGGGCTTATGTCCTATTAGCCTATGCCCGACACGTGCCAGAGAACCCACTCAGAATTGCAGGACATGTCCTCATTCCCTTGTGGGGATTGGTTGACAATGTCTTCGTGTCATCACTAGGATCCTCTATTACACCTGCCAGACGCCCACCTCAAGATCAAGCACTTTTAATTGCCTGCTATACCTGGTAAATCTACCTCAATTTTGCCCAGCTTCCCACCAATGTCCCAAAGCAGCTACTTGCGTTGTGAGATCCCAGAGGCGCAGTGTTCCATCCCAGGAGCCTGAGAGGGCAAACTGGCCATCAGAGGAGATAACAACATCACTAACAAAGTGGGAGTGACCTCGCAGAGCACGCTGTGGTATGCCATAGTTGGTCTCATCTCTGGTCAGCTTCCACATGATGATGGTCTTGTCTGAAAAGATTGGTAGAGAAATCCATGAGGCCCCACAGTCTACTTACTGCACACAATTTACAGTGCTTCCAGGTCACTGCTGTAATAAGGGGAGCATCACTACACACGGTGGGAACTGAAGTTATAACAGGGCCTTGTTACTCCAGAATATAAAAATGCTATGGACACAACATCCTGAGATCGAAACTTAAATTTACCCCCCCCAAATTACATAATTGTGCATTGAATGTTTGGCCTACACGTATGTCTATGGCATTCTTACAAGAGGGTGTCAGCTCCCCCTTAACTAGCTACAGACTGCAGTCACCATGTGGGTTCTGGGAAGCAAACCCTACCTAATCCTTAGTCTTATCTATTGCTCCAGTCCAAAGCTAACTCAGTAACTGAAGCACAATCACTTAGGTGTGGGATAAACACACAACTTCTGTGTCTTTCAAGGGTTGAGAGAAATGCGGTAGCTAGTGGAGCAGACACAGTCCTAGCCGGATAAGCCTTACATTATTAGAGAGAATAAATATAAATTTGGGTGGGTAGGGAGATGTGGGAGGGCAAAACACGATGAAAAAAATCATGGGGAAAAAGCGTTACAAGGGAAGAAAACCTAGGGGAGAAAGGGCAAGACTGGAGGCCTGGGGAACAAGGCAGCTCCAGTTTCCATTGCTCACAGGGATCAGGGCCAAGCGGCGGCTCAGAAACAGCCTCTGGATTTCAGCAAAGTAACTCAGATGGCATGTTGGGGTCATCATTGCTCCGCCAGGCTTGTATCCCCTTAACTACTTAATACATCTCCAGAAGACAAGCGAGAAACTTAAAGTCACCAATTCTTCCGAGAGTTACGTGACAAGTCTCGGTTTCCGTACTTGTGCAGTGGTCGCCCTGGGGCACAGGTTCGGGTCCGCACGCCCCAACTCATACTTGCGTGGGGAGTGGACTAAGCCAGCCCGCGCGCCACTTGCAAAGCCAGGAGACACGCAGTCCCCTGGACGCCCAGTGTTCCGCCCGGCATGCAGCCCGTACCTCGAGACGCAGACAGGATCATGTCCGGGAACTGCGGGGTGGTGGCGATCTGGGTTACCCAGCCATTATGGCCTTTGAGGGTCCCACGAAGGGTCATCTGCTCGGTCATGACTGCAGCTGATGAGAGTGTCGCCGGAGCGACAAGGATGGCACTGGATAGCTCAGGCAGCCAGGGACCACAGCGGCAGCCACAGCGACCCCGCGGAGGAAAAGAAAGAGCGACCTCCGCCGGAACCGGAAATACCCGGAGAGCAAGGCGGGGGTTCCCATGATTCACTGCTGCCCATAGATGGCGGAACCGGGTAGTGGGAGGGGCTGGGTGAGGTAAGTTGCAGTATCGCAGTTTCTTCTTCCACGGAACATAATTTGGCAGCAGTGTACAAATGCATTTTGAAGTCAGATGTACCACGTTTCTAGAAAGACTCCTCGGCAGGTTAGAGCATGCTGTGGGAGCAGAAAACGTGAGGCGACCGGCTGACTGCCACAGTGCAGCGACTTTTCTCCTCCCTTACGTGGCAGAGACGGAGCTCCGCCCTTTCTGTTTGGTAATCTGTTCAGCGTTTGGCGACACAGACTGAAGCGATGGATGATATAAGAATGTTAAAACTGCAACTGAAGGCGTGTGCCACTGAATCTGGCCTTCCCCCCCCCCCCACCCTTTAAGGCACGATTTCATGTAGTGAAAACTAGTCCTAAAAATTGGCTTTGTAGCCAAGGATGATTCGGATCCTGCTTCTGTCGCCCACTTCCTGAAATGATAGGCTTGAGTCGCCTGGCGAGGCTAGAGAGGACGTACTGGCGTCAGATTTCTGCGGATTTTTGTTGGAATCCCTTTCTGTAGTTCTGACCGCTCCATAGAAAAGCCTGCTAGTTTGCTCTGAAAGTGTTCTGGATAGGGAAGCGGGACTGGGTTTGCTCTTTGCTTCTGTTCCTGGTGGAGCTTTTTCTCTCTGTGTTTTAGGTAACTGGTTCAGTCCCACTCAGGTTCCGAGTTTAGTTTCTTATTTGTGAAATGAGATTGAAATTAGCACTTATGATAGTGTGGAGAATAAAGGAAACTAGGCATAGTGTCCAGAGGCCTGTAATCTCAGCACTCAGGAGGCAGAGGCAGGGGGATCACTGTAAATTCAAGGCCAGCCTAGCCTTCTTAGCAAGTTCCAGACC
>JAQHUG010000049.1:70208-83473 GCA_028555095.1 Dicrostonyx torquatus
CCTTGCAGTAGCTTTTAAGGGAAGAAGGGGAGGTCTGTATTAGAATGGGATAGGATGCCATGGTAAAGGAGATGAGGGAGAAGGGAAAAGGGGCAGGAGTATTTGTCCTGGGAGTTTATAAAGGTAAAATGGGAAACTCTGTGTTAGGATCAGGTGTTTAATTTTAATTGGGCATGTTAATTAGGTGAGCCAAAGGGGACTTCTGATTGCTGGACTTCAATATTTTGGCCACTGGACTTTGGTAGTCAACCTCAGGAGGAGGAAGTGGTCAAATAAATAAATAGACCTTGGTGGCTAGCTTTAGGAATGTAATTTAATGGTTTTTAGTGCAAGGCAGAAGGAATGAGCGAGAAGGGAAAGGCCAGAGCCCCATGCTCTGGTGGGCTAGTGTCTCTTCAAACCTTGCGAATCCTATTTTAATATACATTCATCCTATCAGTTCTATTCCTCCAGAGAGCCCCAACTAATGCCAACAAAAATATTAATATATATTTAAAAGCCATAAGACAATATTTTGAATATTCTGTTTTGAACAATACACCCTAGCTGTGGGCTTTGCACATGCCATCTCGTAGTTTACACATCAGTCCTGGTCCTTTCTCTTCCTCCCCCTTGTCCCCTTCTTCTGAGATGAGAGAACAAGATCAGTGAAGTTAGAGGGTTCCTCCGGTGTTGCACCGTGATGGAGCTAAGAGTCACAGTTGGTCTCTTTGACTTCCAAGTTGACATTTATGTACCACCTTCCCAAGCCTGATACTGAATTAAAAGCAGCATCCCATACACAAAAAGAGAAGAATGATCTAGATTTATACCAGACAGCAACACCAATACTCTGTGCTCAGACTTATTAACACAGTGATTTGTACATTAAAATACAGCTAGAGTTTCTGATACTTACTAAATAGCGTCTCAAGAAACTCTGATAGTTACTCTTTAAGAATAGATTTATTTGTGGGCTGGAGAGATGGCTCAGCTGTTAAAGGCTAGGCTCAAAACCCAAAATATAAGAATAGATTTATTTGTATAAGTGTTTTGCCTGTATGTGTGTATGTACACTATGTGCATGCCTGTTTCCCATGGAGACCAGAAGAGGGAGTCGGAACACGCTGGACCTGGAGTCACAGATGACTGTGAGCCACCGTGTGGATGCTGTGATCTGAACCCAGGTCCTTTGCAAAAGCAGCAACTTCTCTGAACACTGTACATCCCTTTAGCACCTCTGATGGTTTATTACTAAAAGATGTGTTTTTGTTAAGTATAGGCACGAGTGTCTGCATGTGTATATGTATGTGTGAGTGCGGGTGCCTGCTGAGGCTGGAGGTATCAGATGCCCTGCTGTAGAAGTTACAGATGGTGGGGAATTGCCTGGCATGGGTACTGGGAACAGAGCTTGGGTCCTCTGGAAGAGCAAGTGCTCTTAAGCATTGAGCTATCTAATGGGCTCTAAGAAGCCCTATGGAGTATCTGTTCAGACCCATTTCTTCATACCTTCTTACACTGAATTTGCATGATCCTGAGGATATATTTCTTTACTATTTGTCCTGTTCTAATAAAGTAATGTAAGCTATTCTTGTTTTTCAAGCGGAATTTCAAGTCAAGAGGAGCAGATCAGCAGTGTTAAGGAAGACACCTTGGCAGACAGCAATAGGACCTACGTTCCAGAAATGAGGAGACAAAGGTCACATAAATGTTTAATTTTACTATGCATATTAGTGTCTCCGATGGGGATACTTGACCTCCAAGCAAATTACTTACAGAATGAGGTTGAGGGGCACCTGTTGTGTATGGCATGTGTACTTACAGTGTTATTTGTAATGGCTGAAAAATGGAAACCATCTTCATGTCTTCCCAACGAGGAAAAGGAAAAAAAAGTACTGTATGTAGTGCAAAACACTTCACCTTAAAACAGATGAGATCTTGCCATCTGTGCCAACATGAACGAAACTGAAGACTATTGGGATAAGCCAGGCACAAGGAGGCACACACTCACTGCCTTGCTGCTCTCACGTGAGGACTGTCCTGTTGTTCATCTCATAGCTGTTGAGAGCAGCATGTTGGTTATGGGATGCTGATGAGAGTGGCTGGAAAGGTTGATTAGTGGCTATTATGCTAAAGATAAACATAGGCATGAAGTTGTGTACACTAGTGTGGGCAACAGTGACTGTAGACAATGGTAATGTACAATCTGGTGGACTGAGCAGGTGTGGGGTTCTCAGCCTCTCCAGTGTGAAGACAGCCATTGTTGAACTACTCAGGCCATAAGAGTAAGCCAATCTAATAAGTCCCCTTTGTAAAATGTATTCATTTCTGTTCTCCTCTAGGGAAACCTACTGCATGCATATATACTAATGTATATATTTTAAAAAGACACAAGAGGGGCTGGAGAGATGACTTAGCAGTTAAGAGTACTAGCTGCTTTTCAAGAAGACCCAGGTTTGACCCACTCATATAGTGGCTCATAACCATCTGTAACTCCAGTACTAGGGGGTCTGATGCCCTCTTCTGGCCTCCCTGGGGACCAAGCATGGATGTGATATATAGACATATGGGTAGACAAAATAACCATGCACATTAAATAAATAAATACACAAATATTAAAAAACCTGGGATTGATATGTAAAATAAAAATAAAAATGTAAAGATATTTAGACTATTAAAAAGCCATAAGAAAAGATTTTGAATGCTTGCTTTGATTTGAGCAATACACAATGTGTGTGTGTGTGTGTGTGTGTGTGTGTATGTGTGTGTGCGCCTCATTGTAAACCATTTTCAACAGCTCTGTGGCAACTTTTCTCTGTAGCTCAGAAGTAAATGAGGCCTTTGAGAGAAGGTGAGGAAGGATGAACATGCCAAATTCTTGTGAGGAGAAAGGGAAATGAAGTCTTTAAAAATAGATTTAGTATATGTATTTGTGTGTGTGTGTGTGCACACGCACATGTGCCTGCACATACAATTGTGCATGGAAGTGCTCATGGAGGCCACAAGGGGGCATTGTATCCCCTGGAGCTGGAGTCACAGTGGGTTGTGAGTTGCTCTATGTGGATGCTGGGATCTGGACTCAAGCCTTAATGGTAGAGCAGTAAGCACTCTTAATTGCTGAGTCATCTTTCCAGTCTTCAGAAAATAAACACTTTTTGAAGTTTTCTGATATACTAGGTACTCAAATATCATAATTCACTACTTTTAGGGTGAGAGGCAGAAAAATTGAAGGAGTCTTGGGAAATTGTTAGCATTACTGACTTGGAGACTACTTCTTTTCTTCCAGTAAAGTTAGAATCAAGAGTTTTATTCTGCCCACACTGTAGAGTACCCCATACGTCTGTACAGGTTCACCAAAAATGAGCTGAAGGGTCTGTGTGTTCATTTATTTCTTCAGGGTGGTCTTGAGAAGTTTAAATGTTGTTTTTGTTTGCTTGTTTTTTTTTTTTTTTTTTTTTCAAGACAGGGTTTCTCTGTGGCTTTGGAGCCTGCGCTGGAACTAGCTCTTGTAGACCAGGCTGGTCTCAAACTCACAGAGATCCACCTGCCTCTGCCTCCTGAGTGCTGGGATTAAAGGCGTGCGCCACCACTGCCCAGCTTAAACGTTGTCTTAAAGGACAAAATTCTTCCTACCTTTCCCCCTTCCCTGCTCCTCCTCTTCTCATTATTGGGAAACTCTTTGACACTGGGCTAACACTCTCATTTCTCTCCCCAACTCTGTATCTAGCATGTTCATTTTGAGAAACTATGAAGTTCTCTTCTGCCTTCTCTAACCAGAAGGGAAAATAATTCAACAGAATAACTACTCTTAGTGATAACTACTCTTAATGATAACTATACTGCCAAAGCTACTACTACAGAATGGGTTTTAAATGAAGAACAATAAGGTGCATGTGGTTTTCAGAGCTCCAGGGTTCAGGGCAAAGGCCAGTGGGGTGCAGATAGGGGAGAAAGTTCAAAGACATGGGCTCACCAGTGAAGACACCTATGTCCAGGTTAAAGGCTGTTGTGCAGACTGTTGGAGGCCAGTAAAAACCAGAACCATCTAGGTCCTGTCCATCGGGAGCCAAAAGAAAAACGGGTGGACTCCTTGGGATTTCTGAGGTTGTTGCTCAGGAAGGGGTGCAACCTCCAGCTCATTGATGGGGAAGGTTATTGTGAGGGTGGATGTGGATGCCCAGTTTGGGGGAGAATAGTCAAGGGTCAGCAGAGTGGGATGTCAGGATGGGCATGAAAAGATGAACTATTTTGTGCTCTGAGGCTTGGTCCACTGCCTACAGAGTAAGTGGGGGTATGACAGTTGTTCCCAGACGTTGTTCCATAGACAAAGAATATCCAGAACAGGCATTCCCCAGGGATAGAATGTGGATTATTGACTGCCAGCAGGAAAACTGGGGGAGAAAATGGCTTCATGGAATTTTCTTTTAGGGTGTTGCAAGTATTTTGTAACTAAAGAGTTGTGGTTATTTCCCAGCATTGTAAGTGTATGAAATACTCCTAAACTGTACAACTCAAAATGACAAATTTTTATCTCAAAAAAAAATCAAGCAAAATTAAACAAAACCGCTTTTCAGGTGACCTACAGGAAGCTGCTGACCCTGGATGGGCTCTGTGGCTGGTGGAACACCTTTGACTGAGTACCGTGGCATACAGAATTCTCAGTTTCTCCAACCTGCCCTGTACTGCTGGCTGAACCCACAGAGCTTCCTGAATCAGCCCTGAGTGGGGATGATTTTCTGAGGCCTTAGACCTAAGTGTGGATCCTGCCACTGATGGTGTGAATCTGGATGTTGTGGAACCTCTCAGCCTCTGTTTCCTCACTTGCCAAATAGTGATGCTATCTCCCTGGTAGAGTTTTTTGTAGCGTGAACTAGGCATGGAGAAAAAGTATCTCAAAGCGGCACTTGGTATGACTGTCCAGCGGAAGTGGCTATTATCAGTAATGATTCTACTATCTCTTATATCTGCCTGAGCATGGATTGTCAAAGTTCAGTATGTATGGAGTCTGTATGGGGCTGATTCCCAAGCCCACATGCTAGAGTGGCCACTCCATCTCTAGCATGGGTGCTGGAGGAGCACCTTCCAAATGAGGGGGGGTTGTTGCTGCTTCACATTGGCCAGTTGTGAGCCTCCAGGAGTTGTCTTCGTGGCCCCCAATTTCCCAGAATCAGGAAGATGTGTACCTTGCACCCCACCTGCTCTGACATTCAGTGGGCATCTACTGTCGGCAAACCCTTTACACTACAGAAAGAGTCCTTTATTACAAAGGAAATAGAACAAACATGAAACCTGGAAATAGCCTCATTTTATTAAATATTCATGTGATGGTAAAGGAAATTATAGGATATTCTTTCAAGAATGCCAGGAACTCATTTTAAAGCTTTAGCTTTCTGAGAATTTCATAATGAGTACTGTATTTATATCATTTACACCCTTCCCTCTCCCACCTCTAATTCTTCCTGTGTCCCCTAAACTCTCAAATTCATGACCTCTTTTTCTCTATTACTGCTATATACATGCATGCATTCATTCATTCACTCATTCATACACACATACAAACCCATAAAACCTACTGAGCCCGCTTAGTGTTGCTCCTATGTGTATGTATAGGCTGACATGATTTCAGGGGGCTCAACCATGGGAAGACTGGTTCTCTTAGTAGCCATTGATTGCCCATAGCTCTTCATCTGGGGTGGGGCCTCGTTAGATTTTCCCATCCTCATTGTCATGTCAACTGATGTCATTGTGCAAGTCTTGTTTAGGCAACCATATTGTTCAGAGTTCATGGGTACAGTTTCCTTGTTATGTCTAGAACTAGCAGAAAGTACCCTGATCTTCTTCCTCATGAAATATTTCCGCTTTGGGATAATCCTGTATGCTGTGAATATGTTTCGCTCTCATTGGTTGATAATAAAAATTGATTTGGCCTATAGCCAGGCAGAATAAAGCTAGGTGGGAAAGCCAGACAGAGATACAAGGAGAAGAAGGTCAGAATCAAGGGAAACGTGAGGCAACTGTCCAAGAAGCAAGATGCCAGCAGACAGATAAAGCCACAGCCACATGGCAATACATAGATGAATAGAAATGGGTTAATTTAAATGTAAGAGCTAGTTAGCAATAAGCCTGAACTATAGACCAAACAGTCTGTAATAAATATTAAGTCTCTGAGTGATTATTTAGAAGTGGCCGTGGGACAGGGTGGGACAGGGTGGGACAGAGAAACCTTCGTTTACATCTTTCTGCTTATTTGATGTTCCCTGAGCCTTAGGTTTAGAGACCAACATTTCATTGTCAATTCTCTGCATTTGACCAGTTGAGGCTTTCTGCAGTAGTCTCTATTGCTGCAAAAAGATGCTTCTCTGATGAAGGCTGAGACAGACACATATCTGTTTGTAAAAGGATAAGCATTTAGAATGCAGCAAGAAATCATACTGGTTTAGAAAAAAAATGGTAGTAGTGGGTTTTCCTCTAGGGTCCATGAACTCTCTAGCCACAAGTAGTTGGTTAGTTTTGTACTACCGTACATGGCTTCCCTTCTGTTGAGTGTTAAGTTCTGTTATATATCTGTTGGTTACTCTCAAGATACAAGTGCTGTTATTGCACCTTTGGGGAATCTCTTGCCTGGCTGGTCATTGTTTTGCTTCATTGGCTTTACATCTGGGTAGAAGTATTGATTTATTTTTTTTCCCTTGGTAGCTTGTATAGTGCCTTTGGATACTGTGAGGGATAGTCCTCAGTGAGGTGGTGTGGGAAGTCATTTGAAATAGCTATTTATAAAGAGTTTGTAATGGTGTGGGGGATTATGTCATTATATAATAATCTCACGTGGAAAAAAAAGCATCATACATGCATGTACTTGAACTCAGCTATATTGAAACTTCTCTATTATTACACTCAGAAAAATTAAAAAATTGGGAGGAAATATCCAAAATATGCAGCTGCTGTCTTTTTCGTTTTCAGAGCTTACTAGTGTTACTGTAATGAGAGTGTATCTCTTTTTTAATGGAATCCCCAACTATACAAGAAAAAAAAAAAAAGAGAAACCCAAATCAAAAAACAAACAAGCAAAATACCCTCAACCATCTTCCAATGGTAAGAGTTACTTATTATGCATCAGCTAAACCAACATATTTGGGCTCCATGGATTCTTAAGGCTGCAGAACGTTAATGCTGCAAGTGATTTAAAAGATTTTCCTTTTGGGAGAAGATTGCAGATCCTTCTGTGAATCTTCTAGAAACTACGACTTCTCAGAACATATTGGTATAAACACACTGTCACTGAAGTGGCTTCTAGTTTCAGGTTACAGAACGCTGTCCTAAAAGCAGCTTAAACAATGGAATCCTATCCTTTTTGGGATTTAGGTTTTAAGGCATGTGTCTGGACATGTGGATGTAGTGCCTGTGAGGGCCAGGGGTGTTGGATCCCCTGGAGTCAGAGTCGCAGGCTCTGGGTGGTGGTGACAGTGCTTGGGTGCCCAGCCATTTCTCCCACTTCTCCCATGCCCTTATTGTGTGGTTGGCTTATGGAACTAAAAGCTTCAGACGTGTAGATGCTAGGGTATCAGGTGACCCTTGATGCAGCAGTGGCAAAGCTCCACCAATGCCTCCTGCATCGTTAGCTCTGTTACAAGGCTGGCTCACTGGTGAGCTCCAAGGGTACTGGTAGAGCTTTGAACTTCCAAGTCCAACATGAAATGCTGCCCATTTCAGCTTTCCTAGCAGATTTGGTTTGATTACAAGGTTTAGATATATGATCATGCTTGTGCTATGGACTTTGACCAGGAAGATGTTCTTCAACAAGATTCCTTGCTCTGCTTTAGAACCAATACCGAGTTTGTGTCTCTGAGACCACATTGTTTCCTATAACAGATATTAAGGGGAGCGCTGTTCCAGTACACACAGCATTCTGGACAAAATTTAGCTGTTTCTCCCCCTGGGGCTGTGGTTTGATTGGGTTTTATTATATTGCCTAGATTGATCTGAAACTCATGATTCCTCTGGCACAGGTTCTCTAGTGCTGGAAATCCAGGCTTGAGCTACTGCTACATCCAGTTTATTTAGCCTTATTCTTAATAGACTCCCTGATTCTCACCTAAAGAGTACCCAGACTGACCCAGCTCTCTCTGCTTAGTGGTGAGAGTTCAGAGGCTCAGAAGAGGTTACAGATACCCAGGGGTCCCTACTTCTGTCAGCCTGCTGCTCTTCTGGACCCCAAACTCCCTTTGCCTCTGCGTACAATAAGTTAGAGATGACTAATAATGAGTAGATACTGAACAGTGTCTTACACTGAGGTTCCCTAGAGACCCAGGATGGATGCATTTTGATGAAGAGCCAGGAAAGACCTTGTATCAAGGGATGGAGGTCACAGCATAGAACTGGCTGTATCAAGCTGCAGCTGGAGGCTTCCCATGAGAAAGAACAGGGCAAGAAGGTGATAGAAACGATGAGAGGGGGGAACGATTCTATTACTCATGCCTCTATCTTGAAGATAATCATTGTAATTTCCGCCCTAAAAAATGCTGCTTGTTCAGAGGCAATGACTGTATTCTAATAAGCACTTGCTTATGAAATGTGCAGTAATTGGAATGGGGTGTGAATTATTAAACTGTGTGTGGGGTGTCATTTCTTGCCAGGTATTTAATGACTGTGTTCAAATGTGTGGGGCTTCCCTATCTGCCTGGAAGATAATACTCCTAGGAAGAAAATTGCTTAACCCTGGGTCAGGGTGAGGGCGACTTTTTGAAATAGTTGTGTTGAATAGGCCCCCAGGAACACCAAAGTCCAAGTTGCCTTAATATTTGTTTGTTTAAGACAGGGTCTATGCAGCCAAGGCTGACCTGGAGCCTACTATGTAATCAAGGATGACTTTGAACTTTTCATCCTTCTGCCTCTACTTCCCAAGTGCCAGGATTACATGCCTGAAACTACCATGTCTGTTTTATAGAGTGTTGGGGGATTGAACTCATGGTGTCATGCATTCTAGGCAAGCACTCTACCAAGTGAGCTACAGGACAAAGCCATCATTATTGCCAAGAATCTAGAATAAGGTACTTGACCAGGCCCAGGGTACCTGAACATCCTATGGAGTGTTTTTGCTGAAACAACCTGAGCTACAGAATTGGCTTCCTGAAGGAATTTGGGGAGCATTTTCCAGAAAAGGGAGTAGAAAGTTGCATAGGTAGGAATTCACATATTCACTATAATTCATTCTTTTTTATTCTTCTTTTTTCAAAAAGATTCAATTTATGTGTATGAGTGTTTGCCTGCATGTACATGTATGTATCATGTATGTACCTGGTGCCTGTACAGAGGCTGGAAGATAGTATTGATGCCCTGGAACTGGAGTTCCAGATGGTTGTGAGTTACTGTGTGCAGGGAATCAAACTTGGGTCTTCTGCCAGGGCAGTGAGTTCTCTTAACCACTCTACCATCTCCCCAGCTCCCTTAATGCCTGATTATCTCCCCTTTGGGCCACTGCTATAATCTCCATGCCTTTCTTCAGGCATTCCTCTTCCTCCCCATGAGCCCATCTCATTTGAGATACCAGATGATCACCATTCATTCCAAGATTGTCTCTTTATGCAGAATCTTCCAGGGGCTTTCAAAGCCTTCAGAGGTCCAGCCTTTATTGTGCATCCTCTGCCAGCCCTTCTTCTCCGCGGGTACAAATCTGACTTGCATTTACTTATTTTTTTCTTAGTGCTACAGTCAGCTTCCACTTAGAGTCTGCATCAAACTCAGTCTCTTTCAAGCCCCTTTCTAGATGTCATTCTTAGTTGGGAATTTCCCCTGGTCTGCGAACATTGTTTTTCATTTCCTCTTTCTTATATTAGTCTTCTAGGTAGGACTGCTGTAACAAAATGCTACAAAGTTGATGGTTTAAACAATGGGAGTATATTTGCTTGCAGGTTTGCTTGCAGTCCCATAGTCTAGAAGCTCTAGACCCTGGTGTCAGCAGTTTTCCTGCAGCTTCCGTCTTTACCGTGTGGATGCGATCTCACTACATCCTTGCTGGCCTTTCCTCTATGTGTGTATTCCTCCGGCTTTCCTTACAAGGACAAAAGTCTTATTGGATTAGGGATATCCAGATGGCCTCAGTTTAATTTCACTGAATCTTCGAAGGACCCATTTCCCAGTCTAGTCCTGTGGATTAGAGCCACCATGCAATCTCATTTAATGCTAATCCCCTCTTTGAAGATGCTGCCTTCAAATAACGTTTTATTCTGAAGCAAGGTGGAAATGTGCCATCTACATATGAATATTTTCTAGGGTGAGAATTCAGTTCCTAGTGGCACTGAAGTGTCTTCATTTAGTGTTGTGAAATTTTGTGTGCGTATTATAACTTCCTTAGAAGACAGAAGTTCCTTGAAGGCAGGGACTGTCAATGCTCCTCATCTGTATCTTTAATCTCCCATTTTGCTTAACATAATTACTTAGTGTCTTAATTATTTTAGTTGAAAATAGATTCTTTTATACAACATAGTCTGATTAAAGTCTCTCCTCCCCAGCCCCCTGCACTTCCCCACTCACCCCAACTAAATCCACACCCTTTCTCTCTCTCTCTCCCATTAGAATACAGCAGACATCTCAAAAAATAAAATGAGATAAAAACAAATCAGAATAGGACAAAACAAATGGTCAAAGAAAAAGTACAAGAAATACATTCAAACCTTAAAACACACATTTGCACATAGAGAAATCCCATAAAAACAAAAGTGACACCCAGTGCGGTGGCTCACACCTTTAATCCCAGCACTCTGGAGGCAGAGGCAGCTGGATCTCTGTGACTTTGAGGCCAGTTTGGAGTTCTAGAACAGCTAGCCTGTTACACAGAGAAACCCTGACTCAAACCCTGTCCCCCCAAGGTGGTTAAATATTTTACTGAATGAGTAAATGGCTAGACATAAGAATTTCTTATTTCCCAAATTTTCTCTCTATAAAAATCCAATTATATAGTAGTGGTACACTGGGCTAAAAGAATAATGCTTGTGCCAACCCTGTCACTGTGTAGTTATGTGATCTTAGCAACACATTTTTCCCCTTGTTTTGGGCACATCACTATGGGCCTCTGTTTCCCTAACTGTAAGACGGAGATGGTAATGCTTTCTGTTTGTTTCACATGGTTGCTTTTGAGTATTAATGAAATTAATTAATCACAAATGGGCACCTATTGCATACCAGATAGTGTTCCAGGCACAGCGGATACAAGAGGAGTAAGCTGAGCAAGGTTTCCTGTCCTCGTGGTTGTTGGAGGAGGGTGATGAACAAGATTGCTGATATAGCAAATTCTGTCAGAGGTGCCATGTTCTATGTAGACATTAACACAAAGGACATTTTAGTAGAGCCTGCTCCTTTATAAAGGTGTCCAATGACCTAAGGAGGTGATATTTATTTGAGATATGAAGAGGGGGAAAGAAGTGCTTATTGTTCCATTGTGGGGAGAGAGAATGATGCGGAGGGAAGAGCAAAGGCCCTGGGGTTGGGAGGGTGAGAGTGGATACTGACATAAGCTGGGAAGTACTGACATGTCACGTGGAATACCTGGCCAGTGTGCAGGGCCTCTTGGGCATTAAACATGGACCCCTGGAGTGCGGTATAGCGTTGACTGTCTTTGTTACTGCCTTCCTCCTGTGATGAGAGAACAGTCTAGGAATTCATATCTAGGCAATGTTCCCACTCGCAGTGGGGGAGACTTTCTACCTCAGTTATCACACTTGACTTACCATGTTGGAATTTTTTTTTTTGAGACAAGATTTCTCTATGTAACCCTGGATGTCCTGGCACTTGATCTGTAGGCCAGTCTGGCCTTGACCTCAGAGATCTTCCTGTCTTTACTTTCTGAGTATGGGGATTAAAGATGTGCACCTCACACATAGTTTCCATGTTGGAAATTTTTTTTTTTGCTTTTTTTTTCATGGTATAGGAGGGTTCTTCTGTATTTTGTGTTGCTTTCATTGGTTAATAAAGAAACTGCCTTGGCCTTTTGATAGGGCAGGACTTATATAGGTGGGGAAAAGAGAACAGTATGCTGGGAAGAAGACTGAGTCAGGGAGAGAGCCACCATGAAGCCGCCAGACATGCTGAATCTTCCTGGTAAGCCCACTACCTCGTGGTGACTTACAGACTATTAAAAATGGGTTAAAATAAGATGTGAGAGTTAGCCAAGAAAAGGCTAGAGATAATGGGCCAGGCAGTATTTAAATTAATATAATTTTCGTGTGGTTATTTTGGGTATAAGCTAGCTGCAGCAAGACACAGCCCTCTGCGCCTAGTACAACATTTTCATTAGGTATTTTTTAAATACAATCTTTTCTCATTTTATATAGCTATCCCCATTCCCATTCCCTCCCCTCCTCCCCCTTCCCCCATCCACTCTCCAGGAAGGGTAAGGCTTCCCATGGGGAGTCAACAAACTCTAACACTTCACTTCAAGGCAAGACCAAGGCACTCCCCCCTTTATCTAGGCTGAGCAAGGTATCCCTCCAAAGAAAATGTGCTCTAAGATGCCAGTTCAAGCACTAGGGATAAATCCTGGTCCCACTGTCAGTGGCCCCACAGGCTGCCCAAGCCTCACAACTGTCCCCCACATTCAGTGGGCCTACTTTGGTCTTAGGCAGGTTCCCACGCTATCAGTTCAGAGTCAATGAGTGTTGTAAGAAGTGCAGGCTGTGTCCCACCCAGCTCCCAGTGCAGGCGGGCTGTGTTTCCGGCCTGGCTCCCAGCCGCACAGTTAGCTTATACCCAAAATAACCACAGTCAAAGTCTGTAAGTCACCACGAGGTAGTGGGCTTACCATCAGCATGTCTGACCCTGGCAGCTTCATGGCGGCAGCTCTCTGAGCCTTCCCTATCCCAGAATTCTGTTCTGTCCTCTCTGCCTACCTAAGATTTTGCCCTATCAAATGGCTGAGGCAGTTTTTTTTATTCAACCAGTAAAAGCACAGAAATACAGAAGATCCCTCCTACACCAAGTGAGCTCAGGTCAGCTGTTTCTGTGGGTATCACCATCATGGTCTTGATTACTTTGCTCATATTATCACTCCTCTCTCTCTTGGATTGGTCTCCAGTAGCTCGGCCCAGTGCTTCTCAGTAGATCTCTGTATCTGCTTCCATCAGTTGCCTGATGAAGGTTCTATGATGACAATTAAGATAGTCATCAGTCTGATTACAGGGGAAGGCCAGTTTAGGTGTTCTCTCCACTGTTGCTTAGAGTCTTAGCTGGGGTCATTCTTGTGGTTTTCCGCTGTAACAATCTGTTCTGTCTCTTTAAGAGACAGACAATGCCCA
>JAQHUG010000049.1:109914-124314 GCA_028555095.1 Dicrostonyx torquatus
AGGGCTTAATCTCCCACAGCATTCCTCCATGGTTAGGGACAGTTGCTTAGTGGCTGCTTCGAATGGCTAAATCTGTACATAGTGAGGCAGTCTTCAGAATAGTGGGTGAGTTGGGAGCATCACCTTCATCTTCAGAGCACAGGTAAGGAGACACAGGAGTGTCGAATTTATAGGACTACTGAATTCCCTGATTCTGTCCATATGGCTTATACCAGAGTTGTACTTTAGGGGGTGGGATTTTGAGAAACTCTTCCCCTCCAAGGCCAGAAACTTCAAATACAGCATATAATAGAAATAATAAAGCTTAATAATTGTAAGAGCTCAGTTTTTGAGCAAAGTATGTAAAAAATCAGTGCATGTGTTCCTGTGAGATATTCATAAACCCAAGAGGGATGGATTATGCATGTAAATTCTTAGTTTTAGTTTAGAGTTCCTACTGGGACCTCACATTAGGGAGCTGTACATTTCCCTAATCTAGTGGCTCTGAGCGGTCATCCACCACTACCTCAGTACTGGCTGACATGCACATCTGTGGGCCCTTCCCTAGACCCATAGGTCCTTTGGAGCTGGAGTCCAGCAGGCTGTTCAGCAAGCCTTCTCTTCTTGAGAATTCAGATCCATGTGAATCCCTTCTTCCAGATGTTTGTAGGGGAGGGTTGTTCATGGTTCAAGGTGACATAGAATATGTAATTAAGACTTCTGAGCAAGGTCTTTTAGAGTAAACCTCCAGGAGATTGGGCAGATGTGATAGTCACATCCAATCATGACGCTGGAAAAAGTTATATTTCCCAAAGGGATGATGGTCTGGAAATCCCTTATGGTGGCTGTAGAAGGTACAGTTGCTTTCTCTCTCCTTCTTCAGGAGAAAGATGTCAGCAAGGAATTCATGCTCATATGACTGACATTTTCTTCTTCAGGCAGAGGATGTGGGTAAGGCACTCTGAATCAAATTACAATGGACCAATGTCAAATTTCAGTCTTCAGAAGTGGAGTGCCAAGGCAGCTTCCATATTTGCTATCCCTTGAATGGTATAAATCCTACAGTGGGCCCCTGAGGTAGGTAGTATTATCCTTAAAGATAAGTGAAGGAGTTTGGCCACTACTAGTTAGTGGTAATTCAGGGACTCAAGCCAGATAATCACAAGTCGGAATCCAAACCACCAGCCACCATGCTAAAATGTCTACCCGAGGCTCCTTCTTTTTCTTCTCTCCAGCCTTGTGTTATACTCTGCCCTAAACTGTTTCCTCACCTCAGGGAGTTGGGACAAAGCTTCTAGGATGTTTGTCTTTCCAACACAGATGTTGGACAGGTTGGGGGATAGAGGGGAAGATCTGTGGTTGTGTAGGGGAACAGGGAACTGGAGGTAATAACAGCAATGACTTTCTGAGTTAGTTGCTAATCCTGGCCTGGGTTTAGTTCTAGAAAGTGAGTGAGAAAGAAAAATATGATGAGACCAGTCTTGTCAGGGTGAAGCAGAGATGATCTGCCTGCTGTTACGGGGACATCTTTTTATATAGAAGCACAGGCCAGTAGTGGTTCATGAGTGAGGTTCATTGGCAGAAAAGACCATTGGACCATGACAGGGCTTTAAGGTTAGAGATCATTAAAAAGGGACATATATTAAAACCAGCACAATGGGGCCTTAAAGGGAAAGGCTGGTCTTCTTTCAAACCTGGAGAGATCCCTTAGAGTAAGACAGATAAAGTCACCATGAGATGGATGGTGGGGAGAGGCCCAGAGGAGCCTTCAAAGAAATCCTCCAACAAATATTGACTTTTTAAAGTTTTTGAAGCTGGTNATGTGTGTGCATGCCATTGTTTATATGTGGAGTTTAGAGGACAACTGTGGAGTTGATCCTTTTCTTCCACTATGTGTGCCTTGGGGCTTGACTTCAAGTCAGACTTGGTGGCAAGTGCCTTTATCCAATGGGCCGTCTTAATGGCCTGAGAATCTGTCTGCCTGCCTGTCTACCTGTCTGTGTGGGTCTCATATAACCCATGCTGGCCTGGAATTCAAGCTCAGATTGACCTTAGGTCTATCCACCAGCCCCCACCTCCCACGTGCAGAGATTGTAAGCATGAGCCGTCATGCCTAGTTCTACTGAGAATGTCTTCCTTTCTGCTTATGAGAAATACTTTAGGGGGTCTCCCAGACTAAATAAAAGAAGGGTTACTTCTACATAAGCACTGTGGTACTGTAACAGTCATTTGAAAACTGACATGATAGCTACCTGCGGTCACCTTGCATGATCCTCCCAAGATTGAGCAGGAGGAAGGAGCGCTTAGGGAGGGAATAATGAGGCTCACAAGACCCTGCCTCCTGCTCAGGGATGCAGGAGTAGCTTACAGCTGCTACACTCTTGGGGGGTGTGGCTGTTCATGGCTTGTCTTGATCCTGTAAGCCATCACTCACCCACGTTCCTGTATGTAGCCCACAATAAACTCAGGGATTATTTAGCTAGAGTTGGACGGACCCTTTGCTTTCATCTGTTGCGACCCTCTTTATCTGGGGGTGAATAGGAAGTAAGTTCTGCTGAAGACACACACAAGTGGGTACATGTAAAAGTGGGGATACACCAGACAAAGATATGATTCATGTCCGGCCTGGAATGGAGGAGAGAGATTTCCTCATCCTTCTCGGAGGAGTGAATAATTGAAAACTTAGGAATTATTTCTGGAATTTTCTGTGGAGCAGTTTCTGTACTGTGGTTGGTCGTAGGTAGCTGGAGCAAGGGAAAATTGAGCTATGTGTAAATATGGATCACTATTCAGGGAAGTCTCAAAGAGTGAAACAGCATGAATAGGACACAGAGTTGTCTTATACGTCAGGCTTAAATGCCATCATTTCCCAGACATTACAAAAGTCTACTCCTCATCCTGTTTCAGAAGTTCTGCTTACACCTTTAAAAATAACTAGTTCAGCCAGGTGGTGGTGGTGCACGCCTTAAATCCCAGCATGCGGGAGGCAGAGGCAGGCAGAGCTCTGTGAGTTTGAGGCCAGCCTGGTCTACAAGAGCTAGTTTCAAAGCAGCCAGAGCTATTACATAGAGAAACTCTGTCTTGAAAAAACAAAACACAAAAATCAAAACCAACAAAAAATAACCAGTTCAAAATAATCCTATATTAAAGAGGCACACGCTGAGGAGAGATACAGTCTAGGTTTTTACAGCGATTATGGATTGTCATGTCTCGAACCTCATCAATGTACAATGATAAATTCAACAACAAGGTGAGTAGTAAGCTAAAGAACAACGCTCGAGGGGCTGTGAGACAACATATTATGTAACAAGATGGAGACAGACAGAAAAGAGTTGAAGCGTGGGGCAGGTATGAATGTCTGAAGGTACTAATGGGGAGAGAGGGTCACAGCCAAGCATTTGAGGGGTGGGAAGAACTCGGCTCTGTTGCTGCCATGAAACAGGGGCCTGTCTTCTTGGGGCTGCCTTTGTTTTATTCGCTGTGTTGTTAACCTCTGCTCTGCCCCGGCTGTGCTTAACTTGGGGCTATAGGCAGGGGGAGAAGAGCACAACAAATTTAGCGGGAGACATTTGAAGTGAGTAAAGCAATAAATTCTCATGCACCATGAGCTTGCCTAGGCTTCCCTAAACCCAGGCATTCAATTTTGTGCGGTGTACACAGTTTGCCAACCCTGCTAGGTCACCAGGAGAACAGCTTGATGTATTGCTATGGGAAGAAAACTCTCTGCCCCTTTCTTCATTCAAATTAACACCTTTTCATCCTGGGTTGACAAGTGACAGATCACCGAAGACTATATTCTGGCTTCAAGTGATTTGATATCTCTTCTCTGTTTTCCCATCTTTATTTTCATCCCTTAGAAACAACAAAGAGAAAACATTATTATTGTGATTGCTGTAGACTCAGGACCTGCTTCCTAAGCTCCACACCTCAGGGCTTGACATACGGCAGGCATTAACGTGACGAACAGATAAATGACTAGATTTGGTCGATAGCTGCAGACTTCCCTGTTTCTCCCTGGATGGTCACAGGAAGGTTTTACTTCATCTCACGTTTTGACTATGTTATTTACATGTCTATTGCCATGGTAGATGGTGTCTAGAGGACACTGTGTGTGCTACTCAGCTTGCCTCGAATGAGGCTCATGTTCTGGCTGTTGCAGTGTTGGGAGCCCCTTTAAAAGCTCCTTGATTTGCAGTGAGTTACTTTATCTGAGCGAAGTCCCCCTCCCAAGACCAGCCTTTCCTGGTCCACATGAACTGGAAAGACCTAGATCCCTCACCCAGATGGGGGTGTTCTGAAAGAGCGTTTGAGCTCTGGGCAGTTTTGGAGGTTGACTGACTCCCTTGCTCCCACTGGTGTTGACTACACGAGGATGCCATCACAACCCTCCTGCACGCTGCACTCCATCTCAGAACGTGCTTCCCAGGGAGGCCAACTGATCACATTTGTTTTGATTTTAGGCTTGACTCTGGCTTTCTCTCTTACTGGCAAGAGCATCAGCTAACCTTTATTGCATGCTTGCCCTGAGCTAGAAACACGGCTTTGTCTCACTCAATCCTCATGACAATCCTAGGAGAGGCCTTATCAGAATCAGATGAGCAAATGAGGCTGGGATTCAAGGATTCCTGTGTGGCCACAGGACAATTTTACTGGTTCCAGTACTTGAGCCCTGCTAAGAACTTTTGAGGCAAAAACAAAGGACACTATCAACAGATGGAAGTATACATACACACATACACACACACACACACACACACACACACACACACACACCATGAAGTTTTATTCAACTATAATGAATAAAATTATGTCATTTATAGGAAAATGGATAGAACTGGAGGCCAGCATGCTAAAAGAAATAAGACTCAAAAAGCTAAATGCTACTTGTTTCTTTTCTCATAGGTGGAAAAGATCAAGAAATTACAACGAAGTGGAAGGTGGGCTGTTTAGGGGGAGAAAGATGAACAGCAGTGAGGGGAAAAGTGAGCAAGTACAAATTACATATGCATACAAAATATCAGGCCTGGTTGCTGAAACCGAAAACCCCAGCTACTCGGAAAGATAAGGCTTGCAGCTTCAAGGCCTACCTGGACTACAGAGAAAATTGAGAGGGAGCTAGGGCATCTTAGCCTGACTCTGTCTCAGAATAAAATATGAAGAAGGGCTGGACTGATCAGCGGTAGAGAGCTTGTCTGGTGTTCTTGAGGTCCTGCCTTCCATCCTCAGTGCAGAAAGGTTATAACGAAAACTATTGTTTTGTACTGTAATAAAACCAAAGAAAGATAAATAAATGATAGATATTTTAAAAACTGTTCTGAAGGGCACAGATGCTTTTAGATGAAGATGGTTTGGGGCCAATGAGGTGGCATTATTTCTCTTCTAGGGCCCTTTAACAAGAAGTTAGTAAGTGTCTTAGAATCATAAAAGCTATGAGAAGTCAATAGGGAAACCTACTCACATTTCCTTAACTTACATTCAGTAAATTCCTGTATTTAGATACATGAATTTCTTTGGACTCAGCTCCTGCATTAGGCCCAATGAGCTAAGTGCAGCCACTCGCTGAAGTTCCCAACACCAAGCCCAACTGAGCTTGAACGACTGGTTCACTCTCTCATTTCTGTTTTCTTCAGTTCTTCTCTGTTATAAGATGGATGCCCTCCTCCCCCTCAGCTCAGGAGAATACTCATTCCATGTCATGGAATGAAATGCTGCGTGAATTTAGAACACCATGAAAGCTAAGATTTTTATGCCGAGTTCATTATACTGAATGTCTTTGTCACATGTAGTAGCTTTCTCCATATTCTGATGCTCCATGGGGGGTAGGGAGGTGGTGCTTTGAGAAATGTTAGTACTGTAGTTTGGACCTGCAACATTCCTCAGAGGTAAATGTCTTAAAGGTCCGGTCATCCAGAGCCTGCGTCAGTTATGGTGAAAGGGGATCTGGCTACATCCCAAGCTGTTAGCAGAACTTAGAAGTATCCATTGGTGCTGCTTTTGCAAGCATGCAAAACACAAGAGTGGCAGTCCTAGTGGAATGTCTCTGTCAAATCCCTCCCCTAAGGGTCCAGGAACTATTCAGAAGAGGAGACAGAAAGGTTGTAAGAGTTAGTGGAGATGGAGACACCAAGAAAACGAGGATTTCTGGATATAGCAGGACTGATGCATATGTGAACTCACAAAGACTACGGCAGCATGCACAGGGCCTGCCTAGGTCTAACCAGGTGGGTCCCAGTGCCGAGAGGGGAAGTAGATGCAAGCCTCCATCCCTAACACAGATGCAGTCAACAAGTTGATAATCACTCACAAAGGAATAATTAGTTTTCTCCAGTGAAGTCTCACTGGGTATACAAACCACACATAAGGGCAGGCCCAAGGCCCAGCAGTAGTAGACAGCTAACATAAGGTGAACTCAGTGGTAGTTTTTGGAGTTTTTTTCCTTCCTTCCAGATCTTTTGCTTATATATTATAGTTTCCAATTTTGTCTTTATGGGATTTCTATGTGTGGGAATGTGTGTCTCTGTTTATATATTTATCTCTTTTGCTTTTTCTTTGACTGTTTTTTCCCTGTTTGTTTTATCCTTTTCTGGTTTATTTGGTTTTATTTTTTATATTATTATTATTTCTTTACATGCCTGTTTACGTTCTAATAAGAGAGAAGAAAGAATGTGGATTCGGGCAGGTGGGGAAGTGGAGAGGACAGGTTTCAGGAGGAGAAGCCTTAATCTATTTTCAAGTTAAAAAATCCTATAAGAGTGAGGGTTGCATGGAAGCTTGCACCAAGGTTCCTGGAAGCTGTTGAAGCCAGGCTGTAGTAATGAGTAGAGCCTGCTTTTGGAGTAGGAGAAGGTGCGGGCTGCGTTCCTAGCACCTGGCTAGCTTATACCAGAAATAACTATACAGAAACTGTATTCGTTGAAATACTGCCTGGCCCATTATCTCCAGCCCCTTATTGGCTAACTCTCACATATTAGTTTAATCCATCTCCATTAATGTGTATCACCACTTGACTGTGGCTTACCGGCATGAGTCTAATCAATGTCCATCTCGGGCAGGAGAGCCATGGCGTCTGCCACACTGCCTTCTCTCTCCCAGCATTCCATTCTGCTGATTTCTGCCCTATCAAAAGGCCACGGTAGTTTTCTTTATTCACTAATGAAAGCAATACAAATACAGAAGACCTTCCTACACCACCAGGCAACATGTAGCAGGCTCAGATTCCCTGTGTGAAGTTCCTGAGAAGGCAGTATAAGAAGCCTTGAAAGTGAAGCCTAAACCAGGTGGTGATGGCGGTGCACGCCTTTAATCCCAGCACTTGGGAGGCAGAGGCAGGCTGATTTCTGTGACTTCAAGGCCAACCTGGTCTACAAGAGCTAGTTTCAGGACAGCTAGGGCTGTTACACAGAGAAACTCTGTCTTGAAAAAAACAAACAAATGAAAGTGAAGTCTAAGCTGCAATGGAGATGTTGGAGATGCTAGGACCATGAACTATAGAATTTGGTGTTTAGCCTATTGGGTGTTGGTTTTACTTTGTTCTCACCTTTCCTGGTTCCCTTCCTGTTTTTCCTTTCTTGCTGGGATTGTGTACTCTCTGCTATTGCATATCAGCTGTGTGTCTTGTGTTTTGATTTTACAGGACTCTGTAGTTAGACCCTGCAGTCTCCCAGAAGAGCCTTTAGACTTGGACTTTTCAAAAACGTTGAAACTCTAAGACTATGGGGGAACTTGAACTTAATACTATCTCATAACTGACTACATCCATTATTGAATACATCATATAATGATGAGATGATTATGAGCTTGTGGGGGCCAGTGTTAGACCTTTATGATTTGAACATGAAATGATCCGTATGGGTTCATGTGTTGGAGTGATTAGCTCTAGCTGGGGCTACTGTTCTGGGAGGTTGCAGGCAGAGCCTTCAGAAGGCAGGGCTTAGCTAGAGGAAGATTTTTGGGTTTATAGCTAAGGACCATGAAGGTTCTAGCCAGCTCCTGCTTTGGGACTAGTCTCTGTCTGCTTTTTGGTTGACTGAGGTATAAGTAGGTGACTATGGGCTTGTGTCACTATGTACCCATCTGCTGCTACACCTTCCTTGTCACGATGGACTATGTACTTGCAGACTATGAGTCAAAATACATCCTTGTGCATTTAAATTGCTTCTTGACAGGTATTTGGCCACAGAAATGAGAAAAGTAACTCAAACAGGGTGCACCCTCTTCTGGTCCTGACATTAGGCAGTCCTAAGCAAGTAGTTTATAATCTTTACAGTGCAATTATTTCACTGTGTAAAGGTCACGAAATCTTCAAAACCTTGGAAATTCATCAATATCATTGTGGAAATTCAAACACTTTGAAAATTGTTAACAACGTCACAGCCACAAGGAATCACCAAAGCATTAACATTTTAAGATTTGACAGCAATAGAGGACTGATTTGGCAAAACCCATCTCTTCTGGGCTGGTGAGATGGCTTAGATGGTAAAAGCACTTGCTACCAAATCAGATGACTGGAGTTCCATCCCCAGGATCCACATGACTCATGTGACCTCCACATACATGCCAATGGCACGAGTAGGTCCCCACACATATTCACTTACTTAATTTTTAAAAATAATATTAAATAAGTAAATACAAACAAAAATGTAATAGGAAAAATCAAGGAAATAAAACAAAACATTAAAAAATTCCTTTCAAACCTAGCTTTGAAAATTTAAGAAAGCACAACTATGTGGGGGTTGGCACATGAGATAAAATCTATTTCTATGAAAATTATCTATGGCATCTAAACATGAACAAAGATTAAATGTCAAGAGAGAATAAGAATCAAGAGAATGGTAACATCGAAGTATATAATATAAACCACAGACTTGGCTAATCAAGGAGAAATTTCTGGAAAATGCACAAATTAAGCTGGACCTTAAAAGATGGGCGAGGCCTGGACAGTTTCAGGATAGGTGTAGGAAGATATCCCAGGGCACCTTAAAGAAGTGCAAATCCTCAAGCAATATAAAGTCTTGGCTGACTGCCTCTCCGAGTGTGGATGCTGATGCTTCCCCATTGAAGGTTCTAGAAGACTGATCTCTTCCAGAGTCACTCTGACCTTCTGATTGACTGCCGGCATCTAGATTGTGGTTTCCTCCGCTGGCTGAGTCAGAGAGAGAAAATCCACGATTCTGGGGACCCATAAATTACTTCTAGTTATTGCAATGACAAAAGACCTCTTTGAAGGTGACTTGCACACTCTTTATTTTATAGCCCTAATATATCAAGGGGGAAGATGGAGTGGAATCAGTTACTACCAGGAGATCGAGGGCGTAGGAGAAGAGGGTGGCAACTGTCAAAGAAATTGAATGCTTTCTGTCAAAACTTAATTCAATTAGCCCTGATTCTATAAATAATAGAACACGATTTCCCTCCTGCACCTCTTCCTGCGCATCCTGAGATGACTTCTTCTGAGTGCAACGCAATAGAGACGGTAAAAGTTAGGCAGTGGTTAGCTCAGGTCTACTCATTAGCATTAATTCCTAGAAACAGAATATGTTTCCAGTTAAAAGAGGGACAACAAGTGACTGGGGAGATGACTCAGTGGTTAAGGGTGCTCGTTGTATAAGCATGAGGACCTGAGTTTGTTTTTCCAGCATCCGTGTAAAAGTCAGGAATGGCTAAGGGATAGAGAGAGATGAATCCTGTGAACTCTGGCCAGCCATATTGGCCAAAAGGGTAAGACCTTATCACCAGGGAAGAAGGTGGGGCATGATAGAGCAGGACATGGATGTTCTCTGTTGCCCTTTACACACATGCATGTGTATGCACCCCCACATTCACACACACACACACACACACACACACACACACACACCCCTCCACACATGCATTTCTTCATCACTTTCCCTGCTGGACAGTGAATTGTAAGATGTCTGAAATGCTTAGGGTAAAAAAGCTGAATGGAATAACAGATTAGATTTCTTCCCTTCTCTGTATCCCCTGTGATGTTAAACAAGCCCCTTTCCTCTTGAGTTCTTAAAATTACCAACCAGGATTTCTTAAAGCTTTCTATCAGTCAACGTAGCCATCATAACGCTGTCTATTGTCACTGATGTCGTATGTCTACTGAGGGTCAGCAAGGGCTCAGCCCATGTCCCCTTGCTCTGGACTCCTGTTGGTGGAGTAGCTGCCATTTCCATTGCTGTAGATTTCTATGATGGGGAAAAATCAGGGTCTCCCACTGGTCGCCAACTGGTCTAGAAATGACGTATGACTTGTTGACTTATGAGCCATTGGAAAGAACTAGTTTCACAGCCTCATACAAGCAAAGAGGGCCAGAAAGCAAAATTCTACCATGTAGCTGTCACACTGGTGTTTTACAATTTTTGAATTTCCATTGACCTCTAAATTTCTGCTTTTTATTTTGGTTGCAATTCCTGAATGGGTTAGGTTTTGAGCAGATATCCTTTATCCACTCACTCATTGGCAGTTCCTTAATTTCTTCATGGATAAGACTATTCTGCCTCATGATTCTACTAGCCAAGTGACGCTGAGCAATTGCTCCATGACTCAGGTTTCCCATCTGCATAATGGGAATAATGATAGTACTGACTTAGTGTGGTTGTCATGAGTTATGATTTACAGTGGTATCTGGTCTATACTGAAGGCTTGAAAAGTGCTACACAGAAGGTCTAGACAGATGGCTCAGTGCTCAAGGACAAATACTTGGTGTTCTTGCAGAGGACCCAGGTTCAGTTCCTAGAACCAACATGGCAGCTCACAACTGTCTATAACTTCAATCCAAAAGATCCAATCACCTCTTCTGGCCTCCGCTGGCACCAGGCACACACATGGTGCACACATATACAGCAGTAGAGCACCCATGCACATTAAATACAAAACTACATCTTTTAAAGCACTAGCTGTTACTGGGGGAGGCAATACAGAGTGGAGGCTGTGGATGCCACCTTGGAGAAGACTGCTTGGCTACACCTCCCATAGGCCACGCACATGGACAGGTAGATTTCTATTGAGAAAGTAGAGATGCTAATTGTGCCCACCCCATGGGATTGTTGTGAGGATCCAATGAGTTAATTTCCTAAAAGTGCTTAGTATAGTACATGGCATGAATTACTTGAAAATATTAACCTATTTGGTACTGTCAATTGTGTGGCATTTGACAATATTGAGTCCACCCTCTGTTTTTGGAACCTTTGTCACTCTTTGTTTCCTTCACCCCATTTGCTTAGGATTTTTCTCTTGCTTGGAATGTGTATTATTCTTTGAAGATGGTTCCCTGGATTTTAGCATTTAAGGTTACCCAGAGTTCCATCCAAAGCTATCTGTTCTCTGTGCTTTCTACAAGAGCTTGTTCATTCTCAGGGCATCAACTTTTTAAAGGGTAGGTTCTAAAGACTCACATCCTGTCTCCACCTTTTTTCCATGTCTACTGACTTTGTCTATATGAATAGCCCATGGCACTCCAGTTTTGTAACATAGCTCTTCTCTCTCCATCATCACCATCCATCCAGCTATTACCTTCTTTTATTGACTCTTAGCATGATAGTACAGAGGATGAGCTTTGAAATTATGCAGGCCCAAATTGGAATCATTGCTGTATACCAGGCATGTGAACTCGGATAGGTGGCCTACTTTCCAGACTTTGCAAACAAGGACACATATAATACCCACATTGTGGGTTTAATTTGAGGACTGAATAAGATCATTATGCAAATCACTAGCATAGTATCTTGTCCATAAATGCTCAATAAATGGCAGCTACTGCAAATATTATTGTGTGCCACATAATGGTGTGTTGTTTAATGATGGACCACATATATGATGGTAATACCTAGTGACACACAGTGATCTCAGTTTGTATAAGCACACTCTATGCTATTCACATAACCATGGGATCACTTAACGAAGCATCTTTTAGTATCATATTACTATTATACATATTGATGCTGATGAATATTCTATCCCTAACTCAGGTGCTCCTGCCTTATTTGAACATTATTTTCTCTTGCCTAGATGATAATGACAACTTTCTTATCGATTCATTTTCCTCTATAGTCTGGTCCTGCTCACCTCTACTAATTCTTTTTTTTTTTTTTTTGGTTCTTTGTGTAGCTTTGGCTGTCTTGGAACTAGCTCTGTAAGTCAGGCTGGCCTCAAGCTCACAGAGATCCACCTGCCTCTGCCCTCTGAGTGCTGGGATTAAAGGTGTGTGTCACTACTTCTAGGCTTTACCGATTCTTCATTTCAGGATAATTCCCTTTCCATACAAAGCTCTGATCACTAAATTCTGTCACTTAGGATTTTCAGATATCTCCTTGTTTCCTAAAGAATAAAGGTTAAACTTTTTTGCTCCACATGTCCCAACTTTGCTAACTTACAGAAGCCCTGCACTCCATAAGGGTACAGGATACAGTGTCTGATAATGACTTGTCCAGGACTGGACACTGCCATCCCGAGGAACCTTTCACATTCCCTTCCTGAAATGAGTGGAAGCTAGAACACAGCAAGGCTTCCTAGACAAAACAGTAGCCGTTCAAAGGAACATGTAGTCCATGTTCCTGGGTTGGCTGCAGCAGCTTTGAGCCTTGGTTGTAAAGCGAGGCTGGCAAGGCCCGATCTGCTTTCTCTTGCAGTTGTGAATGTGAAAGGCTTATCGACTAGAAGCATCGTTTCTCACTATGCTCCTGCTGTTACTGGCGTCAGTAGCGACTGCACACAGTTTAGACCAACTGGAACAGCTGTAATTGCTGCAGCCAGTTTGTAAGATAAAAGCCCTATTATGGTGGGCGTGTGATAGGCCCAAGGAGATTACTTATTTATAATTTAAATTGCTTCATTTACTTATTTTAACAGCAGGCTTCATAATAGTTAAAAAGGAAGCCCAGCAACAAGGAGAAAATAAAAACACCCACACAGGAGTGAATGTTATTAATTCCTTCATCTATTTCTTGGTAAGATCTTTCCCAAGCATATGTGCAGTGTGCATCATTTTATAGCCTCCTTTTCTCCCCATTTAATGCACTACAAAGCCTTCTTCAGGTTAACGAATGCACCTTCAGAGTGTGATTATGAATGGCTGTGTAGTTGTTTCAGCGGAGCCCGGCTTTCAGTTGTTTACCAGCGTACTCTTGCTGGCATGGAGGGTGATTCTTGTCTGTTTCACCCAGCCTGCAAGGGACATCTCCACAGCTCACCCTCTGTGTGCACTCTTGCTGGCATGGAGGGTGATTCTTCTCTGTTTCACGCAGCCTGCAAGGGACCTCTCCACAGCTCACCCTCTGTGTGCACCCATGCTTTTCCCTCAGGTTAGACCACAGAAGTGGAATTATAGTGTCAAAAAAAAAAATACCACATTTTTACAGAAGCCTTTTGCAGAGAACTAACAATTGCCCTCTAGTAAGATCTTTAAATATAGTTGGATTTTGAAGGTCGTTTCTGTCTAATAGAGTAGAGGGGAAAAATAAATAAACTTTGAACTTTCAAACGGAATTAATTTCTGTCAGACTGTAATAAAGGTTTTAGAGAGAAGTGTTTCTAATGCTACCCGGGGAATGCTGCTGAGTGAGGGAGTGGAAGGCACGCCAAGCTCTATTAACAACTCTGTGGCTGTCTTCCTCATTAGGTCTGCTTTATATTTGAGAGTTAGGTCATAATTTATAAAGCGTATAGTGCCATTTTAGTTGAGTTCAGTAGGAACTCAACATTGAATTGAACATTGGCAAATGTTCACGCATAATCTGATTTTCTTTAAGTATGTAGAGAGATGGCACCCCCAGTTACTGGGTCTAGCTAATGTCCTATGAACCCAGCGATGTGACTGACTCAATTGCCAACAGAAGATCCACCCAGAACTGTCTACTGCATGTTGAGGGATGTTACCCTATAGGATGGAGCCTCCCCTATCCTAGACAGTTGCTCTGGAGGGGCCCATCCATGCTCAGGGTAGACTTTCTGAAAAGGAGGAAGGAATTTGTGCTAAGTTATGAAGCATGGTCCAATTTATTCCTACAGATATAGGGACATAATTCTATGCTGAACTCTGTGGAGGACAGAAGGAAGAAAGCATGAAAATAATCTCTGACTACAACTAATAAGAAAGCTTTTATAGTAATATGGTGCACACCTATTGCTTGTTGAATAATGTATATATGCACCAAATATTATAGATTGGCATAGTGTCTACTCTTAAGAGGGATTTTTTTTTTTTGACAAACTGGTTCACATCTTGATGATAGCTATAACGAACATTTGTTGTTTTGGAGAGATTTCACTTCCTTTAAGCGACATATCTCAAGTCCATTTGGCACCACATCTACGGCTGTTGTAAAGCATGTAACTTCTCTGGAAGTGTTTCTTTCTTCTTTGCTTTCTTCCTATGTAGCCCAGGCTGGCCACTCACTTGATCCTCCTGAGTGCTGG
>JAQHUG010000049.1:163902-185205 GCA_028555095.1 Dicrostonyx torquatus
TTGTTTTCTAGTTCTATCCATTTCCACTGAAATCGAGATTTCCATTTTCAATTTCCATGCAAATTTCATGATGTCAGTTTTTTCCTAACTGCTAAATACTGCTCCACTGTGTATATGCAATACAGTTCCTTCATTCATTTTTCTGTTGAGGGACATCTAGGTTGTTTCTAGTTTCTGGCTACTATGAATAAAGCCACAAGGAACAGGGTTGATAATACCCTTCGGCCAAGACTGCTGGATGTGAGTGTTTAAGAGGATAGGTAGCTATCACATGACCTTGTGCCTTCCCTGATGTATTTAGGGGCTGACTTGATTAAATACAGTTTGGAATTTAAGGAAGGGTGTGTATGAAAGAATTTCTATGTCTCTGTATGTTGGTCATGGTGTACCCCTTTTGTATGTTTGTTTTTGTGTATATTTTTGTGCTTCAAACAGAGTCTTATTACTCCTTGCTCTTTCTCCCCCATGCTGCTAGTGGGAACTAGAACCTCTGGAGGCTGGTAGGGAGACTGCAGCTCATCTGTGCATCACAGTGTCCCACATTTTTGGTTTAGAGGTTGAAAAAAATGTCCTCAGAGAGCTTTATCTACAGAATTTTCTTCAAATGTGACTGTCTAGAATTTTCCTCAGTTCAGTTATTGGCAAAAAGAATACAATCAATATTGATTACCTTAGCCTAATTGTTATTCACCTACTTTGAGCTGAAGGGCTGAAGACTTTCCCTGACTGTAGGTCTCATGAAGTGGGCAAATGTGCTTCTCAACTGGGGCTCTACCACAGTAGAAGAGTTCCAAGAGAGTGGATTTGTGTACGTGACCAAGTATGCCTGGGTAAATTTTCTCTAAGGAGAGTCTGGACTAATCAGGAAATATATAAGGATGAGGTTGAAGATAGCTTTCATTATGTTTGTTATCCAATGCCTAGAAAGGCCACAATTTGAATTCCTTCCCTTGATTACATCTGTTCTTTTTTTTTCCTTGCCTCTTGTCAAAGATCCATTACAATCTTTAGTACCGGGATCAGATGCTTTCATCCTTGGAAAATCAAATAATGGCACAAATAGCATTTTTTTTATGATGAAATGGTATTTTAATGTGTTGTTGAATTCATTTTGCAAGTATTTTTTAAAATTTTAAACATAATTCCTTATTGAGTCTTTGGAAATTTTACATCATGCACCCCAATCCCACTCACCCCCAGTCCCTTAATATCTACTCCTCACCTCTGCTGTTTGCAAAAAACCCACTTCTCTCTTTTGTGGAATAATACTCTTATATACTGTAAAGATTTGTTGCTCATATTGGTTTAATAAACTGTTGATTGCTAGTAGCCAGGCAGGAAGTATAGGAGGGGCAATTAGAATAGGAGAATTCTGGGAAGAGGAAAGGCAGTGAGTCAGTCACTAGCCAGATGCATAGAAAGCAAGATGAGAATGCAGCACTGAGAAAAGGTACCAAGCCACATGGCTAAACATAGATAAGATAAGCTTCCTAACACCCCTTCATTCATCTTGGTGGCATCAGGGGCTGTGGTGTTATGCCTTTTGCCCAAACAGCCCCATCCACAAAGATAAGAATAATGGGTTAATATAAGTTTTAAGAGCTAATACGAAGCCTGAGCTAATGGGCCAATCAGTTTATCATTAATAAAGACCTCTGTGTGATTTTCTTTGGGGCTTACTGGCTGTGGGAACTGGGTAGGACAGAAACCCCAACAAGTAAGCTCTCATGTTACAGAGGACATCAGCTCTGTGCTCTGAATCAGCAAAAGCAAGGCTCATTGTGAATGCCAGCTCTGATCTGTTAATGGCTACTTGGAATGCCATGTGGATGAGCTCCTGGAAGCCATGTCTTGGCAAAAATGATAATAAGGTCAGTGGGGTGGTTACTGTGGGTGCCAGGGAGGGCGTTTATTGTGTGCAGATGTGAGCTTACCACTCCGCCTCCCAGAGTGGGTAGGGCAACACCAGAGCTCCAATGTGAAGACGTACTGGTGTCTTACAAGCTGCTAAAAATAAAACCTTTATAAGTTTTGAGATCACATAGAGTCCCTGTTCATACTGCCTCAGCCATCATTTCTTGGTGTGTGTGTTTACTTTTCTTCTATTCTGGGAATGCATTAGTAACTTTGTGTTAGTTCATATACATATTTGGGTCAATGATGTAAATACAGAGCTTTACTAGAACTGGTAAAAGAGATGATTTAGGTTGTCACTGTGGTTGTGAGGAAACTCTCCTTTTCTGCCACTCTTTTAATCGGTCTTATCAAAATTAGAGGAGACATTTTTGCTCACCCCCAGAACTGTGCTCTTAACAACGAGAACTAGAAGTTATCAGAGAAGTCCCCAGCACCCGTTCCTTTGAAGCTGTCTGCTGACTGCTTTCCTGGCCTCCCAGCCCTCGCTTCGAGCTCTGTAGGTCATCCCACTCAACCTCGCCACTCAGCGCTGGTGTAGTGGCTTCACTTTCCTCGCTAATGCTCCTTTATGCAGCCTCTGACTTGAGTATATAAATCTCTTCTTTTTGTAACTGAATGGACAGTTGGTGTCACTCTGTGGTTGACTATGGAGGAGCTTATGTGTTGGTATCAGAGATCATGTACCTTGACTACTGACTCTTTGAAAAAGTCAACAGGAAGAGAAATACTGTTTCATTACATTGCAGGCATCTTTTTTCCCCCCTAACTCAGGGGCTTAGGAAAAAAAAAGCAACATTGCTTTGTAATAAAGTGATTTTATGATATACTCTGTTCTAGGATTTGTTTCATTTGGGATCTACCCTTTAAGCAATGAGGATATGATAGGACCAAGACAGACCAAATCTCTTTTCTTCACTTTTTTTGATGGTGTGAGACACAATTTAATACCCAACTACCATGGCCTCTGAACATGGTGGGAGAGAACTAGCATAGCTGGTACTGGGAGTACGAATGAAGGATAGGAAAGGTTACTAGGAAGGAGTGATGTGGAGCCTCATGGTTGAAAAAAGTGTTACCAGGGTAATAAGAAGCAAGACAAAGGGGTAGAAATAGCACAGAGAGATTGGCACTTAGGAGTCCACTGTCTAGTGAAGGGAGCAGATACAGATTGATGGAAACTGAGTAATTGGGTGGGATGGAGCTAAGAAAGTTACTATGAGTAGTTCTCGCACTGGGTTGACAAGTCTTGCACAGCCTTTTCCCACCACCACTTCCTCTCTGATGTCCACTTTCCAAGTCTGCTCACCAGCATCAACTTACTGCTCTCTGAGCAGTGGCATCTCCCTGCCACAGAATTGGTTTTCTCTTTCTTCTGTTTAAGACAGACCATCATTGGTTCTCAGCAGCATCACCTGGAAGACAGTTAGAAATGCAGTCTTTGGCCTTACCCCAGTTTCATCCCCTCCCACATTCTAGCCTCTCTGAGCATCCTATGGTTCCTTGTCTGTGCCACTCTCTCGCTGTACTGTTTCTACCCCTTCGTCCTGATTCTTATTGCCGTGGTAACACTGTCTTCATTCCTTAGGCTTCAGCATCACTCCTTCCTAGTAACCTTCCCTGTCCATTGTTTGTACTCCCTGCCCCAGCTATGCTAATTTGTCCTGCTATGTTCTGAGGCATTTAATACACCCGGCAGTTGTGTATTGAATTGTGCCTCGCTTCTTCAAAGAAGAAAAAGAAAAGAAAAAGAATTGGGTCTGCCTTGGTCCTATCATATCTCCGTTGTTTAAAGCATAGACCATGAAACAGATCATAGAATGAAGCATTTCATAAAATCCATCACTTCCTTACCACTGCACTTAGGCCGTAGTGTGGGATGAGCTACAGCACAGACTTAAGAACCTAATCCTTGAAGTTATCTGAGCTTGTATTTAGGTCTCCCTGACTTTATGCCTCCTGGTGGCTTAATCACTCAGTGCCTCCATAGTCACATTCGCTATAAATGAGAATATCTGCCATGGTGTTGAGGGAATCAAACAAAATGATGGAGATAAAGTGTTTAGCCTATATCTGACATCCACTGATTCAAGAAAAAAATGTCTAAATAGTACTTGCTCTAGTGTGTCAGGCTCTGGGGATTTGGCAATGAACAAAGTGGATTTGGTCCTGCTTTCATGGAGCATTTGATGTATTGTTGTCGTGGTAGCTGAGTTAGTCTCTGTTATAACTCTTCATTGTTGGCTCATTCGTGTGGTGTGTGGAGTCTGAGCATGAAATTCTAGAAGCTACAAGCTGTTGGAGATGGACACTCTATTCTATACATTTAATTTAATCGATCCCTCAAGCCCCAGCTCCGTTTTCAGCTTAATTGTCCATAAAACCGAATCAAGAATACTTGAAGTCTACCATCATTTTTCCAGCTCAGTAATCTATATGTGGCAAACCTGAAAACATTACATTTAATGGTTTTCAAAGGCTCAACATTCCTATGTAAAATAACTTCTTCAGGTTTGAGGCTATGTATTTTCAAACGAGGAAGTGAACTCTTGAAGGGAAAGATCAAAGTCAAAAGGGGAACTGGGTAGTGGTGAGCAGAAAAAGTGTCTGTGGTCTTTAGTAAGGAGGATTTGACCTTGATGTGAGAACTTCAGCGGGTCCTAAAACATTCCCTGGGTGTCCAGCTGCAATGAATTAAATAAGGTGATTCATTTGTAAAGAATTTTGCTATTGAAGTGTTTGGGAGGCTTCGAAGCTGGATATGGCGACTGAAGCTATGAGACACTCTCAGAGCACGGGACACGTGGAGGACCATGTTTGCGAAAAGGCAGCTAACAGATAGGACTTAAGGGTGTAAAAAACAGGAACCTCGGAGAGAGCCTCGGAGCAATGAGACTCTGGTTGGACAGTAACTGCTGGCTGCTGCTAGTGCCATTTCTTTCCTTGAAGCATTGGTTCCAGAAATGAAGCCCTAGAACAAGGAGGCCTGAATTGCTGAGCACCGGCCTGTTCTCTGTGAGGGTGGAGAAGAAGACTTATGTGTAACAGTGGCTCTCAACCTTCCTGATACTCCAACCCTTTAATACAGTTCCTCATGCTGTGGTGACCCCAACCATAAAATTAGTTTTGTTGCTACTTCATAACTGTAATTTTGCTACTGTTAAGAATTGTAAGTATCTATGTTTTTTGGGATGGTCTTACGTGATCCCTGTGAATGGTTCCTTTGACAAGTTGAGAACCACTAATTGATGTATATGGTGGTAAATCTTCAAAGAAGAAACAGATGGGAGAGTATCCTGGAAGAAATAGATACAAGTACATGTAGCTTGTAAAGCAAGGTTGAATACATGTTAGCTAAGAATCAGTTTTCTAATATTCTTCCTTTGAGGTCTGCCTAAATGTTGCTTGTCTTTCCTGGTCTGTGCACCAAGCTTCCCACCTTGTTTTCACTACTCTTCTCACATCTCTCAGTTCTCACCACTCTGTGCTATGAGCATTCTCAGGAACTCATTTCCCCATCAGCCTAGAGTCTTCAGGGCCTTCAGCCCTGAAACTGGACTTGCCGGTTTTAACAATTAAAAATACAATAATTTATTAACTGTGAGATTTTCCCCCACATATTTCATATACAATGTATTTTGATCGCATTTGGTCTTCCACCAAATTTCTTTCACATCTACTCTTTACCACCAACCCCCTTCCCAACTTCATGCCCACCTCCTTTTAACATAACCCATCCAGTCCAGTTTGTGACAAGGCCATCCTCTGGAGCATAGTTGACCCAACCAGGAACCACATCTTTAAAGGAAGTCAATTCTCCTTCCCCCATAGAAGCCATAGACTGATGTGGGATTCCCCCTCTGTATGCTGTGCTTTGGGCCTATTACAGCACAAAATAGGACAAGGCAGGAATTCCAAACAGATAGTGGAGGAGAAAGAGGGCAGAATCAGAGGGACACCATGTAGCCACTGGAGGAGAAATAATCGATAAACCACGAGCCTAGTGACAATACATAGAATAATGGAAATGGGTTAATTTAAGATATAAGAACTGCTAGCAATATGCTTAAGTGATTGGCCAAGCAGTGTTTTAATTAATACAGTTTCTGTGTGATTTTTTTTTGGGTCTGGGCGGCCGGGAATGAATGAGCAGCCTCTGCCAACAAAAGATTGTTTATAGCTCCTCAGTTGGGAGCAGGAACTCATGAGTCTCTCCTTGTTCCATACTGTAATGTTGACTGGTTTGCACTTGTACAGGTCTTGTGTAGGGCAACCACAGGTGCTGTGAGTTCATGAGTACAGTGGTCCTGTCATGTCCAGAAAACATTGTGTCTTCGCATTATGCCCTACTTCTGGCTCTTGCAATCTTTCCACTCCTTTTTCTGTGATGTTTGCTGAGTTTTGGGGGAGGATGGGTTGTGATATAGTTGTTTTATTTGTGGCTGAGCATGCCACAGGTGGGTTATGTTTTACATGGACCAGCTGTCTGGTTTGTGTTAAACACCATCTGCACCGAGAAGCTTCTTTGATGAAGACTGAGAGCTGCACTAATGTATGAGTACAGAGATACAAATGAGGAGGCAGTTTGATACTATGTGCCTTTAGAAAAATAGTAGTAGGTCCACCCTCAGGGCTTGTGAGCTCCTCACCATGGTTTCTTGACCAGATTTACAATACTAGGCATGTGTTGCTCATGTGTAGCAAGCCTTAATCTCAATCAGAGTGTGATTGGCAACACCTATAACATTCATAGCACTATTGTGCCCATGTGTATATCTTGCCAGACCAGTCATTTTGTAGCTCACTGTTGGACAAGATTGTTGATGACTTTTTTTCCCCTAGTGGTCTTCACAGCACCTTCTGGTACTTTAAAAGATAGCCAATATTATTTGTGTATTTATAGGGCTTGAAGAAATACTTAGTGCATAAAAAGTCATTGAATGATAAAATATCTTACCAGAAATTCAAGTCTAAGTAGCTGGGGACAGGAAACATTTAAATATTTTTTATAACATGTGCACAAAGACATGCATACCTGAAGAATGAAACCTAAAACACAGAGCCTATGCATTCTGTGTATCCCAGCTTTCATTCATTTGATTTTTAAAGTATGTTTTCTTTCGTAAAGCCTTATTCACTGAAGAAATCTCACCCTTTTCAGTATTCAGTGAGCATTTTCTCTTCAATCTAGAGACATGATATTTTCCTCCCCAGGATACTTTGTATTTCTTCAAATCTCTTCCACCTCGATGAGATCGGTTGCATGGTTCTAATAGCAGCACCCTCCAAGCCTGGTAAATTTAGCTGTTACGGTCATGTAGATAGAAATGAGAATTCTTTTAGCATTGACCTTTACTCCTAGATAGATAGTGTTATCTAAGGATGCAGAAATTCAAGAATCTGGATTTTATTATAAAACGAGATTCCCGCCTCTCCTTTAGTGAAGTTATCATCGGGGGAATAAGGGAGAATGGAGACTTTCATGATTCTGACTTTTACCTCCCTTCAGAGGAAGCATCAAAACCAGGCTATTATAATCTAGGAAGAGATGTGTTGAAAGGCCATTGGGTAGCCCAGAGTGTGGTTGTGGGTTGGAGGAAGGTCGAATGTTTCAGCACAAGTAGAGAGAGGTCCAACAAGTAGGGCCAGTGCTAGGACGGGACAGACCCTGCCCACAGAGCTGTGATATGGAAACCACAAGCAACACGACTACTGCTCACCACAGTGCACACCACTGGCCATATTTTCCCAGGAAATGAGGCATTTTAAGGGTCATTACCTGTCCTCAGAATAGATTCTATAGTTTCTCATTCGCTGGGTCTTTAGTTGCTGTTTCTAGGCATGTCCCAGTGATCTATTTTCAAGATAATTTGGAAAGGAAAGCAAACATCCTATTTTCATTTCCTAGCTTCTAATAAGACCTTTAAACTGGGCAGGGGAATTTCCTCTTTATGAGAAAGGATTTCATGTATTGAATAACTGAAAGAAAGATTCTGATGGCAGACACATTTTAAGCCATGGTTGATACTGATAAGAGAATTATCTTCTTGGTGTTTTAGGTCATGATAATAAAATTCTTTGTTGGTTCAGCACAGCAACATGGGTAGGTGGAAGAGCATGGAAAACTCTACCACTGCTGTCATTTTCTGGAGTGTTGGAATGGAATGACATTGGCTAGGAGGCTAGTTACCACAAAGGTTAGCCCCAAACCCTGTATTCTTACACTAAGTCTGGGCTCTGCTCCTTCCTAAATGAATGATGTGGAAGCATGATCGAATCTCAAAGCCTCAGTTTACTCATTGGTGAAATAGATAGCACCTTAAAAAAACCACTTTTTGCTTGGGTATTTATGAGAAAATCTCCCCAAAGCTCTGAGGAGACTGCCTAGCATCTTCTAGGGCTAGCCATTATGTTCGAGCTAGAGGAAGATGAGATCAGGGATTTGTCAGAAGGACCAAAACTCAAGGCCCTCTGATGTTCAGGATGTGCCAGGTATCCTTCTTCAAGGATAACCTGGAGAAAGGAGGTCACGATGAAATATGAAGTAGGTGACCTGAGGATTGGATGACCTCCATCAAACATCATGGGCAAATTCCCAAATGCTGCTGGTTACAGATGCCTGAGCAGAACAATCTGTTTTCAAAGTACAATTAAACAGACAAATGCTTGGAGATCTCAAGGGGTAGACCCACCCCAAGGCCCCATATGCTCAGTTTAGGCACAACAATTAGAGAGTGTAGGGGAAAGTGCTCATTTCTGTTTTAGAGGTGATTTTAAAAAATGAATCTCTTACAGAATCCAGAAAGGGTATTCTCAGACAGATTCTGTCAACAACTTCGGGTGGGCTGGAGTCCTGGGAAAGTTATCAGTTCTTAGATACATTCAAATTTATGCTTTTATCCCTAGAATATATTAAATAGATTTCAATTTCTGTTAAGTGTTAACTAAAGAAGCATCTATTTCAAAGCTATATACTGGGGGTGGTAGGGTATGAAAGATACAGTTCATCTAAGAAGACATGATTTGCTAGGGCTTCAGGCCTGGTATCCGTTTTATTATTACTTAAGACCCCAGTTAACTTGGAGAATAAAATATCCAAACAGAGAGCTTCTAAGAGACACTCTTTCATTTGTTTTCCACAGCTGAAGACCATTTGAGTTTATGTAAAGTGTTATCTAAGAGCTTGCACATCAACTTTAAAGCCATTGCTTCAAGCTGGGTTGATTGCAAAAAGCACCATTTAAGTGTTTTCATAGTGGGACTAGGGCAGGGATGTGCACACACTGGTCACCCAGGGAGAGGTTGAAACCATCACTTAGCTCTTTAATGGAGGAGGAGGGTGCAATTAACATTTTTTTTTGCATGTAACAGTGGAATATTTCAGGTGGTGGCAACGACTTATCCCTGCTTCCTATAACAACTAGACTAAAATTAAACTCAGGCCTGCAACTATAAAATGGGAAATTCAAAATTCATCAGGTGGATTATTTTAGAAGTTTACCTTCTATGTATTTAATTATCCCCTATTTTAATTGCATCAATTAACTGATTGATTGGTGAGTGTGTGTGTGTGTGTGTGTGTGTGTGTGTGTGTGTGTTTATAGTGTAAGGTATGAGGAAAACTTTGGAGAGTTGGTTCTTTCCTCCCACCATGTAGGTCCCAGGAATCCAGCAAAGGTCATCAGATTTGGTAGCAATTACCCTCTGTCACTTCACTTGCCCTCTCTTGCCCTTTCTCCTCCCTCCCTTCCTCCATTCCTTCCTCCCTTCTTCCCTCCCTCCCTCCCTTCTTTCCTTCCTTCCTTTCTTTCTTCCTCCTTTCCTCTCTCTCTTCTGTTCCCCTCCCTCTTCCCTTCCTCCCTTGCTTCCTTCTCTTCTTCCCTCTCTTTCTTCTTCCATTCCTCCCTCCCTCCCTCCCTCCCTCCTTCCCTCCCTCCCTCCCTTCCTCTCTCCTTCCCTCCTTTCCTTTCCATCTCCTTCCCTCCCTCTCTTCCTTTCTTTTCTGGTTTAAAAATTGTGCATTCCAATAATTAAAGCAATTTGAATAACAACAACAACAAATGGCTCTGTTACTGAACTGCATTTTACAGCCTGAGCAGCCTTGGACAATCATGAATTTTACTCTATATTTCACCACCTCCCACCCAGCTTTTTCCTTCATCAACAGGTGAGTTCGTTTCCTTCCCTCTCAGCCAGGCCGGAATATGGTTGGGAGAGGCAGGGGAGACCTTTGCTGTTTGTAGTTCTGATTCTTTGTCCTGAAAGGGTCAGCACAGTCCTTAAACTTGACCCAACTTCTGTGTTTTACAAAGCTAAACAGCTGAAGGAAGGAAAATAAGCAGGTGCCGCGTGTGAACTGTAACAGTACACATTGGCGGTGCTCTCCTCATTGTGATTCACCAGCTGGCTTCTCATGTTCAATCGTTCCTTTTGAAGGCAGAGGATTTTTCTCCTGCGTTTCTGTCTTTTTCAATTTTGCCCTATCGAATTTCTCCATCTCAACCTTATTGCATTTGTTTGTCACGCTTGTGGAAGGAATGGAGCCAGGTGTGTGAATGAGAAGAGTCAGATCTGCTCAGGGACCACTGCCCAGTCCCCTGGTATTTCTATAATGTACATCACCCCACTGCAAGCAGTGCATCAAGGCTTCCTAATTTACAGATGCAACTTGGTTAGTGCAGCACGGCAGATAGGTTTTAGCTCCTAGCTAAACCTGAGATCGATTGGTGCTGACTGCCTGGAACAGTGATGAAAGGGCTTCTAAATAAAGATGCCTCTAGGTGCATAAGGACGAAGGGTAGTGACTGATAAACAATGTCTGCCACTGTTGGAAAGGGAGGAATAGTGATCATTCCAGGCTCAAACAATGCAAAAGACAAGAGAATTAGGACTGGGATCTAGCTTTGGTTTAGCCATAATATGTTATATGACATTGGACAAACTTTAGTGTTTGTTTTCTTAATGTTTATTTGTTTTTTTTTTCCCGAGAGAATCTTGCAGCCTGACTGACTAGCAGCCAGAGTGCTTTTTTATTTTTACAGAATTTAATAAGCAGGAATACATCCATGTTGTTCCAGAAGTGAGAACTCAAAGATGGTCTTGTTTCTTCTGTGACTCTTCCCTCCTCCTGATAGGAATGAAAGTGAGAGTAGAACACCACAGTGTGAAATCTAGGAAACACCAATTCACAAAAAGAACCAACGATCTCTGATGGCTAATTTTAACATGTGAACTTGACTGGGCCATGATTGGCCTACATCAAATATTATTTCTGGAAGGGTGTTTTCAGATAAGACTAGCATTTGAACTGGTGAATTCAGAGAAGTAGACTACCCTTCCCAGCACCTACAGAAATCATTCATTCCATTCATTCCAAGTTCTAAATACAAAGTTGAAAGAAGGATCGGCCCCTTTCTGCCTGAGTGCTTGAACCAGGAGTTGATCTTGTCCTGTCCTTGTACTAGGACTAGTGTCATTGGTGCTGTAGCTTTTAGGTTTGGACTAAAATAATATCCCTGGGTTTCTATGGCAGATTACTGGATTTCTGAACTTCTATGAGCCAATTTTTCATGATCTCCCTCTGTATATACATATGTACATGTATATACATACATGTATATATATGAGGAGAGAGATTATATGTATATATATGTGTGTTTATATGTATATATGTATGTATATATATTTCCCCACTGATGATGAGGTTACATTAAAAAACCCTTTATAAATTGAAAACATTATAAATTGAAAACATTATAAATTGAAGTATGTTTCTATACAGGGCATCTGATTTGACTACTTTTCCCATCACCATGGACAAATAGTTAACACAAGCAACTTAAGAGATGAAAGGTTTGTTTTGGCTCCTGGTTCAGGAGCTACAGTGGTTAAATGATGGGAGGAGCAGCTCTTGTCTGTAGCGGCAGGAGGCTGCTTGGTTGACATTTTATTAGATCAGAAGGCAGAGACAAGGGGATCCTGTCGCTTGATTGCTTTTCTTGTTTGCCTTGTTTATTTGGTTTTGGACCCCAGTCTGTGGGACACTGCCTTCCATATCCAGGATGCATCTTTCCCTTTAGTTAATTCTCTCTGGAAAAGTCTTCACTTTTCTGCCCAAATATGTGCTTCGTTAATGCCATAGGTATTTCTTAATACAACCGAGTTGACAGATTTCACCATCACATGATGGTGAGGTATACTTATTGCCTTTATTATTATTTAGTGCTATTATTATTGTGTACATGCATGTGTGTGGTGTGTGTGTAGGTCAGAGGACAGTGTTTAGGAGTCAGTTCTTCAGTTCTCTTCTTCCACCATGGGTTTCAGGGCCCCAAATCAACTTTCAGGCTTGCATGGGAAGCACTTATCCCCTGAGGCACTTTCATGGCTCCAGTGCAAACTCTGAAAAATGAGTACATTGTGGGTTATGACCCTGTTTTAGGTAGGGTTTTTATTGCTGTGAAGAGATGCCATGATGGCAGCAACTCTTATAAAGGAAAATATTTAACTGGGGTGCCTTGCTTAACAGTTCATGGTGGGACATGGTGGTGTGCAGGCAGACATAGTGATGGGGAAGGAGCTGACAGTCTTATATCTTGTAGGCAACAGGAAGTGGTCTGTGACACTGGGAGTAGCTTGAGCATAGGAGACCTCAAAGTCTCCCTCCACAGTGACACACTTCTTCCAAAAAGGCCAAACCTCTTAAAAGCGCCGCTCCCTTTGGGGACTATTTTCTTTGAAACCATCTCAATACCTCATGTCAGTCTTATAAATAATTGTGGGGGTTGTAAAAAAAAATTAGCACCAGCAAAAGGTTTCTGAATGTACAACCACCAAAAGTTTATTTAAAAAATCAAATGCGTAACGAATCTGTGTTGTTTCTGGGAGTACTTGCCCATGTAGCATGAGGCAACGTCACTGCAGCCTCATTCTGAACATACAACATGCATACTTCGCATTGCACATGGCATCATGCCACACAATGCCAACAAATGCTGCTCAAAATACCTCAGTTAAGATTTGAGACTATTGCATGTTACAAATTGTTATGTTTTTACTCTACATGTAATGGTTCCTGGCATAGTCATGGAAAGCAAATATTAAAAAAAAAAAGCTTTTTCCAGGCTGGAGAGATGACTCAGCAGTTAAGAGCCTGGGCTGCTCTTCCAGGGGACCCAGATTTAACTCCTGGCTAAATACTTGTTAATGGATACAGACCATTTTCAGCATTTTTCAGAGCTGTTTGATTCTTTAATGGACTTCTGATTTTTGGCCCATTCGATCTCTTTTTTCCCTCTCTCAAATTATATCATAGGATTCCTACGAGGGCCTTGTAAGTCAATGAACTTTTTAAAGAAAGGCACAGAGAAAGTTGTCCACAGCCGTAAGCTGGCATGGATTGTTATGTGTGCTATGGAGTGGAAAGACGATGGTGGAGGCATTCCTTTTCTTTGTTGAGTATTGCTGCTCTTCAGACACAAATACTTGTCAGCATCTAATCAATGCTGCCTTTTCTGAAGGAAGATGGACAGAGACACGCTTTCCTCTCTGCTCCTGTCAAGGCGAGGGGCCCCTATTGAGGCACTCATCCTAATTTACCTAATGGAGGGCATTTGCCTTCTGCTAGCTTATTGTTTTGATGTGTGCTGAAGACTCCTCATGATTAAGGTATCCTCCCTGTTATTAAGATAAAGACTGACCTTGTCTTTCTTGAGGTGACTGGCTGATGGAAGATAATATATATCTTTTTAACCACCCCGTCAGGTTAATTGGATGCTTTCTATCCAGGGACCTACATGTTCTGATTTAACATCAAAATCTCTTTGTAAAAGGCTCAATGCTGGCAAGATTAAATCTAGGACTAACCAGTGGACACAAGAGACCAGGAGATAGATTTCTGAAATTGACTCATTATAATAGAGAGCTGTGTAATAGAGAGACACAGGAATGGGGATAGGCCTCTTAGAATAGAGATGTTCATACAATGTGGAAAGATCTCTGAGAAGTCACAGGCCTGATTTATTTATCCCAAGGGCATGTGAGAAGCTTTCATATTAAGCTTACTATGAGAAAGGAAACTGGGAAGTCGGAAACCAAAGGTTAGAGATGTGGGCTTAGTCTTGTTTTTAACAACTGTGAGGCTAACACTAGTTGTCATCATAATGGGATCTAGACTCAGCTAAGGGACAAACCTCTGGCTGTTAGGTGAGGCACCATTTCGCAGTCTGGGGTTCTGTACGGAGTGAGGAGAAAGCGGGTTGATCACCAGCATTCATCTCTCTGCTTCCTGACTAGGAACAACGTGACCAGCTGCTTCAGGCTCTTGCCAACATGACTACCCCACCATGGTGAACTGTATTGGGAATCGAGATAAATTCTTCTCTTCCCGAGCTCTTCTTCTCTGCTTTGGTCAGGGTGTTTTATTGCAGCTCGGGAAAAGTGGTCAACACAACACAATGGCGTGAACAGAGACCATGACAGCACAGCAGTAGCAATCAGTGAGGGTCAACTGCTCACTCCGTGCCAGTGCAGAGCTCATGCCTCGTGTACTTCTTCCCACGCCTCATGCCACAGTTAGGCGCTTGTTTCTTTCTTGGCCACTCACAGGCTCTGCGACCCTGGGCTGGTCCCTTAGTTCTCTCTTCTGTGAGGTTTTACTGAGAGATCCCCTCCAGCTCTGTTATGTGTGCTCACTTGTGGGTGTGTGCACGTGAGCCTCATTCCCATTTCCTCCTGCTATAAAACCACAGACCCAAGGCTTCATGAGTCAAACTTTGGCTTCCAGAGGAAAAGACTCATTATGGGATGTCAAATAATCAGGAGTGGAAGAGGAAAGGTTGGATCTGACCTCTTAGACCCACTCTGGCTGGGGCTTTTTTGCCTCATATGGTGATCTTCTCAAAGTAGTTGGTACCAAAAGGCTCAAGAAGTTCTCTAGAAGGCAGCTATGTTCATCTGTACCACTAACACATGCTAAAAGGGATTTTTGTTTGTTTCTCTGTTTTGAGACAGGGTCTCACTATGTAGCCCTGGCTGGTCTGGAACTTGTCATGTAGATCAGGCTAGCCTCACACTTACAGAGATCTGCCTGCCTCTGTCTTCTGAGTGCTGGGACTGAAGGTGTGCACCATCCACAACGCCCAGGAGCTCTTTCCATATATACAAACAGATGAAGAATCAGGGGTGCTTCTCATTGCTAGAAGAACTCCTGGTTGTGGCTTTTGACTCCTTCCGGTAGAGTCTGAGCCCAGGCAGGAATTCAACTAGGCCTCTGCTCTATCTTTTAGTAGCACAGACATGGACATACCGCTAGGGTGGAGTGGGTGTGGGGAGATGATTTTGCTACTGACATTGTTCAGAGCTGCCAGTGAGTGCTGGCGATAAGATCAGATGGACTTTTCTTTATAATGTTTTAGGAAGGGAAAAAATATGATCAAACTATATTGTAGGAAAAATTTAAATGAAAAAGAAAATTTTAGGTAGATTTATTTTTAAGTGTACGGGAGCTTTGCCTGAATGGATGTTTATGTGCAACATGGGTGCCTGGTGCCCATAGAAGTCAGAAAAGGGTCTCAGATATTCTAGAACTGGAGTTACAGATTTTTCTTTTTGGTTTTTCGAGACAGAGTTTCTCTGTGGCTTTGGAGCCTGCACTGGAACTAGCGCTTGTAGACCAGGCTGGTCTCAAACTCACAAAGATCCGCCTGCCTCTGTCTCCCTAGTGCTGGGTTTAAAGGCGTGCACCACCACCACCCGGCTACAGATGGTTTTGAGCTGGGAAGCAAACCCTGGTTCTCTGTAATAACAAGCATTTTTAACTTTGGAGCCATCTCTTCTGGTCTCTTTTAAAGTCTTTAAAGGCACGATACCTCTTCATTGTCTGAATACAGTTCTCTGCTGCTATCAACTGCCTTTAGGGGTTGGGAATTGGGCCACAGAAGAATGGTTTATGAAAGTCAGAAACTAAAAAAAAAAATAGAACCAGGGGTTCTGGAGAGATGGCTCAGTGGGTGAGAGAATATATTGCTTGCAAAAGACTATAGCTTGGTTCCCAGGAGTCATATCAAGAAGCTCATGGTCTCATGTAACTCCAGTGCCAGGGCACCCAACTCACTATTCTGGAGTCCATGGATATGCATGTTTATATATTGTATATATACATGCAAATATATAAACCCACACACAGCCACACATGAGTACGTACAATTGAATAAAAAAGAAGTCAGGGATGAAGCAGGTTGCTTTAAGAGTGAATCCAAGGTCTTTCTGCCTCTCCCTAACTTAGAGTTAGGGCAAGGAAATTCACTCCCTTTATCCCCCAAAGGTTTATTTGTGTGTATTCTATGTGTTTTGTCTGTCTGTTTGTATGTGTATGACACACATGCCTGGTGCCCAGAGGTCAGACGAGGGCATCAGAACCTATGACACTGGAGTTACGGGTGATTGTGGGCTATTATGAGGGTGCTGGGAGCCAAACCTGGTTCCTCTGGAAGAACAACAAATGGTTTTAACTGCTGAGCTATTTCTCCAGCCTGAATTCAGTTTTAACCTTAGACAAATTGTTACACACTTAGGTAGTAGTAGGACCTGTACTTTTTGTATGTTACATTGTCTGATTTTATCTTCATAACCTATCCTCAAAGACATGGGTATTCCTAATTTATAGATGAGGATAACAAACTCAGATGTGAAGAAATTGGTACAGTATATCTTAGGTTGCTATGGCTCCCTAAAACTACACATATGTTGTCAGCATCTCACACCCTCTTCTAAGATGGGTAACTCACCCAGGTCTACATTTGCTTGGATTTGTACATTTGAAGGGTGATGCTTCCCTCAGACAGGCTGGAGTACGGCTTTAGCATCATGACCATAAAAGGGCCTCCCATCTGCCATGGTGTGTGACCGAGGAGATCAGTGGAAGGAATGGGATGGAAACCAGATACGGTAGCTCTAGGGTGAAGAACCCAGGTCTTACATGGGCTTGCTTTGCACTCTTGCAGGAGCCTACAGGTGCTCAGTGTGGCACACAGAAGCTGTTCTGTTCTGTTTTCTGGGCTCTGCCCAGTGTTCTCTCCTAGCACACCTAGACAGTTGCCCAGTTGATCATTCCCAATTCTACTCCCTCTTTGGAAGCTCATTTTGTCCCAAGGGTCAGGGTATATAAATAGGTATGCTCTGTCTATCAAATGAAGATTCCTAAGAAATCTGATCCTCCGTCTTAAAAGTGCTTCCTACCTTGCATTTGTATGTATGCACAGAAGTGTGTTTGTGATATGTATTTGAACACTTGATCTCCAGTTGGTTCTGTTAAGGAAGGTCATGGGAACATTAGGAGGTGGAACCGGGCTGTAGGAAGTATGTCACTGGGGGTAGACTTTTAAGATTTTTAGTTTGCTCTCCACTTTTTATTTTCTCTCTCTGCTTCTTGTGTGTGGATAGAAATGTCACCAGACAGCATCCTGCTCCTGTGGCCATGCCCTGCCTTACCCATGATGATGAGATGAACTCGATCCCCCTGGAACTATAAGCCAAAGTCAACCCTTTCTTCCTTACATTGCGTCTGTCAGGATATGTTATGTCGCAACAGAGCGGTAACACATCTGGTTTGTCTAAACCCTCCCTAAGCATACGGTGTTCCCGAGAAAATAGTTGGAAAGTTCCCAAGGCAGAAGGCAATCAAACTGAGGCAATAGCCTCCAGGGAGTGAATAGGAAGTTCGAAGCTTGCTTTCCTTGGCAGTGCTTTCTCCCAAGTCTCTGAGAACAGCGTCGAAGAGGCAGCCGCTTTCAGGAGGAGCCCAGGGCTATGTTTCCTAAGTAGTCTCAGAAGGGGCCGAGGCTCTCAGCCAAGTAGCTGGTGGTTGTCACAGAAGGCCAAACATTTGGTTGTGAGTTCAGCTCCCATTTGGAATTCATTTCTCAGACCTCAAAGGGTGAGACATCGCTGTTGTTATTTACTGATTTTTCTTTATTCTTAGCTGTGTTTGTTTTCTGGCAGGGAGCCAAGGTACTCTGTGCAGGCTATAGCAGCCCTTAGGTATTTGTAAGACGAGGAAAATGCTAGGCATGGTGTGTGAAGGTGAGGTACAGAAATGGGATGAGAGGGAATTTAGTGAGCTCTGTCATGGTTTGCTTTTTCTCTCTCTGTAGTAAAGTCAGAAGTAATGTAATCCATAAATGTTCCTTCCTCCCTCTCCTCTTCCATCTCTTCTCCTTCTACTTCTTTTCATCCCACACCCACCCATCTGTCCATTTATCTACCCACCCACCCACCCATCATCCACACATCTCATATTTATTATTACATATAGGAAAACAAAACTGGGCATCTCTGGTGAACAAGGGTACCAAGGTGGATGTTTAGTCCCTGGATTATGGAAATATGTAACTGAGAGGAGAAGACAGACATAAACACAACAGCCCAGTCGTTATCACCACACAGGTTTACGTACTTAGTCTAAACAACAAGGTAAAGAGGGCCGTTACCTCTGACTGGCGTGGGGTTGAGGGTCAGGAGAAAGTCTCAGAGCAGTGTTTCCAGATGGATCCTGAAGGGTCGGGAATCGTAGAGGGTGGGATGAGATCCAAGGTCACATGATGGGTGTTATGGATTGGTGTAGGACAATTCTATATTCTGTCATTTATGTTTTAAAAAAATGCTGATTGGCCATTAGCCAGGCAGGATGTATAGGTGGGACAACCAGACAGGAAGTAGAGGGGCAAGGAGAATAGGAGAATTCTGGAAAGCAGGAAGCTCTTCCTGCAGTCCTGTCCAGACACCGAAGAAGCAGGATATGATCTGCCCCGCTGAAAAAGGTACCGAGCCATGTGGCTAACATAGATAAGAATAATGGGTTAATATAAGTTATAAGAGCTAATACGAAGTCTGAGCTAATGGGCTAATCAGTTTATAACTTATGGAGACTTCTGTGTGATTCTTTGTGACCTACCAACTGTGGGAACTGGGCAGAACAGAAACCCCCACAAAGCAGGCCCCCATGTTACAATGATCATGGACAGAACAGAATGAATTAAAAGTGTACTATGAAATAAGTGGCTTTGAAAGACACGTAGGAGTGAATGATTTTGCAGCTTCTAGAAGCTTCTGTGACTGCCATATGCCAGGTTGTCAGTGCCCAATGTGGGTGGCAGTGAAGTGGGCAGGTGGCTATGTTCAAGTATGTCATCTTTGTCTTTGTCACCACTATTAGCATAAATGACCACATCTCCGCTTACTTTGGACCAGTTGTAATATTGAGTGATTTGAGCGCCTGACCTCAGCATGTCTCTATTGCACACGTGCTGTGAGAGAACGTTCTAGGCGATGCCCAGGCAAGGATGTGAATAGTGCTAAATCACAGAGTTACCTTTTTAATTTCTTCTTATTACTTCAAGAAGAAAGTTTTAGTTGGAAGCCTGGGTATTTTTTAACACCCTCCCCCCTTTTTAAAATCCTTGTTGGTTTCTACGTTAAAACAGAGAAGGCAGTCCCAGGCTCAGAACCCCCAATAGAAAAGGGTACTCTGCTAGATTTTAACAATAATTTGTTTCATCGACTCAGATGAAAATTTCGGATGAGTCTCCTTGCTGTTGTTAGTACGGTTGCTATCATCAGTCTGCAGCTCTCATTTGCAGCAGCTATATAGCGCTTTCTGCAAAGTACAGGGATTTAAGTGAAAGCGTGGATTGATTTAAAGAAAAATATCACCTAATTCATTGTTCAGGTTTTATGTGCAGATTTGGCACGTCTCAGGAAGGAGTCTGCCAATGAGCTGTGTGAGTTGAAAATACCTTTTTAATTTAGAGTTTACAATTTAAGAAATTAAGGGGGTTGGGAATGAGGGAATGTAGGGTGGTTGATAGAGAGCCTGCCTAGCATGGGCAAGGTCCTGGGCTTGAATCCAGCAATGCATAAAACTGGGCGTGATAGCTCACACCTGTAATACAAGCTCATGAGCGTGGAGTAAGGAGGATCAGAAGTTCAAGGTTATTTTTCATTACTTACTGAGTGTGAGGCCAGACTCAGCGACATGGGACCTTCTCTCAAAAACCCAGTCCAAACCCAAACAAAATATTATGATTATAGAGATTGATAATCTGCCTGTGGTCATTTACCTAGCAAAGTATAGAGCTGGGATTTGAATACAGGGCTTTCTAGCTCTATGTGTTTTTGTTTTTGTTTTCTGAGACAGGATTTCTCTGTAGCTTTGGAGCCTGTCCTGGAACTAGCTCTTGTAGACCAGGCTGGCCTTGAACTCATAGAGATCCACCTGCCTCTGCCTCCCGAGTGCTGGGATGAAAGGCCTAGCTCTGTGCTTTTAACAGCATATGCTGTTGTAGATCACGTGCCTGAGAGCTGATGAAGGTGGGATTCTCAATTTCTGAGGAAGCCATCATGGTTTGGTAAAGCCATCCAGGACGGTATTGCACAGTTCAGCACCGGTCCTCCTGTCTGTCTGTTCAGAACTAATCTCCTTCTAAAACACGTGCCACAAATCTGCTATGACAAGCTATGAGATCTTCATGGATTCATAAGTGTCAGTAGCTTCTAGATTCTAAATGCCCAGTCTAGGATAACCCCTGCTTACTAAGACAAAGAGTGGGGCAGTGGTATGGACACAGGCGAGTGGCAGGGTCAGAAGTTGAGTCCCCCAAAGGCAGAGGTTCCCTTTCTGCCCCACTGGTTGATGGATCCCACTACTATTGTAAGGACTTTCATGAACCAGTTTGGCTTCTTTCTTGTTGCACGTCCCTCTGGACCCCAGCTGTCTGTCATTTGGCGTCCCAGCCTTTGTAACTCTTATTTGAATCTCATCTCCATTGTCTTTTGTTCCTTCCCCCCACTTCAGAAAGTGGTTGTGAGGTAACTGCTGTGACTCTGTCCCTAGAATAATGCTGTGGATTTCTCTCCATTTATGACAGCTTTCTTTCACTGGGCTAGCTACCCGCAGCCATCAGTTTATAAAGAAAAAAGTGGATTTTGGTTCATAGTTGTGGGAGGTTGGAGTCAATAATTGGTTGACCCTAGGCTGATGGCAGGGCTGTGTGGCCGAGCAATACCATTCTGCTCAGGGATGGGAAGAAGAAGACAGACATAGAGAAAGGACCTGGGTCCTACAATTTCCTTTGAGTATATGCCCTCAGTGGTCTGCAGAGCTCCTAACAGGCCACCCCCAGGCGGTCCAGCTTGGAGGACACTAAGGATCTAGTGATAGCACTCCCCAGGTCTGTCACTCCCCAGTGTGCACAGTCATCCCTCTGTGGCTCTGCTTTCCTTTGTAGGCATCATTGAAATTTCCCCAGTGCTGACCTATCGTCCTTGAGCTCATTGTGATTTTCTTACATTTTAGCCTTCGTGCAGACTGTTCCTTCTTATTTCAAAAAAAAA
>JAQHUG010000049.1:204956-223814 GCA_028555095.1 Dicrostonyx torquatus
GCTCAAGATGACTCCCGGCCACAGTATGAGCATCTTTGCAAAGGATTACCACTCCTACCACTTATTAAGAGTAGTCACTCAGCAAACAACTCTGGAGATGCTCCTGGTCCTAATACATTCTTCTGGAGTTTAAGATAGAGAAATGGTGTCACAAACTACACTTAGAATGATCAATGTCCCTTGGAATAAGAAGCTTAGTTAGTGAGGGCGCCACTGGCAGTGCATAAGAGGTAGTTACCTGAATGGACATTTTAACATGTTTTTAAATGTGGGATACTGGTTTTCTACAACAGCTTAAAACAGTGAAATTATGTACTAGTTTACATTAGTAATATAAGTTTGTACTGAAGATAAAAACTAGTCTTCTTAATTGATGAATTGACTTAATTAAGTCTTTGAAGTTATTAGAAATGGGAGACACAGTGGAAATCCTGCAGGTGGTGCAGGAGTGATGGAAGCCTGGGCAAGGCTACGCTTTGAGCACAAGGATAGCAGGATTCTTCTCCTCAATGTAGTTCTTTAAACAGCGGCAGGCTCCACCTGGGAGGGTGGGCCAACCTCACAGGGGAGGTGGGGGGCTTTGTGCATATCCTTGTCTCATTCAAACTATGAGAATCAATCTAGGAAGAGCACTTGCTGGAGGGCGTGGCCCTCTGCTCAGTGCTTGACATAGTTTATCTTCTGTAATTGTCATACCCTCTCCCCCCATTACTGTAGATGAAGAAAGCAAAAACCCAAGATCCTGAGGAGAGGAAGGACTGGGTCCAGGCAGCCCTGTCTTGAGTTCTGGCTTTGAAACAGTAAGTCTCCCATCTTGACCTGGCAGGGAGTAAACATAGCTATAATGAGGTCATGAAAAAAATGTCTTGTAGGGTGTGCTTGTATGTGGAAGGAAGTAGGATGGCTTGCAAGACCGGCTGTATTTGTTGAGCCCATTGAAATGCCAAAAACCTGGGCTCTTTAGGATGAAATCATGTATTAAAACTTAGGTTTGGTAATAGCATAGCATTAAGACAAAGGTGGGTCCCCCCAATCTCAGGGCTCCTGGAGACAGCTGCGTGAACATGTCATCAGTAGTAGGACTATGGTAGGATGGAAATGGCTGCAAGAGATCCCAAGTTCCTCCTCTTTCTATCTATGCTGTTAATAATCTGAAGGTGGCTGTTATGAAGTGTTGCCTGATCTTTGAGACGAAAACTACTTCTACTCAAACACTTAGCCAGACAAGGAAGATTCTAGGGCTCGGGAATGGCACCAGAGGCCTTAATGCAGCTCCCAATGTCAACACCTTCAACGGGGTTGGCAAATAAGAGTTCTGTGGAAATTACATTTTTAATAAAACACAGTTTGCAGATTGCTGGTGGAATGGATTTCCTGTGTTGAAAACACAACCTTTCCAGCCCAGCAACTTCCCCCCTTCATGCAGCTTCGCCTCTCCACACCTGTGTTCCTCTATAAATCCTTCATCATTTGTAAAAGAGGTCTTCTCTGACTTGAACCTCTGAGTCTTCCCATTCCTGCCAGTTTGCTGTCTGAAAGAAGTAAATGTCATGCAAATAGCCATTTATTGCTGCTTGATCATAAGATGTCTGTTAAATGCAATGAAGGAGAGGTCACCATTGTTGGAGTGTATTGTCAGTTGCAGGCCATGATGATAAAGAATTGTAAATAGGGAAGGTATGCTTTGAATGGAATTTTCTCAGAAAATGCACAGCTATTTGGTTTTGTCAAAAAAAATTGTTCCAGAGATTATTAACCTTCTAGGAATTGAAGAACACACTATTAGAAATTGATGAGTCTCTTGGACCATCTTTTTCCACAGCCAAAGCAATCTAACAAATCGAGTTTGTAGCCTTTGGTTTTAATTCTTGTTTTACTGTTTGTTGGCTCTTTGTTGTTAGTAAAGTTAAGTGAGTCTTCTGACCATTGCTTCTACATGTATAGATGGAGAGATACATATTTACTTGTATTATATGTTGATATTTGTATAGTATGGCTTTTTAGTAAGGGTTAGATCAACTATTGCATAAAACGTACCGAGAGAAGTGTTAGCAAACAGAACATGCTGTTGGCACTAAGTATTATTCATAATTTTATCATTTTGTTCAGTAGCATGGATATCATAAAAACACATCAATAGCAGCATTTTTTACCTCAAGTTTATTGATTATATATAATCATTCTATATATATATATATCATATTTAGCAATCCTTATCAGGGATCAAATATGGTAAATTTTACCCACTATGTAGGAAACTATTTTCCTTTTTTCTTATAATTGACACATAATTGTGATTGCGTATATTTGGGAGCGCAGTGTGTTATTTTGATCCATGCACACGATGCATTATGACCAAATTGGTATAACCAGCCTTTCTATTCCCTTGCCACTTCTCTGTGTTTGGCACCTTTGAAAGCCTCCTTCTAGCTCTACATAAGCAGTACAGTAAGTTCTAAGCCAGTCACCCCACTCTGCTGTAGAACATGACAGCTTACTCCTATTTACCCTATCTAGGTACCCATGTTCCAATGTTTCCAACTTTCTTCTTTTCCCCTGTTCTCCTAATGATCATGATACTACTGCATTCTTTGAAAAACATTTTTAGTTCTCATATATAAAAGGGAACATGCATGTCTTCTAATGTCTGACTTATTTCACCTAAATTAATGTCCATCAGTTGTAATGATATGGCTTTTTGTTTGGCAAAAAACATTTTTATAAAGGTTTCTTAATTTTTTTGTTTAATTTTTAGAGACTTTTGTACATGCATATACATGTTTTGATCAAATCCATCCACATTCCCTCCTCGCTAATTCATCTGCTGTTGTTCTCTGCACTTCTCCCTTCTAACTTTGTGTGCTCCTTTCAAAAACCGTGTTTACTTAGTGCTGATTATATGTAGGGTGGAGGACCATCTACTGGAGCATGCACGAATAGCCTTTCAGGGATCATATCCATGAAGAAAACCAATACATCAGCTCTCTCTCTCTTAATAGCCATCAGTTGCCAATAGCTTCCCAGTTAGGGGTGGGACTTCATGGGCCCCTCCTCCATTAATGCTGGGGTTTTGACTGGCTTGTTTTTTCACAAGTCTTATACATATACTCATAGCAGCTATGCATTCTGTGTTAGAAGTGTTTCTTTTAAAGAATAGCATCTTTTTTTCTTTTTTAAAAAAGCAAACAAGTTACACTTAGTTTTTCTGTTTCCTTCTCTGTGCAAAGCAGTCCCTTGGGAAGGAAGTATTGGGCTTCTGAATTCTGTTTTGTGTTTGTGATTGATATTGGGCTCTGTCAACCAACTTTATTTCAGTAGTTCTGCATTTATTGGTCCTATTAGTAGTTGTTTCTAATCCAAACACACATACAACTTTATCAAATGAATGCCCATTTTGGAGTCCTTTCCGTGAAATATGCAATCTTGGTCCAGTAAGGAGCTCCCTCCCAAGGGTGGCAACTGTGGGCAGTGGACTACCATGCTCAGATCCTAGAGAACAATTCTTGCTGGAAGGAGGCTAGTTCATTTGTTAGTATACCCCTCAGAGATAAGCATGCCTATTTGTGTCAGTTTATCAGATGTTCATTACCTGCCTGACATAATACCTGGTGTAGAGCAGGGGCGGCACCAATGGATGAGTGTGTGGCTGAGTCTAGAGAGCATAGCCACACAGATATTCTGTAGAGTGAGACTGTAGCCAAGCAGTTGAAGCCTAGCTCAGAGGGGCTTCCAAACAGAGCAGTGTCTGTTTTCTACCAGGTTATGTGTGACAGACAGCTCAGCAGAGCAGCAGATGAAGCTGCTCATGAGTTCATGAGCTCGACACATATGACAGTAGTGGTGGTCATGATGGCATACATGCCATTTCTTGAGCATCAACTGTTGTGGACTCTGCACATGTCATCTAATTTAATCCTCAGAATAACTGAAAGATAGGTATTACCGTACCTGTTTTCTACACTGGGACTCCTAGAGAGAGGTGAAGTGGCTTCATCAGGGCCACATAGCTCTAGTAAGTGGCTTGAACCCAGGTCTGCTTTGCTTTCAGAGCTCACATTTTTTCCCTTACCATATTATTTCTATGCCATGCTTTGAAGTCTTCAGTACCTGGAGCAGGATCAGAAAAGAACCTCTTGAATCTGATGATCCCATTCTCGGCTCTGTGGTAGACAGCTAACACAATGAAAGAAATGCTAATCAGAATGCTTCAAAAGACCTACTGAATTTTAACTCTAGTGATCAGGCTCAGAGAACTGTATGTCTATTGCAAACTTGTCAAATGGATTAGGGTTTCTTTTAGATGATTTAAATAATCAGAGTGAGATGTGCCAATATATTAGAAAAACACCACAATTTTGCAACCACCAACTTGGCTTTGAGTCATACATGGATAACTTAATTGTGTGATCTTGGGTAAGTCATTTCTTGGCTTTAAACTTGCTCCATTATTTACAGATGGGAAGGGTGAAGTCTTCTAATATTTATCTAATATTGTAGCTGTGATAATAAACGAGATCTTATTTAGGGTATTTTCTAGACTAAAATGCAATCAATGTATGTCTTGTGGCTAATAACTTCCATTCCTTTTTTTCTTTGCAGTTTTTGTTTATAGACATTTTACAAGCATTTTAATTTGTGTTCCTTATGAGTTTTCTTTGACTGATTTGATGGAAAAATGATTTCCCCTTTATAATCGGGACAAATATGATTGACTACAAATTTTTATTAAATTGGAAAAATTACGTTTAGCATTTGGATTGTAAAAGTCATTTGAACTGAACAGGTTGGAAAGAATGTTCAGCAACAGTGAATGTGAAAAAATGTCGGGGTTGGAGAGATGGCTCGGGAGTTGAGTGTGCACCGCGCTTTCATAGGACCTCGGTTCTCTTCTCAGCACCCATGTAGGGTGCTTCACAGCCTCCTATAATTCTAGCTTCAGGGAATCGAGTTACCTCTTCTGGTTTCCGTGTGCACTTGCATTCACTTAATACCCACACAAAGGCACACACAGGCACATGATTGAATATGAAATCTTTTTACAAAAGTATTTGGAATGTCAACTGATGGCAAGCTCAGTAAGAGCAGGACAAAGTCAGCCAGATGAACGAGTGGACCCTGAGTATCTCGAACCACGGGGATAGCACCATCTGGAGCTGGTCAGCCCACCCTGCATTCAATATGCAACTTGCTGATCCTTTGTGAAGGAGTGGGGTTTCACATGCAAGACAGTCCTCTGAGTCATCAATCTTTTAAACTATGCCTATTTTAATTGGGTGAGAAGTGGAACGTCTCTATGATTTTAATTCCATTTCCCTAAAGGTTAAATATTCACCCATTTCCAAGAACCCATTTATTCTACTTTTGGGTATTTATCAAAGAAAAACAAAGCATACACCCAAACAAAAATTTGTAAAACAATGTCTATACTAACTCTTCAGAATAGCCCCACATAGAAATAATCAAATGTTGATGAACTGGAGAATTAAGAAAACCAAATTCTGATATTTCCTTATATTTAAGAATACAAATAAATACTTATGTAAGTAGACAAAGGGATAGAAAGGTAAAATTCTTTTGCACTTAAAGTAACATGGGTGCAAGTAAAAACCAGTTACAAGAGAACCAAGGCTCAAAATTACTGTGTGAGTATAGGAAAAAAATTAATCTATAGTGGTAGAAATGAGAACAGGGATTGTTCTACAACAAACACCACCAGGGAACTCCCTGAGTCGATATGCATAGTCCATATTTCTACAAAAGTGTGGGTTTTATGAGCTTGCGTGGATTGTCAAAACTCATAACGCTACTACACTTAAACTGTTTGTTTTACTATGGGTTGGTTACATTTCAAGAGAGTTGATCTATAAAACCTAAAAATCTAAAGAGATAGTGAAATGAGGGCCTTTGAGATTTTGGGGAGTGGGCTTTGGAGACCCCACAAATCCTCCCAGGAAGAGTCCTAACAGTTACCTGTAAGAGACACAAATGCTGCCATAGCAGCCAGATCCTCAGCCTGCTAAGGCCTCCCTATGAAGAATTAGGATGCCTGCTATGTGCTGTTTCAACGATTGAAAGTGAAGGTTAGGAAAACAGTTTGGTCTCCACAGAAAGAAGGGAATCGGGGCTGTATAGCATGTACTGGGATGCTTTGGGTGACTGTGAGCTCCCTGTCACTTAGTGTGGCTGTGGAACACTGTCTGTGGAACAGTGTGTGTGTGTGTGTGTGTGTGTGTGTGTGTGTGTGTGTGTGTGTGTGTGTGTGTGTGAGCTCACTTTATGGTGAGGGAAGTTTGACAGAATACCTCCATTCCTTCTCCAGTGCAGATTCTACAATTAGGGGTTGTTTCAGATAAGTGGTTGCACATGGGGCTTTGGGGTCAGCCTGTCTAGACATGAATCTGGGGCTCTTTAGCTTGTCACTAATGAGATAAATGTTTATGCAAATTGACAGCTCTAAGCCCCAATCTTTTTATAGTAGAAATGGTATCTCATGTGACTGTTTATATGTGCCCATGCATGTGTGTTTAGGCACTTTTATTTCCTTCAGTCTATGACCCACTCCCAAAGCTATATCAAAAGATTGTACATGCTGTAGGTCAGATAAAGGATCTACCCAAAGACTGAGCACATGTACTAAGTGCTTTCTGTGTGCTCAATAAATTTTAGTTATTATTATTATTAATCCATATTACTCAGAGTCTAATAATTTTAGTCAAGAGTAGATGTTTAGGGCAAAACTTAGCAGCTCATATTAGACTCAGAGAGCTTGTTATTTCTAGCAAAAAAGAGTGATTAACCTGACATAGGTTAATTAAGAATGGGAGAATGAGCCTTTGTAGCAGAGGGTCAGACTTTGTGATTAATAAAATAAGCAGCGCGTGTCCATCTTCAGTGTAAGGGGATTCCTTTTATTCAGATGTTGCATTCCTTTTGTGGACTGGAGCCATAGCAGTGTAGCTGACCTTACAGGGAGAGGGATGGTTGGTAGGATTAAGCTTATGTAGATCCCTGCCTTGTGGGACCTGTGGCTGTAACACCATGAGGAATGTCACCGAGGAAAGGATCAATGTCCAATCATCTAGGCCAGAATGCTTTGCTTCCCAAGAGGTTGGATAGATTAAAATTTTCATTTACTTAGAAACAGGTCATTCAATTTCATGGCTCATAATTTGAAGTAATGAAAGGATGCATTTAACACATTTCCCTTCTTCCCCCAGATCCCCAGCCAGCCAGCTCCTCTGCAGTGGCAACCTGTGCAATTGGCTTCCCATGCATTGTTCCAAGGATGTCTTATTCCACTCATGGAGTCTTGGGAATCCTTGTTCTATTTTTATTTTAAATAGACTGCCTCGGTGTATTTTCTTTTAACAATATGTACTTAATGCTTCATTTCAAAGCAAAGGGGAGACTCTCAGGGAAGGGAAGAGACTAGTGGGAGGAAGGAAAAGAGAGGAAAACTAAAGGGAGAGAGAAGAGAGGTGAGTATATGGTCCCATATGAAATCTAACACTATGTTAAATGAATATACACCAACCAAACAGAAAGTATTCTATATGTAAAACTTGTCATTTCAGAACTCAAGGTCTTTCACTGTAGTAGCTGCTTTGTGTTCTGCTGTGCTAGATACCTGGTCCTCTGTTCAACCAGTAAGGTGCTGACAGCCTTTAGGCTGTCTCCCACATCAAACTAATCAAAATAGCTTTGATAAAAGGTTATCTGGTTCCTGGGTCATTGCACACACGCAGCATATTTACAGAATGATTTTTAGAAGTAGATTTGTTCAGGGGCTCAAGAGATGTCTCAAGGGTCAGAGCACTCGCTGATCTCCCAGAAGACCCAAAATTCAGGTTTGAGCACTCAACATCGTTCAACTCACACCCATCTATAACTCCAACTCCAGAAGATATGATGCATTCTCCTGGCACATGGCACACACCCACAGAAACTACATACACATGCACACAAATAGGATCTATAAACAAGTAGATTTGCTCAGTGAACTGGCATGCGCATCTATTTAAACTGTTTGCTAAATCTCCATTAAAGTCACAGCAATTTACCTTCCACCAGCAACATAAACTCAAATAGCAACTTGACACATTCTCCTAGTTCTTGATCTTTGCTCGTCTGGTGAGTGAGAGATGAGTTTAGCATCCCTTCACATATTTACCAGTGATCTGTGTTTGCTTTCCTGGGCACGGGCTGCTTATAACCTATTGCAAACTTTTGGGTTGGTGTGGTATGATTGTTTTTTCTTGTTCAGTGCTTTAGAACGAATATGCCTCAGATATTTCATTTGTATCTTATTTCCCTTCAGACTTCATGCTTATTTTAAGGTTTAATGGGCAGTTAAATTTAGCTTATTTTTGTGTCCTATCAGTTTAAATACATTTATCAATTTGTGTAAATGCTACTATCAGGATATACTGGGACTGAAGAGATGGCTTAGCAGTTAAGAGCATTGGCTGATCTTCCAGAGGATTCAGGTTTGATTCCCAGTTCCCACATGGGGACTCACAACCATTAATAACCCCAGTTCAAGAGTATATAATGACTTCTGGTCTCCACAAACCCTGGGCACGTATGCAAAAACCACTGTCCTAAGAAACTTTTTGCCATGGCTCTTTGTAGTTAGCCTCTCCCTACTTGTGAATATTGGCAACCATTGTTCTTCTCTCCCCAGCTATTTTTGCCTTTCTACAAACCTGATGTCAATGGACTAAGGTAGTGTCAGCCTTTAAAAACTAGTGTCCCCAGCATCAAGCCTCTAAGAGGCACTCTTGGTGCTATATCCAGGAACTGCTTTCTCTTTATTGCTGAATGACATTACGAGTATGTGCACATGACAGTTTCCTTACCCATTCAGCCCCTGAAGGACATTCAAATGTTTCAGAATTTGGTAATTATGCAGAGAGCTGCACTAAGTGCTCATTCATTTTATGCGCATGGGTGTTTTCTCGCATGTATGTACATGAATCATGTGTGTGCCTGGTGCCTGTGGAGAGCAGAGGAGGGAGTGGGATCCCTTGGAACTGGAGTTACAGGTGGTTGTGAGCCTCCAAGTGGATATTGGGAATTGAACCCCAGTCTTCGGGAAGAGTTGCCAGTACTGTTAACTGCTGAGCTGTCTTTTCAGTCCCAGTATTCATGCTCTTAAGTGCACGGAAGTAAGTTTGCATTTCTGTAGAACAAATGTACAAGTGTCAGTGTCTCTTCACTGTTTCCTTTGTTCACCATAATGTCTTTTAAATTTCCTTTCAAAGTTATTTATTTATTGACAAATTTTGTTCTTTGACACCTTCATACATGTATAAAGTAAATAATGTAGACTTGGTTGTATACATTTTGTGCCATATGGAAAGGCCTCCGTGACTTCCAAGCCTCTCTGGCTTGTTGGGACTCAACCTATAAGCAGTTTCCTCCAAACCCTTCCAGGGTTTAGTTTAGGGCTTTGTTAAACTAAGTAGAGAGTAAACCTTATCCTAACTTATGGCTGTTACTCCCAAGAGGAAGCCTTTCTGGTGTGTCAGTGTGTGGTATGAGACGTTAATGAGGTGTTGAAAACTTTTCCATTGGGCTAGCCTCCCAGGCTTCTCTAGCACTGCTTTAACTCCAGGGTCTCTGGTCTATTCTCAAGCCAATTGTAGCCATTCCCTGGAAAAACCTCATGTGGTATTATTCTGCTTGTGAGAATATGCTTATTCTCATACTTACACTGAATGTGTAGGCTCAGTTTTGGATTGGGAGTTTTGGGCAGGACCCAAACTTTGCGGCATCCCTACACTGCTTGGATTTCTGATTGTAGGTTAGAAAATTGTGCCAAGGAAGACTGCCCCAATGTGTGCAAATGGACCCTCTACTTCCCTAGTTTTATAGTTTGTGTATGTGCATGTGTGGGTACTTGCACGCGTGTGTTCATGCGTGTGTGTGATGTGCATGTGTGTGTGTGTGTGTGTGTGTGTGTGTGTGTGAGAGAGAGAGAGAGAGAGGGCAAGCAAATCTGGTAGAGCTACTTCTATCAGAGATCTGCTTGAATGACAGATACAGGATGATTTATTAAGAGCCAGGGGTCTTTTGCTTGCAACCTAACTTTTCATCAAGGACAACTTTGCGTTTTCAGCTGTCAGAGAACTCTGTGCTTAAGGTCCTGGGGATCTGACCTGGTTTGGTAATGTTTGTGTTCTTATGTTTGTTAAATTGAGTGAATTGGGAGCCCTTTTCCAAAGAGCTGAAACATAGCTTCTGTAAACTGCACTAGGTAATGAATTTTTAATTTTCAGCCCAGTTCTACCACAGCAGTAAAAACAAGTTCAATTATATGCTTATTGGGAATTCTTGATTCTTATAAATTCTAAACCTTTTTATTACAGCAAAGATTAGATTTTTTTTCCCTCGGCACAGCATGACTTCGGGACAGCTCTGTCCTTCTCAGAAGGGAGTTTTCTTATCTGTGCAATAGAGACAAGGTCAGGGAAGGAGAGTATAAAGCAAAATTGAAGAGCTGAGCAGGGTGGCACATATCTATAACCCCAGCATTCAGGAAGTGGAGGTAGGGGAATCAAGAGTACAAGGTCATCCTAGGCTTGCTAGCTAGTGCGCTTGAGGCTAATTGGAACTACAAGGCTGTTTTTAAAAATAAAAAATTGGGCAATTTTCTCTTTTAGTCTGAATGGTGTTATGTAATAACAGATTATAAATCACGGCTGCATAACTTTTCAGATGTGACCATGTACTCTAATGCACTCTCCTCAGCAGGAAGCAAAAGACTGTATCTCTGGTGGCAAATGGCCTGGTTCCTCTCTTGTTAATCTCTAGGCAATAAGAAGTCAGTAAATGGTAGTCCGGCAGTCCAAATACTTGTTCATTAAAAACTTTGCCATAGCCACAATATACTGTAACAAGTGACTTTGAAATGCAATGACACATGGCAATAGGCTGTTACTTTTTTTAAAATTGAAAATAGGTTTGTTTTTCATAAAATATATCCTGATTATGGTTTCCCCTCCCTGTACTCTTCCCAGTTCTTCCCCTCCTCCCCTCCCATCTGGACTCACCCCCTTTTCGTCTCCCACTAGAAAGCAAATGGGCTTCTAAGGGATAATGATGAGATAAAGTAATTAGCTCATGAGTTGGGTCGGCTGTGAGTTGGCTGTGACAGGTCTGGAAGGAGCTGCGAGTTCTGTTCATCACATGTCTCATCTTCCTTCTAGGTTCAGTGAACCAGCACTTCGGGTGTTTGGTTAAAGAGCCCAAGAGCTCAGCTCCAACTGCATGGACACAGTTTCTGTTATGGCTTCATGGCGTTTGCTAACATTCCAGTGGCCAAAGCAAGAACTTGTGAACAATTCCAGCACCAACTGAACAGTGACAATACTCTTCACTGGGGCAAAGGGGAAAGAAATACAAGTACTCAGGGGATACTAACACTGATGCAGAAGCTAAAAGGATGAGGTACTTGTTCCAGGATCCTTCAAACACTGATGCTGGACCTCAGGGCTATGATGCTATGAGATGATAGAGAAAGAATGAAAGGTATAGTTCTAATGGAATGGAAATGCTTGTGCTTTTAGGATTTTTTTCTTTTAATTTCACAGTCTAGAGGATGTCAAACCTGCATTTCTAGCAGCCGATCAGAGAACCCCGTTGAGCTGAAATCCCCTGCTATTAATAACAAGTTACGCTATGATTTTGAGATTTAAAGCCATGATCTCATGTGAAAAAAACTGCAGCTGGCCAGGAAACTGTTTGGGTTTGTAACACTTCTAAAATCACTTGTGCAAAGTCGCTGGGGATTAAATGGAAAACTCATAAACAAGTCTTCCCAGAGGATGTGTCGGGGATTTGTTTCAGTAAGAAAGGTTCAACAGAAAACTGAGATATGTAAAACTATACAGACACTTGAAGCAGCAAACTGAGGTTATTGAAATGAATGGCTACAGATTCCCAGGAAGACTGTGATGGAGGGCAGAGAGCAGGGCAGTGGATGGGAGACACTGCTGTCTTCTGCTTCTTCTCCTTCTAGGAGGGTCTCTTATTTACGAATGAATATCAAGGTTGCAGTTGGACTTTCTGACTGGGGAAGAAACCCAGGCTAGAGCATGTTGATATCCCTATACCCTCTATCCCTGGGGCCATCGATAGTTCATGAGAGTAAAGACAAGGCAAGGAGTTTGAAATGAAGACTTGGGAATGTGGATCTAGGAACCCAGATCCTGTAAACTCTGGCTGCTGACAGCATGTGAAATAATCAAACAAGAGAAGCTCTCGATTATAATGGGTGGCAGTTCAGAAAAATACTCCTCGCTGACCAGAGTGTTCAGAGCGAGTGACTATCAAGTGCTTGACCCTAAAAAGGACATCTATCTATATCATCTCCCAGAATCAGGGAACAGCATGGGAAAGAGATGGGAAAAGTGTAAGAGCCCGAGTATGGGTAGGAATGCTATGAAGCACTGTCTTTCTGATATGAAATGGCTATTTCACCTATGAACGCATAGCAGCGGTGCTACCTGCATAAGGCATGCACAGGAATGGGCCCCCTAGGATCCCATCATAAATAAGGGGAGACCTTATAAAGCCACCCCTCCCTGAGGAGTTATAAACAGTCAATGCTTACTGGGGGTGGAAAGTCACATTGCTTAGTGCTGCTGCTACTGTTAAGTTACACTTGTTCAAGGGGTGTCAAGAGCATGATGGGGGGAACCACAGAGACAGCTGACTAGAGCTAGTGGGAGCTCACAGACTATGGACTGACAGTTGTAGAACCTGCATGGGACTGAACTAGACCCTCTGAATGTGGGTAACAGTTTTGTGGTTTAACTGGCTTTTTGGAGCCCATTTCCTAAAGTAGGAAACCTTGCTCAGCCTTGATATAGGGGGAGGGGCTTGGTCTTTCCTCAAGTTGGTATGCCAGACCTTGTTGACTCCCCAAGTAAGGCCCTACCCCCTCTGAGGAGTAGATGGGAGATGGGAAGGGGGAGGTGGGGGTTGGAGAAGAGGAGGGAGTGGGAACTGGGGATGGTATGTAAAATGAAAAGTAAGTTTTTTAAAATAAAAGTATATAAAAAGTTGTCCTTGTTCAAGTAAGTAATGTCACACTCCCATTAATGAAGGCAACCACAATTAAAGGCAGTAGGATATAAAAAAAGATACAGAGTAAGGAGGGGCACTTACTTCAGGGGGAGAAGGGGCTCAGTGGGGGGCGGTAAGAGAGTATGATCAAAGTGCATTACACATATATGAAGTTGTGAAAGACTAAAAAAATAAAACAGCAGCAGCAACACAAAAACCTGGACAAAGTCCAGAAGTTAAAGAGGAAAAATCTTACTAAGAAATCAGAAAGAATATTTGAGGTTTTGCTCTGTTTGGACGGTCTTATCCAGCAGTTGAGGAAATAAAAGATATTCCCTAAACTCCTGTGAGTCTTTGTTTAAGACAGCTGCTTGTTGGTTCCTTATGGTAGCTGTTAACTGCTGACAGCTCACTTCTACTGAGCACTAGTCTCTATCAAGGGTGTGAAAAGCACTATATGAAAGTAACTTTGTATTCACTAAAGCTCAGCAAAGCAGGTACTGTACTTTTATAAAACTGAGGCACTAGGATACTAAGGAATTTACCTTATCCTATACAGCCACTAAGTGGGGAAGCCAGAATCAACATCCAGTACTCTGATCCATAGTCTGGACTCAACATTTTCTTTACGCTGTGCTGAGATCAGCTAGTTAGGTGAGGGCATTAAAGGTCCTGAGCAGACAAGGCCTTTCCCTCTTCCTGGAGAGGATGGAGAGTCCTTGAACAATCCTTAGGAGGGCTAGGAGGAAAGCCTGGCTGTTGGTTCAGAACTAGTAAGGAAGACAGAGAAGCCTTATGAGCTGTCCACGGTGCTGAACTCTGCCTCAGCATTTTTGCCCATTATCCTCATTAGCCGGGCTTTAATAGCATTTTACCCTGGGAGTCAAGAATTTTAGAGCTGAGTAGGCTGGAATAACCAGCAGCTGTATTTCTAGTTTCTGATGGGGACTTTCGGTTTGTTATTCCACCAAATCTGCATAGTAATCCAGTGCCCTTTACTTTGGGAAAGAGAGGGTGGCAGACAAGCTACTGCTCATTACAAAGCAGAATGAAACAGTTATTTATTAGAAACATAAACAGTTGCATGTAGAAAGAAGCGATGAGAGAGTATTTATGTGGCCTTTGAAGGGGAGCCAGAGGGATAATTCCAGTAAGGTTAAAGGGACAGATTGAGTAGAGAAACAGTCGGTTTGAATGAGGCATGACAGATCTGTATGTCTCTGCCGAGATTATAAAACACCTTGAACACTTATTTCTGGTCCCCTTCACACTCACACAACATATCTTCAAATGATCGTCTTATTTTCCCTTCTTCTTTGAAATAGAACCTTGGCTTCCTTCCCAAAACAGAGCTTCAGGCACGCACCATCAATTGAGCAATGTGAGCACCGTGAGAAAAGCAGTTTGGTTTTGCTGGAGCAGCACATTAGTAAGGTGGCTATTTAGTGACAGCTTAGGTTATCAGCTCCATCATTCTTTACTAGAAGATGACACATCTTAGGGTGGTGGGCAAAGTAAATATTTAGTCCTGCAATGGGTGAGTGGAGGAGCCAGAAGGAACAGGACCCATGGGTTCTGATTAGGACACCACACAGTGGTTACCTTTCTGAGGCTTTCTCAAAGTTACATCCAGGGGCCAGTTGTATCTCTTCTATCTTCAATCCTCAGATGCTTAATAAAAGTGCAAGGTATTAAATGATATGGAATGGAATTCTTAGGAAGTGGGTCCTACAATTCATTTCATTGTAAGTTTTATTGGCAGCTTAAACTTTGCGTAGAATTGTTAGTCTGTAAGGTTCTGGTAGGAAACTAACACTGGCAATATTGTTCCTTCTAGAACTGATTTAAAACATATGTCACAAAATAACATATTTATATAGTTCCCTTACTCATACAGTGATCTTATTTTAAGAACATATTCCCTTTATTTAAAAACCAACTTCTTTGTGGTTGATTTTTTCTCTGCATTTATTGGCAGAATGCTTTTGAATACATTTTTTTAGTCATTCAGTACTTTCTTTTTCTTTACGTAAATGGGACTTTAACACTCACCTTATGAAATTGCTATAATGTTTATATAGGTAATACTAATACTTAGAGTACAGTGTGGCATATAATAATCATTTTATATGATGATTATCTTTAGTATAGGTTACTAAAATGTTGAAGGCATAAAAATCTTGCAGTTGTCTATGTGATTTTTAAATTTCTATATTTCTTATTTAAAATGAACTATATCTTTTGTGTCATTGGATTAAAAAACATTTTTGATTGTATTTATTTATTTTGTGTATGTCAGTGTATGTCTATAAATAAACATATGTGCCACAGAACATGTGTGGCCAGAAGGCAATGTGAAGGAGTTGATTCTTTTCTTCTGATATATGGATCCTAGGAATTGATCTCAGATTGTTACACTTGGTGGAAGTGCCTTTAGTTACTGAACCACCTTCCAGAAATCCTGTTGTTTATTATTAGTTTTTATTGAAAGATTTTGACATCTATTTATTTTAATATGTAGGAGTGTTTTGCGTGCATACTTGTATGTACACCAGGTGCATGCCTGGTGCCAGTGGAGGTCAGAAGAGGGTGTTAGGCATCCCCCGGAACTGGAGTAACAGATAGTTGTGAACCACCATGTGGGTTCTGGGAACTGAACCATGGTCTTCTGCAAGAGCAGCAAGTGTTCTTAACCACGGTGACAACTTTCCAGCTTCCCTAAAGTCAGGACATATTTAAAGAATATATTACCTGGGCTCAGTGCTTCAGCACCTGCTCAGCATGCATAGGAAACTTAGCCTGATTCCCAGGACTGAATGAGAAAAGTTCCTTGATCCAACATAACTGTTTTGAATAGAAGCATGTAGTGATTGAATTGCAAACATAGGAAAAAGGAAGGCATCATGAGGCATCTCATTTGTCATGCTGGGCAGTTTGGATTCCACCCCACAGACAACCGTTAGATGTGGAGAGTTGATCTGGAGAATGATGAGGCAATGTCTTGGGAAGATTAATTTGGCACAGGATACACTGGAGACAGGTAGTCCAGTTGAAATATACAGTAGCAGTTATACATGGAGGAAGTTTTAAATCCCTGCCCTAAATTTGACCACTGCTTGGAGTGTGGAGGAAGGAAGAGAGGTTCACGTGAATAGCCGTTATCAAAGAAAATAGAAAGTGTCTGGAAACAGGTGCTAGGAAGAAGCAAGAGATGGAGACAGACCACTGTGAGTTTTCAGAGGTGTCATCTCTGACTGAAATAGAGATATCTAGAGGCAGATCTGGATATGGGCAGGAAGTCAGCCTTACCTTGTTTCTGCCCTAAACGCTGTGAAATGTGATCACAGGCAATTGTGCTGTCTCCTCTACCTGTGACTAACCATAACTTAAAACCTCCTTTTTATTGCTTTCCCCCCCAAAATAAGCTGCCTTTGTTTGGCATAAACAAGAGTGGGTTCCTAAAATTAGTTTAAAAATGTTGACTGTTTCTGATTGTATACAATATAGTGCTATCTTATTTCTTACCTTCATTATTTTTCTCACATGCCCCATTTCTGTTGGTCAAGCAAGTATTCCAGCTACTGTTTTCATATCCATCTTTTTTTAAAAAAATGATATAGCTGTGCTGTACTCACATAGTTGCTGTGAAGTCTGGACATTCAGGCTGAGGATGAAGATAGAAGCAAGAGAAAACAGGATGCAGGTAGCACTGTTGATAAACTCATGTGAAACACTGATTTGTGAAGACACGGCAGTCTAGGGCTGTGTTGTGCCTGAAACCATCACTGACACTGGGCATGGGTGCTCTTCCTTGACTTTTCTGTGTTTAGAAACTATAAAATTCTGCTGCCATTGTTGATCCTACTTCTGGAATGGATTCTTATTTTTTTTTTTGCTTATTTGTATCTCTAGATTTTCACTCAAAGACCAGTCAGGGTACTATCATCCGATTGATGAAGACCAGGTCTTAGGCCCTATGAGGAGCATGGGATTTGAATGTTTTACTTTCTAAGCTCATATGGAAGGTAAACCCCATTTCCCATAAGATTCCCAAGATGGAGCAATACAGATTAGAAAGTGAATTACAATATTTTATGGCTAAAACAAAAACGAAGAAAATGGACAAAATTCCCCAGCAACTGTCAGCCTCCACCATTCAGGCACATAGGTTGTATTTTGTATCATGGAAGCAAAGTACCTCGAAACAATTTGTTTCTTTTAATTAGTGTCAAATATAGACATAAACTGTCCCAAGAACCAAAGTGCTTGTAGCCACAGCTAAAAAGGTCAGAAAATTGCTTGGTATTTCATGGCTGGGGTTGTTCAAATTGAAGCCTATTACAAACTGAAACCAAGCACTCATTTGACCTTTTCATGTGGCAAGGTTTTTTATTATCAGAATGCTTTCTTTTTGTGATTCCTCCTCTGGCCCCTTTACTCTTTCCCATGTATTTGAATTCAGCCCTGAGAGGAGGAGGAAGAAGGAAGGAGGAGGAAGAAAATGATGATGATGACAATGACAGCCTCGATAACAACAAAATATAAGGCTTGACATTATCAGCTAGGTTGGTGATGAAAGGAATTTAACACTAGCTTAGTGGGGAAGAATTTTCTCTTCAGTTCCAGAGGTTATTTGATGAAGAATCATGATGCTTAATCTTAGGCAAGCATTTACTTACCTCTAAATTCAAGATTCCTCATATTTGGAGTGGTTATTCCCATCTTAGTTATCCTAATGTAGAAAATCTCTCACAGACATGCTTACAGCTCTGTCTCTTTTCAGATCCTCTAAGTTGATGCTATCAATTATCAACCAGCCAACCTGTGCCATTCTCCTGGTAAATCCTTCCCCTCACTAGGGCTACAACTCTTCCTGGAGCACAATTTCCTCTCATTCAGCGTGTCAGAAGTCAAACTTAGGACTTTGCCTTCAAAAATTGCTTTTTATTTTGCCTTTTGCTGTTTAGTTAGGAACATTGCCATCGAATCCCATGCAGAGCAATTTAAGGTTAACACTCCTTTCACCTCTTCCCACTTTCCAAAGTGCTTCTTTTGTTGCAATCTCAGAGTGCACAGAGGACTAGAAAGGTTAATTCATTTTACTCAGGGTCATAATAGTATGTACACAATGTGTATAGCCCACATTAATAGAAGAGAAAATGCAGAAAAGTAGAGATTTTCTATTGGAATTATAGATCAGTAGCAATTTTTATGGCATACAACTTGCCAAATCCTAACAAATTTAAAATCCTCAGGGCTTTTGATCTAGAAATTCAATTCTTAGGCTTTGTTCTACAGTATCAGTCTAATCATATTTATCTTGAAAAATTATTAATTTCAATGTTGTGTATAATTTAAAAAAATTAGAAAGTGCCTAAACATCCCCAAAGGTGACACATTAGATGAACGATGTATTCATACAATGTAATACTGCATGAAGTGATAAGATTTTGATTGATTTATTTTTGATTTCTTCTCCCTTGTATCAACTCTTAAAGGTCTTAAAAAATCCTTGGTTTATTCAGCACATAGCTCACTTGTGACAACCAGACACCCAGTGAGTATTTGTTGAATGAATGCCACCATGGCTGGGAGGCTAGATGGACTTGGAACCATGAAGACAGAGTTTTAAGCATTCCTATTTCACCAAGGAAGGTTGAAACCTTACAGCAGAGCAGAGGTCACCAAGGGGCAGCAAGAACATGAGACCCAACCACACAACCTATCAGATATGTCATAGTTTGATTCTATGGATCGTTTTCTTATAATTAGGTTTCTTTTTTTAAA
>JAQHUG010000049.1:227769-247017 GCA_028555095.1 Dicrostonyx torquatus
ATAATTAGGTTTCAAATGCAACTTTTGCTTTGTATTTAGGGATCAGAAAAGAACTGTGTTTGACATAAAGATCTGTTGACTCAGACTGCCCAGGTTTGAAGTCAATCCTGCAATCCACTAATTTATCAAACCTAGTTCAATGTTTGAGGGTTGCAGAGTCTCAGAGTTTCCTTCTATAATAGTGTTAGGGATTACACCTAACATATAGATTTCATGAGGGCTAAAGTTAGATGATAGTTCAGAATCCTCAAATCCAAATTATATTTTATTTATATTACTCCAAACATTAGGCACAGCACTTAAATTTTTTAATTATGTGTGTTTAAGTGTGGGTTTGTGCATGTGGATGTAGTGCCTATGGAGGCCAGAAGGACAACTGGACCTCCTAGAACTGGAGTTACAGGTGGTTGTGTCTAGGGTCCCCTGCAACCGCACTTTGTGCTCTTGAGGGCTGAACTTTATCTCCATCCACATTCCTCCTCTTCTTGTTTTTAAAAACAAAATTTATTATTTTTAATTATATGTATATTTGCACATACAAACATATAGATACACACACATACACACGCATGTCCTGTATGGGTTTATGTGCATAAGTGCTGAAGCTCACAGAAGCTGGAGGCATTGGACGCCCCTCGAGCTGGAATTATAGGTAGTTGTAAGCAGCCTGGTTTGGGTGCTAGGAATCCAACTCCAGTCCTCTGCAAAAACTGTACTCACTTTTAAATGCTGAGCCGTCTTTCCAGCCACTAGGATAAAATGAACAAGACTGATGTGGAAATCGCTCTTGTACATTGTAAAGATTTGTCACTCAAATTGGATTAATAAAATGCTGATTGGCCAGTAGCCAGGCAGGAAGTATAGGCAGGGCAACCAGACTAAGAGAATTTTGGGAAGAGGAAAGGCAGAGTCAGTCACCAATCAGACACAGTGGAAGCAAGATAAGAATGCCTAACTGAGTAAGGTACCAAAAAGCCACATGGCTAAACATATAAGAATTATGGGTTAATTTAAATTGTAAGAGCTAATTAATAATAGGCATCAGCTAATAGGCCAACCGGTTTATAACTAATAAAAAATATAGACAAGAAGCTGAGTTTTATACTTTTCAAGTCCAGCAGTCTTTCAGACTGAAGAATTAGATAGAGAACAAGAAGTTTTAAAGGCTTTAAACTGGGGAAAACAAAGGAGTCCTGCAAGGACACTGGGTGCTTTTTGTGAGGTGAGCTGGGTTTGTCCAGTTGACTGGACCAGTCTCTTGCAGCGGAGAGCCTTGTGGATCCTCTCCCTTCTCAGGCCCTTTGGTTGCAGACACCTGAGACTCTACTTCCACAGTGTAGTCTCTGCCCTTGTGTGAAATGAGATTCAGTCCCCTAAGGGTTTGCCTTAGGCCTCCAAATCCTGGGAACAGAGTTCCAAAGGCCATGGGACTTCCTCTTCCTCCAGACATTTCTTCTGAATTCACGAGGCCAACTCTGACAGAAGCATTCAATTAGTTTGCTCTGTAAGACATATTAAACTTGCTTGGGTAAAAAGCTTGTCATTAACTATGTGCCACTAGTCTCTGAGATATCAAATGGACTATCGGGAAAACTGTTGGAAATTGTGGGTTCAGCAAAACCCATTATTGACCCCTGAGGTGTTGGTGGGTTCTTTGATGGCGCCACCTGTGGCTGCTCATCTGCTACTGTTAGTTCTTCTTCCTGTAAGGGCAGCTGTCCAGAGTGCACTGGAGACTGAGGCCTTGGCTTCTGGGGTGAGCCTTGGACACCAGGATGCATTACTGGACTGGAGGAAGGGTTTCAACCCTGGCTGTTGAGGCTGTAGGGATGTCTGTGATGGCAGGGGTGGGGGATGCACAGACAAAGAGCATTCATACGGTTGGGTTTCATGTTCCCTTGGTCTTATTTACTGCCAGGAGTCCTGGAGGCCAAAGGCAAGGACTCCTCAGAGTCACCCCTGCAGCTGCTGACCCACCATTCACCCCTGAATTAGCAGAAGTTTAAAAAACCTATGGTCCTGATGCTACCACACCCCTGGGTGATAGAGAAAAAATCCAGGATATCGCCATGTTCCCAGACACTCAGCAGTCACGGATGCCTGGAGACAAAGTGCACCAGCCCCAGGTGCCCAGTGAATGGCATTTCCAGGAGCCCTGACAACCTTGAGATAACCACTACTTCGTGTATGCACAAGTTTCCCAGCTTCGTCTCCACAGTGTGCCTTGATGCTAAAACACTACCCTTCCACAACAAAGGTATTAAGAGCACCAAGCAAGCATGTATTTATAAATACAAATGGCTAGAAAAAAAAAGATTTAAAACTGATATTCATCCATCTTTGATGAAGCCCCTGAATTCTATGAATCCCCCAAATTTCCAGAGTAAGCGTGTCGCTCTGAAATGGTTTGCTTGGATTACAGCACTAGAACAACTGAGCTTAATCTCTTTTCATCCCACTCTCCATTCAACAGGTATTTGTAGAGCTTAGTGCTGGGTACTGTGTGGGATACAGAGAAGTACAATTTATAGATTTTGCCCTTTAAGCTTTTATTGCTTAATCACAGTAAGAGGGAGTCAATGAGATACCGTGTGAAATCGTAGGTTGATAGAGTCTGAACTTTCAGTTCTGGTGGTGGAAGTTTAGGGGAAAAGCATATGAAATATAGACTGTATTTCCCCCTACTCGAGCAAACATCCCATAGTGCTGAAGTCATTTATCCTGCTTTCCAGTCACAGACTGACGTTTTCAGCCTAAGGAAGACATTTTCTCATCATGGTCAGGATATAGATTTCCTGTATGTGAGCCTGGAGGTGGGAAGAAACAGGAATGGACAAGCCCACTCGCCCCCGCCATTCCTTCCTACCCCCTTTTATAATTTTTAAGGGTAAGAGGCAACCATGACTCCTTCCTTCTACAGCCACCGGAGCCTCATTTCAATGGGATTATACGACTCTGGAAGGGCCGGCACTTGGCCCTTTCCTCAGGGAGTACAGGTGCAGTACAGAGTACAAGTGACAGATAATATGGCCCTGGTTTGCATTCAGTTCCTGCTACTTAGTAACTCTGAGACCTTGGGCACTTACAGCTTTTGGTTTTTTAGTCTAGGAAGCTGATGTAATAAAGAGGTTTCAGTGATCTAATCTGTATGACTCTCGTGGCAAGCACCCGGCTAGACACATCATAACTGTATTAGCTGTTACCATTAATGGCCCATAGAAGGCTAGGTGAGCACTACAATCAGAACGTGTGCCCTCATGTCCTCTAAACTCATGTGTTGAAATCCTCTTTCCTGACATGATGCTATTAGTGGGTGCTAGCTTTGGGAGGGGAGTAGATTATTGGGAGAAGTCTTATGAAGGAGAATAGAATATCTCTAAAGATAGTCCTAACAGAAACAATCTGCCCCTTCCACCATTTGAGGTCAGAGTTAGAAGGTGATGTCTGTGGTCAAGAAGGTGGCCCTCACCGGTGCTTCCATCCAGGTCTTTACAGCCTTTGTCATGGTGAGAATATTTCGGGCATTCGTAAGTTATGTAACTTATGGAGCTTGGTATGAAATCCTAGACAAGGGGTTATGCTTCCCCTAAGGATGCAGGGAACTGGAAGCAGCGACACTGTTACTCCAATAGTGAGAAAAACACAGCTAAGTTACAAAAGTCTAGTGATTCTGGAGCTCATTAGAAAGATGAGGTCTCAGAATGGACAAATTACCTGTGGTGGGGGAGGAAAAGGTCCCTCAGAAGAGAAGCTGGACCTGTGGCCTCTTTGCCCTGTGACAATCATTAGGAAAGGGAGGGATGATATATAAAAGGACAAGAAGAATCCAACTAGTATCTCAACAATTTTCTATAGGTTGGGTATGGGTCAGCATGAAAGATGCCCTAGAGACCCTCAGGAAGGGGAAGAATTTGTATCAGATCCTGGACTCCTTACCAGAGATTTTGGTCATAAGAATACCCCATGGGGTGGGGGGCTGGAGAGATGGATCAGAGGTTAAAAACACCAGTTGCTCTTCCAGAGGTCCTGAGTTCAATTCTTAGCAACTACATGGTGGCTCACAACCATCTGTGATGGAATCTGGTTCCCTCTTCTGACATACAGGCAGAACACTGTGTATATAAAAAAATAAGTAAAAAAAAAATCTTTAAAAACAACAGCAACAAAAAAGTCTAGGTTGTGGTGGCACATGCCTTTAGTCCCAGTACTTGGGAGGCAGAGGGAGGTAGATCTGTGTAAGTTCGAGGCCAGCCTGGTCAACAGAGCGAGCTCCAGGACAGGCTCCAAAGCTACACAGAGAAACTCTGCCCCCCCCAAAAGAAAAGAAAAGAAAAGAAAAAAGACTACTCCATGGAAGAGGAAGAGGAAGTAGTGGAAAAATCACTCAGTAGTGTGTGGGAGAAAGGGTAAACACTGTGAGAGAGGCCAAAGACTTATTTTTCACTCTGGAATCTTGTCTTTTATAGGGACAGGAATCCAAATTACATTGGAAGAACAACCCTGTATTTCTCCAGGAATAAAAAATGACCAGTTGTGTTCAGAGAAAAAGCTGTGAGTTCAGAGCCTTGGATTAACTATGCAAGCATGTTTCCTGGCAGTAGCTGTCCTGTGAAGAAAATTCATATCCATTTTGAAGCAGAACTACTTTTAGTTTCATGTCCACACACATCCTATCTGGTGTGCTCTAAGAATATGGAGGCATGGTTGCCTCTTACTTCCTGCCTTGTGATGGCCACATATGCCTGCATCACCTGCCAGGTGGCATTCCATGATTTGGAGATGCAGTAGGTCTACTGCAAGACTGACTAGCTTTGCTAAAGTTTCCATCTCCAAGAGGCCAATATGTCCCATGTCACCAGTGAAGGCATTGAGGAACCAGCAGGCTGTGGTGGAGGGGCCAAGAACATAGTCATTTACTACACTATCTGCAGTAATAAGTTTGCCAATTCCAATGCCTAGGAAAAGTTACCTTAACTCTTGACTGTATGTGGAGCTGGAGATGGAGGTGGTACAGGCTGTGAATTACCAAGAAGATAATGAATAAGAATGTGGAGAAGGAGCTAAGTGTGGACGGCATGGCTAAGGTACCATAAACGTAGCTATTAAGGCTCCATCATTCACATATCCCAATAAAGGGACTTCAGCTTCTGCAGAAAAATCCAGGAGTGGCAAGGTTGGGGACTCACAGCTAAGCCTGGCTGGAAAACCTGCTCCAGCTCCTGTGGTTTGATCAACAAATGAAGAAGTTGACCAAGCAGCAGGATAAAGACATCGAGGAAGAGGAGAAGAAGGAGGATGCAGACCTAGATGAAGAAGGTGAGTGCATACCGATGCTAATGAAGAATTTAGCTATGAAGATGCTGGCTGGCACCATGGACCACAGAGGATGTGAAAGATGAAGAGTCTGGGCCAAACCCACACTCAGGCACCATTTCCATAGCAGAGTGCTTTTTTTGTTCCCACTATTCATTATCCCTCATGAAGAATGTGACTCACAGGACCAAGCCCCACAGCTTCTTTATTCTTTAAACAGAATATCTCTCAGACGGATTAATGACATGAGAGGAAGCTGGCGTTGGCAAGAATTCCTTGTGGGACAATGAGAGAGGGAAATTGTTCGACTCTGCGGAAGCTGTTCAGGCACCCAAGAATGACAAAAGCTACTGCAAGCTCTTTGCATATGGTGATGCTTCATTAGAATTCTCAGAGGGCTGTGATTTTAGGAGTAGCTCCACAGATCACAGGGAGGGAGGGGGCTGAGGCTGAGGAGCTGCCCTCAGATAAGATCTTGGAATTGTGATGATGAAACCATGGTGCCAGTTCTTCCTTCCTGTGCCAGATCAGCTCATCCCTCCTGGATGAGGCACTACAGAGGGTAATTTGGCTTATCAAGAGCTGTGGAAGTTGCTAGAAACCAGAAGGCTGTGGGCTGGAGCAGCTCTCATGTAGGAGTGAACTGTGCAGTATGTCCAAAGGATGAGATCAAAACGGATGCTGAAGACAGGAACGAAGCAGTGCCAGTCAACAGATGCTCTTCAGGACCCAGGTGGGATTCTGAGAGGCTGAGTCTGAAACGCATTTCCTGCCATGCTTTCTCCTTGCCCAAGGACCAGTGGAAACTAGGCTGTGGGATAGATTGACTGCCATTTTATTTGTTCTTCCTAATACAAGAGGAAGTCAGAATGAAAAAAAAAGAGAAGACATACAAAAGATGTAGTTTAAAAACGCACTGCCAAGCCAGGTGTGGTGGTGCACGCTTGGAATCCCAACACTCTAGCGGTAAAGACAGGAAGATCAGGAATCCATCCCAAAGTCAACTTCCAAGGCCACACTTCCTAATAGTGCCACTCCCTTTAGGGCTATTTTCTTTCAAACCACTACATTCCATTCCTGCCCCTCCCAAAGGCTTGTAGCCTTATCACAGTGCAAAAATGCATTCAGTCCAACTTCAAAAGTCCTCGTAGTCTATACCAGTTCCACACTTATTTGAAAGTCTAAAGTTCAAAGTCTCTTCTGAGACTCATGTAATCTTAACTGTAATCACTTGTAGAACCAAAATCAAAAAACACATCACATACTTGGCCTTACCTCATCTAATCTAGTGTATCACATTTTTTAGCACATGCATGTTTATATGTGTATGGGTACATATGTGTATATGCACATGTATCTCTGAATACACTAGAGGTCTATGGCAGATGCCTTCTTTGATTTCTGTCTATTTCATTTCCCCAGGCAGCTCTTTTGGGACATGGAGCTCTCTGGTTTTGCTAGTCTAGCTAACCAGTCTGCTCTGGGGGCTCCTACCTCTGCTTCTACTGCTGCCCTGCTTTTACACAGATGCTGGACTCTGAAGGGTGGTTCTTAAGCGAGTGTGGGGAAGTGCTTTATCCCCTGATCTACTTCCCCAACTGCTGTGGAATAGAATATTTGTTTAACTATATAAAGATGTGTTGCATTTGTTTGTGTTGCAGAATAATTGTTTAACTATGTGAAGATGTGTTCCATTTGTTTATGCTTCATTTGCTTAACTATGTAAAGATGTGTTGCTTTTGTTTATGCTGCATTTAACTATGTAAAGATATGTTGCTTTTGTTTATGCTGCATTTAACTATGTAAAGATATGTTGCTGTTTCACCTTGCTTGCATAAGGTACCTGATTGGATAAAATAAAAGGATGAATGGCCAGTAACTAGACAGAGGAGGAATAGGTTGGGCTGAGAAAAAAGGGTAGCCAGCCAGTCAGCTGGTGCCCACCTAGCCTGGGGCCAGCCAGCCAGATATGGAGGAAGGAGGAAAGCAGGAGGGACAGTAGGTAGGTGAGATAAACAAGGCTTGGGACAGCACATAGGCGAATAGAAATGTTTTTTTTTTTTTTTTAAAGCTAGCTAGAAACAAGTCTAAACTAAGGCCGAGCATTCATAATTAATAATAAGTCTCTATGTCATGATTTGGGTGTTGCTGCTTCATAAAGCCTGCTACACCATCCTGTCATCTTTTAATTTAACCACATGCGGCATGGCTTTGCAACAAAAATCCTGGTGTGTGATTAAGTAGCAATTTCAGTAAATTATCATTGTCTTCATTATAGTTTCCTAGGTAAAAATTTTCAAATTTTTCTTCCCTGTTCTCTTCTTGGGACCATGTCTAGCCTTCTTCTGGACTAAAGGTCAGCGATCTCCCCATTTTCTCAGTACCACTTACTCCGACTGACATTTACACTTGAGTAAACCTTAAACTTCTCTGACCTTTTTTAAAAGCTAGATTTTGAAGAGATATTTTCTCTGTTTAAAAACAGGATGCTATTGTTGCTATTCTCTGTGAAAGGCTACGTCTCCTCTTTCACTGTTCCCCTTTTAGATATTTTGTATGTTTATTTAGATTTCTGTTCCTCTCAAAAGTGAGAGCCTGTTCCTTCTGCCCCTTGTTCCCCAATGTGTGGGATCTATAGCTTTGAACATGAGAACTACTCAATGGTAGTTAAAAACTGTTCAGCCATTTCACACCCCACTCTTAGTTATGTAGAATAAAGAAGGGAATAAATCAGCCCTTAAATATCTCATTTATTGCAGGAAAACGAAAAACAACAGATGTAGGTATTTGCGTGGCATGAAATATTGCTTGATAGAAGTCTCAAGTCTGGACTGAATCACAAATTTAATTCTCCCTGAGAAAGGTATGATCAGCCCTTGTTTGACTAATCCTTATCTTTTGTTCCATGCTGGGGCTTAGACTTAGACTTTGCACATGGTAGGCAAATGCCCGGGGGCTGGGTGACACCTTCAACTTGACTTGCTTGTAATAACATGCAAGGGGAGGAGTGTGGCAGTGGGTCTCGCCTGTCAGGGTAGGCTCTCAGGAACATTTTAGCCAATCTTCTATAAATGATTTCCATTTCTTCTTACTGCTTTGGGATGCTATTTCTTATCTGATTTCCTGTCTTCTACTAAATTCAACCAAACATTTCCAGGATCTCCTCTCCCAATGCTATATAAGGTTGGGTGTACTCTGGAACACACTAGGTTCTTTCCTGGTGTCCTTTCACCTCACTGTTATAACTGAGGGGAGATAGGTTTATAGGATGGGTCTGATCTGTTGTCGAAGTTAACTTCCGTGGTTAACTTGGTACACTTGCAAAGATGCAAACTCAATCAAGGACTTTCCTCCACTGGCCTGTGGGTATATCTGTGGGGGCATTTTCTTGGTTGCTAATTGATATGGGAGGGCACAGCATACTGAGGGGTGCCATCCCTAGACAGGTGGGCTGTATAAGAAAGGCAGCTGAGTTGGGCGGTGGTGGCACACGCCTTTAATCCCAGCACTCAGGAGGCAGAGGCAGGCGGATCTCTGTGAGTTCAAGGCCAGCCTGGGTTAGTTCCAGGACAGACACCAAAGCTACAGAGAAACCTTGTCTTGAAAAAAAAAAGGATGAAAGAAAGGCAGTTAAGCAAGCAGAAGGATCAAGCCAGTAAGCAGCATTCCTTTGTGGCCTGTTTCAGTTCCTGCCTTGAGTTCCTATCCTGGCTTCCCTTACTGATGGACTGTTACTTGTAAACACAAACGCCTTCCTCTCCCAAATTGGTTTTGGCCAGTGTTTTATCACAGCAACAGAGAGAAAATAAGGATAATCAGTGTATATAAGAAAACAAATTCTGAGAGTAATAAACTTGCCTGGAGCCCTCTTGAAACTGAGGTTTGTTTGAGTTCTGAGTCTAGGTGCTTGATTGTGGCTGAGCACCACCCATTGGCTCTCCCTAAGCCCAAAGGCTGATGGACTGGATGAATCTACTGACTATATGAAATATTTTGTAATGGGATACCTTTGAGAGAACAGAGGAATGATCTCTCAGACTAATTTCATGTTTCTGTAATTGTCCTCTTGCGAACTATTAGAAGTTGAGATGTACTCCTATAACCACAATCTATTGGGGTCGCTAACTCCCCTGGAAGTATTTATGTTCATTAAAGACTGACTGGTACTCTTGGGTCTTCCCCTATTGTTTTCTCTAATGTTTTTATTTCCATAATGTTATTTACTGTCACTCACAGTCTCTATGGATTGCCAAGTATATATATATATATAAAACAAGTAAATAGCATGTGGCATTATACACACCACTTAATGGTAGTCTGTGTGATATACATTGGGTAATGGGCCTAATCTCGTCTCTTGAGGCTCTTTAATAACTTTCTTCATTTTTAGGGTACTTTTAACATCCTGTTTATTTTCCTTTATGCCCTCAAAAATCCAAAGAGATTTTAGGATTATTTTTATTGGTGCACAGGAAACTTTGACACTGTTAGTCTCCATATCAGGAGGACTCTGGAAAAGCTCTAGTTGCCTGGCTTGGCAGGAAGACTTTTTTTTCCTGTGGATGTCCCTTCTCAGGGGAGATGTGAATTTTCAGCAGTCAGCCCCTACCCAGAATATGCAGAGATGAGATTTTAAACCTTGATCAACCCATAAAGGCTCAGACACTACCTTTGTGACATTCAAGTTAGATAGGAAATTAGTTTGGAAAAAGAAGGCACGTGAAATTGGGAAGAAAAATGATGGGAGATGGGGAGGGGGAGAGTTGGAGAGGAAGGAAAATGGGGCTGCGGATTGGACCAAAACATATTACATGCATGCATAGAATCCTCAAAAAAGATTAAAATCCAAAAAGAGATCCACTGATTCATATTCAATTGATCTGATTGAAGGCATGTGTGCAAGTGTGATGTATGTGGTATAGTGTACCTGTTCATAAGGTTGTGTGTACAAGTGCTTGTGAGAGCATGCACACAGGTGTGCTTGCACATATGGGTGCCAGAGGTCAGTATCAGGTATCTTCACCTATCACTTTCTGTCTTGGTCTTGGAGACAGGATCTTTCACCGAACCTGGAGCTCACCAGCTGTCTGGGCTTAATGGCAAATGAGCTCAAGGGATCCATCTTTTTCACCCTCCCCCAGCATTGGGCTGACAAACTCCTGCTGTCATTCCCAGCTTTTGGGTGATGCTGGGGATTTGAACTTTGGTCCTCATGTTTGCATGAGAAGCACTTTATTGACTGAGACAAGATACGTTTTTACACAGGAACTTGAAAACGATATTCCGAGTTGGGTTCTTACGAGGCATTGCTGTACAGTGGTGGCTGGTGTTTCATCAGCAGAGACTGGTTTGTGTGTTAAGTCACCTAATCCGTCCAATGTGTACTAAGTCACCAACCAGAAGTTCAAATAATACAATCAGTAAGCTACAGATGGGGGATGGGTGTTTACAGAACAATTTTTCTGCAGTAGGACTTAAAGGAAAAGAGAACATCTTCGTGATATCATATTCATTCTAAACAATCCATGAAAAATATTGCTAGTGTCAATTTTATGATATGCTACTCTGACTTAATGACCACATGGCATTTTCTAAAGCGATGATTATTTTGCTTGTCTTCAGAGCAGAAAAGTTTTAAGTATTCTTTAAGTCTCCAGGGATCAACTCCAAAGTGAGGCATTTTATGACACATTGGGCAAACCATAAATCTTGTTGACCTTGGAGTTAGCAGCATTTAGAGGCTCACCATTCTGTTCCTCTTGAGACTAATATTTGAGTAAATTCACTTATCTTTTGTGAAACAACTTCTAGACACTTGGCACTGCCGCCCAACAGTGAGAGCTAATACGGCTACTTCTGCCCAACATGACAGATTGTTTTTTAAGGAGATACACAATTTTAAAGTAGTTATCTAAATGACTTTCACTTGATAAATCTGACTTAGCAGATGGTTTAAAATATCAATTCAAGCTCTAATGTTTGTACATTTTCCAGCTATGGGTGTGAGAAGCAGACACCTCTCATAATTCACAATTTTACTTTCAGTTTCTTGAGGCGTGGAAAGGACATAGTCATAAGCCTGATGCTGAATTCACTGGGGGCAAAGGATTTTCAGCGTACCCTTATGTTTGTTTATTGCCTGACTTAGCCTCATCCAACATACACTGACTGTGTTTTTATTGACACATGCTTTTGAGAAAAGTCACAGGTTAATTTTTAAAGTAGCTTCTAGATACTTGGCTTTAGTGTCAAGCAGACATGACTGAGTCTGATTAGTGTTGCCTGCTGGAATAGTGACTGATCTTCTTAGCTTGGCCCTGTGCTGGCAACCCCAGCTACAGAGAATTTGTGAACACAACAGCCATGTCATGTCCACAGGACAGCATTCCCAGCCCTCCTCCACATCTCTAGATCTGAAATTCTTCCCATGCCTTCTGGGAAGTCCTTTGAGACTTGGAGAGGTTGAGGGAGGGAGGATGTAGATGTCCCTTGTAGGTCTGAGTGTTCACCAATTTCTCGTTCTTATTGCTTTGACCAGTTAAGAGTCTCTGGATTAGTGTTGCTCACTGCAAGAGAAGCTTCTCAGGCCAAGGTCTTACCCACTTACAAAGGGCATATGAATAAAAGCTCTGTATTCTACTTTTGCAATCTTGCTCAAAGTGTTGCAGCAAATTAGCTACCCTACTCCATGGGGCCTCTCTATCTATCTCAGGTTGACCCTTCTCTAGGGTCAGGATGTTTCCATCAAAGATACCTTTTCAGTTGCATCTGAATCTCCTGTGAAGGGGCATTAACACTGTCAGGTCATCTCTGGGAAGTTAAGGAAGCTTGCCCATTGATGTGCTTTCTTCTTCAGCTTGTGGTTGTTGGGGTGGCATGGAGGCAAAGTGTCTGGAAGATGGCAGAGGTATTTTTAGGGGCAGCTGATGATTTCAGGCTGGGAAGGTTAAGGATGATTGCTGCCTCCAGATCTCAATGCCAGCAGAGTTGCCTCACAGGGGCTTTTGACTGAGGCTGGAAGTTCTCTGACTGATGGGGGCATCACTTCTCCTGCAGGGATTTGCAAGTTGTCAATTGTTGGGCTCCCATCCAGGTTGTGTCAGGGATGAGGATTGCGCTTTAAGATTTGTTTATAAGTGTTGCTGACACTGGAGGTCAGGTTTTGGGAACCTCTAAAGTGGGAGATGAAGGGAAGGATGAAGAGGCAGGTGAAAGATAGACAGACAGCAATTATATTTAAGAGGGGGAAATTCAGCATACCCTTGCCTCAGTGAGTATGCACCCTTGAACTAGTATGCAAGTGAGTGATGAATTCCTCAGAACTATGGCTGGGATCTCTTAAAGAGCTAGAATCCCCCATCTTTGTCTGAAGCCTGTAGCTACTGATGCCAGAGAAGGAAGTGTTGTTTGTTCTGAAATGAGTGCACATCAGGGAATAAATGCCCAGGACAGAGTGATGGGACTTGATGGAAAGAAACAGCTTAGGTCACTGAGCCCCTGAGACTTGATGAGGAGCTGGAGAGATAGTTCAGCGGTTAGAGCACATGTTGCTCTTGCCAGGAACGTGGGTTAGGTTCACCACTCCCATATGGTGGATCATAACCATCCCATCCCCATCTAAGAGACCTTTCACCCTCTTCTGAGCTCCTCAGACACCAGGCACACTTGTGGTATCCATACACACGTTTAAATAAAACACTCATATACGTGAAATAGGTCTAAGAGATGAAGACTTGCAGGAAGGAATGGGATGATATGAATAAAATATGATTGGTAGGGAATGAGATGGGAAGGGGAGCCTTGTTTAATACAAGGCCATTTTTTGGGGGGTACAACAGGAATAACTCTTGGAAACTGGCTGATGAGTAGAAGCCTAATAAGGCTTTGAAATCTGATCTCAATCATATCAAACGTGAAACAGAACAACCTCTTCCAGGAAAAGAGCAATGGGGATGTGTGGAGGACCTGGTTCAGCGGGAGGAGCGAACCTGTCCTGGGTTATTCTTTCTGTTCAAGCAGCTAGAACTGCAGGCTTAGGGGCAAACAGCACTGGGCTGGACTCTAGGAGGTGATGTGTTTCTGTTTCTCAGCAGTTGAGAGAAAGAAGCTTCTGCACAAAGCCAAGGGTGGGAGGGTTTACATATCAGAGCACTACAGAAAGGCTGGAGCGCTTGAGGGAGGCAGGTGTGAGAAATGCTTTCATCTTTATTTATTTATTTATTTTACCTCTCCAGTATTGTGATTTGCAAAATTGACTTTCATTACAGGCAAGAGAGTGGTGGAGAATTCTAATAATTCTCTCACAATATGTATTTGCCTTTGGTTCTAAAACACAATAAAGTAATGAGGCCCTTTGTTGACCCTCTGCACAGCTCCAAAGATACTGAGAATTTAATAGTAGGCTGAACTATAACTAAGCAAATAACACCTGAAACATGAATAGCCTTCAAATTATTTTAAGGCAACAGCAAGGTAAATGATGGGAAATGAGAGGTTTAATAACGACCCTAAACACTTCAGTAATACGATAATCAGTGTGATGAACGTGTTTAAACTGCTTATTCTGGAAAGGTTCCCTCCGCCCTGTGTCTCCACTCTGTCTGTGTGTGCATCTGTGTGTTTGTGTATATACACATGCCCTTAGTGTGTTCATAACCAGAGAAAGTACTATTAAAGAATACTGTTTATTCTTTGAAATATGAATACATTTATGTAACTTATTTTGATCATAGCTGTCCACCATACTCTCGTTCTTATTCCTGCTACTCTCTCTGTGCTTCCTTCCTCTCCCCGTGTCATATTCTTTTTTGTATTTTAATTTGTCACCAACCTTTCAGTGTAATTAGTGTCGTCCACCTAGGCATGGATGTGGCACTATCGACTGAGGTGTGAGCAACCTTCCAGCGACTCTGTCCCCAAAGGAGGATGAATCTCTTTCCCTTGGTTGCCATTGACTACCAATACCCCCTCCTTTAGAGGTGGGTCTTTGGGGCCCTTCCCCAAAGTACTTTTTTTTCCAAGACAAAGTATTTTTTAAAATATAGCTTTATTCTATACTAATTGATGCAGAAAATTGAGTAAAACCAGGCAACTGAACTGGAAAAAGAAAATAAAAAAATAAGAAATAGATTTATTTTTAATTTTATGTATGTGACTGTTTGCCTGTGTGTATGTATGTCACTAAGCGTGTACAGTCCCTGCAGAGGCCAGAAGTGAGTGTTGAATGTTGGAGCTCTAGGACCTGAAGTTACTATAAGGTTGTGTGTTGCTGTGTGGTTGCTGCAAATCAAACCTGGATTCTCTGGAAGGGCAGCTAGTGCTCTTAACTTCTGAACAATTTCCTCAGTTTCTTACAGTGATCATGCAATATCTTTGGTTTGACCTCAGTCTGATTCCTTCCATGTGGTGTAATATTTGAGGTTTACCCATTGTGCACCATGTATGAGAAGTTATTTGTTTAAGTTAAGGTTTCAGACAGCCCAGAGTGGCCTTGAATTGATGACCTGGAATTTCTGATCCTCCTGCCTCTACCCACCAAGTGCTGGGATTATCAGTATGTGCAGCCATGGCCCAGACAAGCTTTGGGCATGCTAGGCAGGCACTCTACCAGCTGAGCTGAATTCCTGGCCCTGGTTCATTCATTGTTTTTATCAGTAGTATTCTGTTGTTCAAGTACATTTGTTTGCCTATTGTGGTTGATGGTCCCTTGTTCTGTTTGCTACTATGAACATTTGCTTCCATGCTGTTGTTTGCACACAAAATCATAGTTGTTCCAATTGTGCTATGGTTCAGTACCACAAAAATTTATTTTTCTTCAGATGATGAAACTGAGACTCAAAAAAATATTTCTGAAACATGCCCAAGTTGACACATGCAGTACGGGTAATGTTCTGAAAAATCACAAAACACATTTTATTCTTTTGGACTTCTGGAAAACCTACCAACTCCTGGCGTTAGCCCTGAATCCATTATCTGCTTCAGGTGGAAGGTGGGGTGTTAGGGGCACATGCAGAATGAAACTCAGAGACTAGAGGGAAAGATGGGAGCCAGGCTTCAGCAGGACAGGTAAGGAGAGTGGGAAAGATGGGGACGCAGTCACTGAGGGCTTTTAGTGTGTCCAGAATCCCAGGAGTGAAACTTGGCAGAACTTTTTTTGGATGCTGGGTGAGGTGTGGCTTGTATTCTAGACTAGGGGAGGAAACACAGAGTTGATGCAGAGGGAGACAGCTGCCCACTGCCTGACCCAGCAAGCTTTTGTACAGAGAAAAGCTAAGAGAGGTCAGATGGGTTTTGGGTCCTGAGGACTTGGGGGTATAGAGAGTAAGGAGTGGCCTCAAGGCCCATTCAGAGCTCTAGATGGAGAGAGTGCCAGACTTCCCTTCTGGGAGATCAGCATGCAGGAGACCTGGTCTTAGTTTGCAAGTTGCCTCCAGTGTCCTTGAAATCTGGAGTGGACTCAAGAGTTGCCTGCATTCAAGATTGTAGTCCCAGGGGAGTTTGTCTGATGTCAGCCCTGCTCAGCCTGGATGTGCCTCTCACAGCCTGGATTGCTTTCTAGGGCTCTACAGCCTCAGCAGGAGCAGATGTGAGACTAGGTTAGCTGAGAACCATCAGAACCCAAGTCACCATCAGAACCAGACTTCAGGAGAGAACAAGTGGGAGGCATCATTGGCCTTTTCAGGGAAGGTTGGTTGAAACCAGAGGTGCTCTGTCCCTAGGTCACTGCAGAGTGAGATGAGAGAAGAGGTAGGAGCCAGGGCTTTATGTAGTGCCCCCTGAATTCTGTGTCCTGGAAATGTGCCCTGCTCTGTCCTCTTTCCCACTGCACCACTGGGCTCCTCAGTTTCCCTCCCGTATTCCTGATCTTGGAGACTAGCCTGGCTGTGTGGAAATCTGTGCCCGATACTGACTGGCTCAGGAATGTTCAACGCTAGCATCCATCCAGGTCTCCTAGGGCAGGCTGTGTCCAGGTTTTGTTGTGTGACTTTCCTCATTTTGTGGCCTAGGGGCTAAAGGTGTGTATGAAAGGGGAGAAAGGTTTGTGAGGGAGATAAAGAAGCAACATTTTCTCTTCACATGGAGAGCAATGTGATGATCTGTGACCTGTTGACACACCATGTGTGACACACTGGGTTGGGATGTGAAATCAAACTTTCAGGACTCCAGACTCCAGTCCTTCAGTCATTGTTCATGGGACATGGTGCCATGGACCACAGCTAACAACATTCTGAGACTTTGCTCCTCCCTGGGCACTGCTGTCAGTAGTTTGCATGTATTAACCCATCAGATCCTCAGCAAATCCAGTTGGTAGATGCTACTACCTTCATTTTAGGGGAAGAAATGGAGATGCAAAGTATCTTAATTTTCCCAAAGTCACCTGCCATGCAACTGGTGGTGAGGCAGGTGGTCTGGATACACAGCTCATAATCACCCTTGGCTTAGATGATGTCATCTGTCTTCCACATAGCACTCCCCACCTTTCCAAGATCATCTTAGTGGCAGAGGGGCTGATACTGCCAGTTGACATTTGCAGGAATAGGAATGTCAGCAGCAGAGCAGTGGTACCAGGGATTGACAATGTTGGGGACAACAGAGGATTGGGGCATAAAGGTGTAAAGAAATACAGGGGAATGGTGGAAGATAGCCAATGTCATGTCTAGGAGTCTGGCCAGGAGGGGCAGACATGGAGGGATCACAGAGAAAATCTCTGAAAGGAAATGGCATGCAAGACACCCTTAAAGCCGACAGTGAGTGCAGCAATTGCTCTCAAGAGTGCTCTGCCTGGGTCTGTCTTAGTTTTCTTCCTGTGGCTGTGACAAAATCCTCTGACAGGGACCAGTGATATAGTGGAAACCCTGGCACTTGCTGCCGCCGCTTGACAACTTAAGTTTAATCCCTGAGAACCACATTGTGGAAGGGAACCCTCAGACTGTCCTCTGGATTCCATTCCTGTACTGAATTAAATAAATACATTCAAAGCAAAGGAATGAAAGTTATCTATAAATAAACAAACACATAAATGTAATTTAACAACGATTCTGTCAGAAGCGACTGAAGGCAGAAAGGTTCATTTGGGCTTATGGGTATGATCCCATGTGGTAGAGAAGTCACAGTAGCAGGAGCTTGGAACAGCTAATCACATCATGCCTGCAGCCAGAAAGCAGAGAACAATGAATTCGTGTTGCTCCCTTTCTCCATAGTTATAGGTCAGGATTCCTAGCTGTGGAAGGGTGCCACCCATATTAGTCAGGTCTTCTTGCATCAGCTAATACAGTTACAGGCGTGCCCACAGGACCATCTCCCAGGAAATTCTGGAGTCTGTCAAGTTACCAGCACCACCACAGGGTCTTAAACAAGATAATACTGAAGCTGCGGAACATACCAGCCTTCTGTGCAGTCTTGCAGAGAATTTATCTTGCCATGAATTCTCACTAAGGGCGGGTTGACCCGAAAGAAAATGCCAACTTTGCTAATTACTGAGTATACCTAAGTAATAACCTTCCTCTTACAGCATTAGATGAAGCAGATAAACAGCAGTAGCGACTAATGGCCAAAGCAAGCCTGAGCTGTCAATCACAAGAGCCATCTATTCCCAAGTGCTTAAAACAGATATTTGCCAGAAGTGTGGCATGAAAAGTGGGTGGCTTAGTTAATATCCAAAATGAAAAAAATTTTCTTAACTTTTTTATTTTGGCTTTTCAAAACAGGGTTTCTCTGTGTAGCTTTGGTGCCTGTCCTGGAACTAGATCTTGTAAACCAAGCTGGCCTCGAACTCATGAAGATATGCCTGCCTCTGCCTTCCGATTGGATTAAAGGCGTGTGGTTTTTTGCTGGCTCCCAAAATGAAAATTTTCTGATAATAGTTAATGATTTTTGTTCTTTTAAAAATGTTGGTTTTTTATGTATAGGCATTAAATAGTTTAAGTTTGAGAAGCAAGCTGATTTAAGGAAAACGTCAGTAGTGTAGGTGAAGGCCCAACGTGAACGTGCACTCCCATAGTCCCTGCACTCAGGAACAGAAGCAGGAGGATTAGAAGTTCAAGGTAAACTGGGTGCACGCCTTTAATCCCAGCACTCGGGAGGCAGAGGCAGGTGGATCTCTGTGAGTTCGAGACCAGCCTGGTCTACAAGAGCTAGTTCCAGGACAGGCTCCAAAGTTACAGAGAAACCCTGTCTTGAAAAAAAAAAAGAAGTTCAAGGTAAGCTTGGGCTACACAATAAATTACAGGCTAGCCTGAGCTACATGAGATTCAATCTCAAACAAAACAAAACAACCAAAAACAGTAGAGATGATTTGCAAATGTGGAAAAATCCCACAAGGTAGTATGCAAATGACTGAAATTTGAAGGACATTCTAAATGGAACAAAGACATGCTGGTACAGTAACTCAGAAGTGGGGAGAGGGAGATACCTTCCTGCCTTCCGCTCTTCAGCTTCCACCCTAAGTGTCGTGTGCGGCCCACACAGTTCGCTCGCATCCACTCACTTTATTCTCAGCCTGTGAGTCTTCACTTGAGACACATCGTCTGGGGCTAGAGAAATGGTTTAGTGGGTTAGAGTGCATACGGCTCTAACTGAGCACCCAAGTTGGTTTCCAGAATCCAAGCTGGGCAGTTCTCAACTACCTGCAACTCTAGCTCCATGTCATCCAGAACCTCCTGCTGGTCTCCACAGGGAATTGCGCTCACATGCACATATTCAAACACATAGACACACATAGTTACATATACATACATGCATACAATTAAAAATAAAATAAATCTTAAAAAAATAAAGTATTTGAGAACCAATATCTGTTGGAGGAGAAGGGCCCGCTTGTTCGTCCTGGCCATCCGGCTAGCTTAGCCCCAAAATAACCACACAGAAACTGTATTAATTAAATCACTGCTTGGCTCATTAGCTCTAGTTTCTTATTGGCTAATTCTTACATCTTAA
>JAQHUG010000049.1:248037-260223 GCA_028555095.1 Dicrostonyx torquatus
GCAAGAGACAATTTCAATGGATGCTAATGCCAGGATGATGTAGTCAGAGAGAAGCAAAATAGCTTCCTTCAAGCTATCCCAGATCTCTTTTTATGTGAAATAGAAAGTAACTTATATGCTAATAACTTCCATTATTTGAGGTTTTTGGCTTAAAAGCTGTATAAATTTCTTGTTACCATGATAAAAAGCCACGACTAAAAGTGACTTACAGAAGGAAGTTTATTTTGGCTAAAATTCCAGAAGAAAAGTCCACAATGGCTGGGTAGCCTTGTCAGCAGACAGCTAGGGTAGGAAGCTGGGAGATTACATCTTTCTCTGTCAGACATGAAGCAGTGAGAGTGATCTGGAAGTGTGGTGAGACTCTAAACTCACAAAGTTGGTCCCCAGTGATGTTTTTCCTTCAGTAAGGCTACATCTCCCCAGACAGCACCACTGTCCAGGAAGGAAGTATTCAAGTGTGAGTCTATGGGGAACATTTCTCATTCAAACCTCTACAGACCCAAACTTGATTGCAACCAAGAGAAGACAGAGTATCAGTTGAGAATGCTTTAGAACTTACGTAATAATACTTTCAATCAGTTCTGCTTCTCACAGGGCTTTCTCTTTTTATTAGGGAAGGGATTTCTTTCTCCAGTCAAAATAACTTATTGTATATAACTAGATCTCTTTCTTCTGTCATGGGCGGGGAGGTCTCTCTTGGAATCAAAGGAGTTGATAGCCACTGAGCTCAAAGGGTCTGTGTTACCAGGGAAGAAGGAAACAGGTGCTGCTATGGGTAGGGCAGAGCCTGGGAGGGCAGCAACAGCCTCAGCACTTCTTGGAAGTTAGAAACTCCAACTCCCAGTTGGGGCTCAACTCCTGTGATAAAGAAACTGCTCAGAAGATCTCAGGACTCTCTGCTTTCCTTTCTTCCGGTTTTATTTTTAGATGCTCTTTAAACAGGAAGTCCTTACCATGGCAGCACGTGGAAACCAGACCTGGACGATCTCTCTCATCTTAAGCTTTGAGAGCAGCTCTGCCTGCCAGCACCCTGGAAGTCACAGAAATGTCTACTCTGTGTCACGTTGTTCAAGGGAGTGATTTCAAGTGCCCATGAAGCTCAGAGACCATTGTGACTGAGGGGCTGGACTTTAACTTTTAGCTACTTTCAGTGAAAAAATCCAGATGTGTCACTGCTAGGCATTGCATTGAATGACATCGCTCTAAGATCTTATAATATTCATGCCCAAAATACTTTGAAATACGAAGAAAGAATCAAGTAACTAGAGTGGGTATCTTCTTGTCACGTGCCATATTTTCTGTCTCCAGAGCTTACGTGAGTCTCTGTAAATGTTGTTCCCAGGACCTCTCATCTGTCCCTTCTTGTGACTGAATCCAGTTCTCCATCTCATAAAAGGACATAAATCCAACACCCTACCCTAATACTGTGTCTAGAAACACGGTGTGATTTTAGCATGCATCCAGTGCATAGTGCCAGGAAGGCTTTGCACCTCTGAGGAACAGTTTTGTCCTTTGTATTTTTTAATTTGGTTCAAGAACAAAAACCTTGCCTTGGTCAGGTTTTGCTTATTCACAGCTGGGTTATGCCTAGGCATTTTTTTTTTTTCGAGACAGGGTTTCTCTGTGGCTTTGGAGCCTGCGCTGGAACTAGCTCTTATAGACTAGGCTGGTCTTGAACTTACAAAGATCCGCCTGCCTCTGCCTCCCGAGTGCTGGGATTAAAGGTGTGCGCCACCACCGCCCAGTGCCAAAATTTATTTAGAGATTTTTATGAAACTCAGGTCATCAACTCAAACAGGGATTTTAAAAATAAAACATCCTAACACAATCTAAAGATACACTGATTGGATACTTACATGCTGATGGATGACAGTGGGAAAATATTGCTTTCCACAACAAACCATTAATTATGTTTCTATAAGACCAGGAAACACTATATCTATAGCCAAAACACTGCCCTTGGTGCTATTCTTGAAGAGGACCTGGGTTCAGTTCCCAGTAGAGGATGGCAGCTCACAAATGTCTTTAACTAAGTTCCAGGGGATCCAGTGCCCTCTTCTGGTTTTCATGGGCACCATGAATGCATGTGGTGCACAGACGTGCATGTGGTGCACAGACGTACATGTGGGCACACACACACACACATGCATAAAATAAAAATTAAAAACTCCGCAATTGATGATATGTAGTAGTGTGAAAGTTGAACAGTATTTCAGGCAGTATTGGATGAAATGACGGCATGCACAGTATAAAGAGCTTGTGTCAAGTATTTAGAACGAAGGCTGCAATAAACTCATAAGATGCAATGTGGGTGAGCGCTGCCAGAACCCTGGGTATGACATACTTGATTTTGAGTTAATATTTTAGTCATTGTGCATTCAGAAATCTTTAACACTGTCACATTTTTAGTGATATCCCAGTCAGCCACACAGTCCTGCAATTGGGTATGTGTGTGTGCCTGACCCACAGTTTAAAAATCTGAGATATACATAAATTAGTTATTGTGAGATTACAGATCCGTGGACTTACATTAGAAAAATCAATGTTGCCCCTGTCCCAGGTCTGTTCCCTTAAAGTAATATCATTAATAACAAAGGGTATTGTGATATTTTGTCTTCCTTGTTAGTCAATAAATGTGTGTGTGTGTGTGTGTGTGTGTGTGTGTGTGTGTGTGCATGCATGTGTGTTGGGGGAAAACTGGGAGTTTGTCTTGAGAGTTCATTGGGGATTCCCTACTCCTAGCCTTCACAGACTCTTATCGTCGGACTTCTGGTGTGACTTCCTATGTCAATCAAGTTCTTTTGGGTTTTGACTGACTATATCATGGATATTTTCACAGTGTTCTTATTTATTTGTTATGTTTGGCTGGACTGACTTTGAACTGCAGAACAAGCAAAGGTTAAGACAGAAAGGAGGGCATTTGAGATGCTCAGGGCACCTTGATGAACCTAGAGTAACACCTGCAGAAAGGGGCTCCCTGCTCTCAGGCTGGCATCAGGCTGGCTCTGGCTCTTCTGTTCTGAGGAGCCTTTCTGCTATGCTCTTTTGGCTTTAGTAGTTTAGTGTTTTTACCCTTGCCTCAGGCCCTGCATCTTTTCCCGGGCTGTTTCTTCCACTTTGTTCTGTGTCTCAAGCTCATTTCAGTATATCCAGGTCTCTAAATTCCCGTAAGACCTTGGAAAGATCCTTGAGGCATACGATAACATCACAGTTCCCAAGTAAGAGCACCTCTTTGGAGTTGATGCCCTACTTGTCAATCACCAGGGTCTGAATTGGAGGTCTCAGGATGAAGATGGTGAAATACGGAGGCTTTTCCTTTCCGGTCTTAGCAGAAACAGCTCCTTATCTGTGTGCTAGGCCAGAGGAGAATGCAGGAATGCAAATGGAGCTCATAACTGGAATGTGTGCCCTGGCGCTAATTTGCGAGCATCAGCACCTTCCTTTAAGGGGCCATTGAAGTGCGCGTGTTGACACCTGGCATTATCATTTTGTCAAGAACCCTCATACAATATGCATGGACCTTAGACACCAGCCACACAGTATGGGAGCTGATAATGATGTTTGTGCTAAAAAAAAAAAAATAGTGGTTATTGACTAAATCCAAAAACTAGAATTGAAAAACTTTCTTTACCTTCTACCTTAAAATGAAGAAACAGATGGCCATCTGTAGTCATGTATTTCTTGTTGTTGCAAGTAAATGCAACCGTAGGAGCTTTTTTATGTTAAAAGCCTCCATCTGCTAGAAGGAATCTTTCTATACTTGCAAAAAAAAAAAATGAATAAAATAAGGACCGGCTGGCTTCTGACCTTGACTCCCAGACAGATTATAACACAATACTGATTTTATTTTTTTCCCTGTCAGGTGTTAATCCCCAAATGACAGTGTCTTAGATCCCCCCGCCCCTGCTTTTATTTTTGACCGTTTCATCCTTTTACCTAAATGGAGGTGAATTGGGCTTCATAGTATTTCTTGCTGGCATATGTTTCTTGGCTATGTAGGGAGTGAATTTTGTTCTAATGAGCAATATTCTGCAGCCCTTCACAGCATCTTTCCCTGTTGTACAAATACTTGCAATCTCCTCCCCCTCTCCTTCCTGTTGTTTTGTGCCAAGCAGAAATGGTAAATCATTATAAATTGGAATAGTCTTTAAAAACCCTCTCGTGAATCTTGGAGCTGTTACTGGGGTGGGGGGGGGTGTAGGCAAATAGAATGAGCTGCGTCAGTGCTGATGCTTTGGTCCCCATCTTTTCAGGGCCAGCCCCAAAGGCTTCCTACCTCTCTCCCCTCTTCTGTTCACCTCCACCACCTGGCCTTGTCCTCCTGGGACTTTCTGTTTGTGCCTAGTGGATACGGAATGGGAGGGCTATCTACAAGGGGCTCATTGTCATTCAGGCTTCCTTTGGTTCAGACAAGCTGCTTGAGCTTTTCTTCAGCTCTGTAGCAAGTTGGAGCTGAAAGGAGGACCTTAGAGGTTACTCTCATTTTACAAGTCAAAAGACTCAAGGCCAGAAGAAGAGGCTGACAGCCCAAGGCAAAACTTGCAATGGACATGAGCAGTTTTTCTCTCTGACACAGGGGCTGTGAGAATCACACAGAAGCACAGAATCCTAAGCATTCTGGCAGCACCGGCATGCCAATGTCAAACAGGGTTTCCTTAGTCTCCTTGATGTTGACCTTGAGAGAAGTGGATTAAATTAGAGTAAAATTACTAAATGGAGGGGTGAAAAAAGCACAAAAGGTTTAAGTAGAATTTCAAGATAGTTTATGGCAGAACCATGGTCATTCTACATCTTTCGCTGTAATCACTTCTTAATGCATTTAATTTAGATGGACAAGTTTTCAGGGGAAAGACAAATATACATGCATATATATCTATGTATGCACACGCACACATATGTATATGTGAAAAATTTGAAGGTCTCAGAGAGACCACTTCTTGATTAGAAACAGAAAATTCTAGGCAGTGACCCAAACTTGCATTGTGTTCTTAGACAAGATACTTACTAGTCATGTCTCAGTTTCTCCATCTTTCAGAGTCCTCCCAGTCTTAGACCCTAGTAATTAGCGTCACCTGAGAACTTGTTGGAACCCTTAACTTTGAAAGTTCACCCAGACCTGTGACTGAGAGTCCTGGGGCCAGTGCTCAACCAAAACACCCTGCAGATGCTGCTGACAGGCTCAGGTTTGGGAATAACTGAGTGACCTATAAACAGTCAAATCCCAGGCACTCTAGCTAAGGACAGCTACTAGCTTTTCTGTGCCTTAGAGGTCAGCTTCAGATGGAAAGGCTGCCGTTCCACGATGCCATCTGATTTTATGTAATCCTGACTTCGACTCGTTATCGACACAACAATTTTTGCCAACGTAAATCAAATCAGTTTATATTTCAGAAAGTGAGACAGTCACACACTAGGCCTTCCAGCAGCAGTACTGTCTCAGTTAACTTTAACTGTCAACTTGACACAGTCTAGAATCATCTGAGAATCGAGTTCTGAGTGACTGCTCAGATCAGAGTGCCGTGTGTGTGTGTGTGTGTGTGTGTGTGTGCGCACGCGCGCTCCCGCGCGCATGCTCGTGCTTGTGTACGCGTGGGTGCAATGGTGGGGTTGTCTTGATTGTTAACTGATGTGGGAGAGCCTGCCCATTCGGGTGGCACCATTCCCTGGGCAGAAGTGAGCTAACTTAAGCATAAGCCTGAGCGAGTCAGGAAGCAGCGTTTCTCCATGGTTTCTGTTGTAAGATCCTCCTTGAGTTCCTGCCCTGACTTCCCTCTACGCTGTAAGCTGAATCAAGTCCGTTCCCTTCCTAAGTTGCTTCTGGTCATGGCCTTTTATTTTTATTTCTTTTTTAACATCAGAAGCAGAAAGGATCAAGTAGAAACCTGGACCTCTGGACCTCTCTAGTTTCGGATCCAGAGAATCAAGTGCTTGCTATCATGAATATCTAATGAGGGAACCCTGTTTCCAAAAAAAGGAAGGCTCCAATGAGCTGTCAAAGTCTTCTTGCAGTTTTGGTTTGTTTGACCTGACTTCAGTGAGACGGTGTTCTTAGTAGTGTGAACAGTAGTCCAGTTCCATACTGCTGCTTTTTTTTTTTTTCGAGACAGGGTTTCTCTGTGGCTTTGGAGTCTGTCCTGGAACTAGCTCTTGTAGACCAGGCTGGTCTCGAACTCACAGAGATCCACCTGCCTCTGCCTCCCGAGTGCTGGGATTAAAGGCGTGCGCCACCACCGCCCGGCTCATACTGCTGCTTTTGAGCTACATTTTACCTCATCTGACCTTCGGCTAACTTGTCTTCGGATTTCATCACTGAGTCCTCATGAGGAGTCAGGACTGTGAAGTTCACGTGAGAGGGCTCAGTGCGGTGGTGCTTGGGTGTCAATCAGGGTTCTCACGTCAGAGCTAACACACCAGGGAGTATGCTATATGTGCTAAGACTTAGGTATCACGACTGCATCTCAGAAGAACGGACAGAGAGCAAATCCGAACCCTTCTCTTGTGTTCTTTATGCATGACTTTTGCCTCCTTTTCAGTGCTGAGTTCTGACCCAATTCGTTAGAATCATCTGCTAAGCTGAAGAAGCCCGGAAACATCTCAGAACAAGAGGGTTCTTCATTATGTGCGTGCACTGCCCTCTCATCCTCTTTGCGGGATCCATTAATCTCAAAATGACTTGCTTACTTTGTCCTTGCTTGGAGTGGCACCTATGTGGATGGGTGCCTGCCTGGTAATTCTGTCTTCATTGATGAACTAAGCTTTTGGTATAAGTACCATTACTGGGAATAGCCCCAACCAGATGGTCTTGGCACAAATACGTGTCCTGATACAGTTTCTGGTGTGCCGAGTTACTATTAATCACAGACCTTTGGGGTTTGGAGGTGAGGTCCAGGCACAGAAATTTCCAAACTCCCGGAGTAGTCTTCTCTAACCTCCAGCAGCTCCATTTGTTTGCTCCAATATTCTTCTAGTTGGGTTTCTATCGCTGTGACAGACAAAACACTATAACCCAGAGCAACCTGGGGAGAAAAGTGCTTATTTCTTCTTATGCTTCCAGGCAAAAGTCCCTTATTGAGGGGGAATCAGGACAGGAATCTGGAGAAGCAAAGGTCATGGAGGGACGCTGCTTACCAGCTTGCTCAGGCTGTTTTCTTATAGCACCCAGGACCACCAGGCCTAGATTGGCACCACATAACAGTGGCCTGGGCTCTCCCACATCTGCAATCAGGTGGAGGCATTTTCTTCATTGAGGTTCCTTGTTCCAAAATGGCTCTAACTTGTGTCAAGTTGACACAAAACTAGCCAGCATACATATGAAGTAAAATAGTCTATGTGTGTGGACATTAAAAAGATTAAGACCACTGCAGTACATGTTGAGTAGATAAACTAACTATACGAATGAAGACTTGGATGTTTCCACTCATGAGAATGTGTGCTGACATATGGAACAATGTATAGAATTAAGTAGGTAGACTGTGGGTATATATCCGAAGGATGCTCAATCGTGCCACAAGGACATGTGCTCAGCTATGTTCATAGCAGCATTGTTTGTCATAGCCAGAACCCGGAAATAACCTCAATGCCCCTCGACTGAAGAATGGATAAGGAAAATGTGGTACATTTACACAATGGAGTACTACACAGCAGAAAAAAAAATAGTGACATCTTGAATTTTACAAGAAAATGAATGGAGCTAGAAAATATCATTTTGAGTGAGGTAACTAAGACCCAGCAAGACAATTATCACATGTACTCACTCATAAGTGGTTTTTAAACATAAAGCAAAAAAATATCAGCCCACAAATCACAATCCCAGAGAACCTAGACAACAATGAGGACCTAAGAGAAAGAGAGACTAATCTAATCTACATGGGTAGTAGAAAAAGACAAAATCTCCTGAGTAAATTGGGAGCATGGGAACCTTGGGAGAGGGCTGAAGGGAAGGGGAGAGGCAGGGAGAAGAGCAGAGAAAAATGTAATACTCCATAAAAATCAATTAAAAATAAATAAAAATAAAGAAAATGAAAAAAAAATAAAGTAGGTAGGACTTACCTCAGAACAGATTCAGTGACCATGGAAGACAAAAAGCAGAGCTCATTGTTTGTAGGCAGGGAAACCCACATCCCTTCACAAGCATCATTTGGGAGTTCACGGTGGTGGTGGTGGGCAGGGAGAAAGCAAGATGGTTAGAACTAATTTGAAAGGAGAAATCCGGTGAAGTCAACGTGCCTGTCAATCTTTTATAAAAACGGTTGAACTCTGCTGGAGGAATTGTTACTCAGTTTTGAGTCTTCAAGACTGACAATGCAATCTTCACGGAGGTGTAGAAAGGGTTAGGAGACTCTGGGTCACTTGGTAGGCAGTATTACCATTCTAGTGGGTAGGTACAACTGCCATTCATCACAAACTCCCTGCACAAAATCCTTCCCTTCTCAGCTACACTGGAGTGTGGCCTGTCATTTTAGCAGAGCGGCTTGCTGGTCTTGGTTGAGGGAAAACTGTTACTACACATTTGTCATTTTACGAACAACATGTTAATTGCACAAGTCGTTCAGGGAAGGAGATAGGCTGAGGAGTTTTAAATAGCTCTGACTTAGAGATTTACTATTCAAATGAAGAGAAAGAGCAAGGAGGAGATTCTCATTTCCTCTTATCTCATTCACTGTCTGGGACCTGACACTATTTCTTGAAGGCAGAACTTGAGGGTCAGGCATTTGCCTAGGGACTTTTCTGTCCTGTTTCAACTCACTGTCTAGTATGCTTTTGATACAGCTGGACACTCTGGGGGTGCATTATCATTAATAAGACCTGTTCAACCTTGGTTTTTTAGTTCTGGGAATACTTGTGTGCTGGGACCCATTACATGAGGGTGTATCACGGAGTCTGAATGAGTCCTGTTTGTTGGGGGTTAAGAACATGAAATCACAAACCATGAGCCAGATCCTCGACATGTAGCCCAGGAGAACAAGCCATCTCTTTCCTTGTGTTGGTTGCCATGGTGATTGGTGGCAGTGACAGCAATGGAATCTGGAGGAAACAAGGAGAGTTAGAACAATATTGGACCTAAAACCTTTTTGAAGTTTGTTTTTCTAGTAGTTTTAAACCAGTTAAAAATTTCAGGATTATTTGAGTTCTGGCATTGCCAGTTCTCTTAGAGGTTATAGCTGCTGTGGAAAATGGATTCCAGACTGTTTTTCATGAGAAATGGGTGGGTTGTCCACCCGGGCGGGATAGCTCTGTGTTCCCCAAACTAGCCAGGTAGTGAACTTGAGCATGCCTAGCTATTATTTTCTCCCTTCCTGTGAGAATGCAGTTCTTGCCAGCGGAGAGAAGCTGCAATAACGAAGAAGCTGCTGGTGATCACCTAATGGTGGGTCAGGAGAGTTGCGTCTCAGCATACAGATGAAAACTTCCTGGAGAAAAGCCTAATAGGAGGGGTGAGGCTTGATAATGAAAACACCAGTCAGTGGAGGAACCAAGGAAGCATGCTCCTGGGGTGGGGGTGGGGTTCGGTGGGAAGGTAACTCAAACGTGAGATGAGAACGAAAATGTCATTATAGAACAAGGGAAAAGAAAGTCAGAGACAAAGTGGGAAGGGAAACTGAACCCACACTTAATAACCCCTTGGGGCGATCTGACTTGATTCTTCTGCGAACTCCATGCTTTCAGAGGGTCCGCTTTATGCCCTCCATTAAAATAAAAGTACTTATGTACAGACCTTTTATCCCCGTGGTGTTTAAAGCCACACTACAGAGTCGGGCAAAGGGAAAATTGCTTTCTACACAATATAAGTCAACTTGCTAACCTCATTTACCCCTGACTTCCTTTTATAAAGACAGTGGCTCCAATCAGGCGTGAAGGAGAGGAGTAAAGCCAGGGATACTGTCGTCCTGATTTTTCTTCATTCTTCTTCCTTCCTTGTACTCTTCTTTTGCTGGGGAGGATTATGGATTTGCAAATAATACTCCCACTGATTGGATGACCTTTCTCTTTTTAATGACTTGTGAGCAAAGCAGTGAAGACATATGTACAACAATATGGAACAGAAAATTCAAAGACATAGTGTAAGTCCACACACAGAGCTTGGGAGTCAGTGAAGAAAGTCAGAGGCTGGTAATATTCAGTTAAAATAAGCACCTGAAGTCATGCTAATGATGTAAAGGAACAATACTTGGGACACACTGTCTTTTTGTGGTTATCGTGTTGTTAGAGGGTTGTGGTTTAAACAGCACTTTAGTCACATTGTTACAGTGGGACTTTGAGTAAATGGCTATCTGTGCCTACTTCCCTATGTAGAAAAGGATGCTAGCATCTGTCTCATGGAGTTCTATTCTAAGATGATGCAGAACTACATGTGGATGTAGAAATGAACGTGGTGTGTCAGAACAATTATTGTAGAGGAGTCAGTGGATGAGGATGTCTGCGTGGGTTAATTTGATTTCTTTGTAAATTGTAAAGATAGACAGTGTCATGTTACTTCTCCTGGAGAGACATGTGCAAACCTCTATCTACCCAGATAGGGCATTGATGACAGATCAGAGAGACCTTTCCATCCAAGTCTACCCTATTGAATGTGAGTTCATTGACGTCACTTACGGGAGTATGGGTGAGGGGCTACTTACTGGAGTATGGATAACAAAGATGAACACACCACGAAAAAACCCATTTCACATGGTTGATGACTCATAAAAGCTCTATCGCTGGAGCTCTCTGCACAATTTGGAGGCAGCTCAGCTGGTCAGAGAGCAGGTTTCCCAGTCACTATTACTGCTAATTATTTGGGGAAAGGACCTTGTTGAATCTTGTTTTAGGAGTTTCCTGAGACTTGTGAGTTTTGTTTACTTCTTCAACCTTACATGTTTCACTTATTTTTTTATATCTTAACTTGTGAAAGTAACATTTTAATAAAGAGGAAATAGCTATATTACAGACACGAGGACTCAAATTCATTACCTGTCCTTTTAATGAGATGGTTTCACTTCCACTGTCTTTAATAACAGTGAGTTTTAGTATTTACTGAGCCCTTGCCGTTTGCCAGGTGATGTTGCTGGCACTTTATATGGATTCCTTCATTCAACTCCCTGCCCTAACCCTATGAGACATTGTTATCTTTATTATATAGATCAGAAGACAAAAACATGGAAATATGCCTATTATGATCTTGGAGAAATGGAGCATCTCCACTTCCCAAGTCTTTTCTCTCTTTTTTTTAAAACTCCATTGTACAAATCAAAATAATGGAATCTATTGTCTTGCTGAAAACTAGCAAATATTTCTCCTATAATAGGCAAAAATTTCAGAAGTTGGAACATAGACCATGAAAGAGAGGAAAATCAAGGTATATGAGTGAATTCCCACAAAACTCTTCTCTTTAATGGTATTTTCCGTTTATTTATTTATGCTGAATTTTAACTTAGCTTTTAGTTATGAGAATGTGTATCTCTCTCTCTCTCTCTCTCTCTCTCTCTCTCTCTCTCTCTCTCTGCCTCTTGGGTGCATATGCCCAAGGGATCCAGAAGAGAGTTGAAACCCTGGGAGCTGGACTTACAGGCAGTTGTGAGGGGCCCATCGTGGGGGCTGGAATATGGGTCCTGTGGAAGAGCAACAAGTGCCCTTAACCACTGAGCCATCTCCTAGCCCAGTAACTTCTTCTGTTATCTGTAGTGAAGTTCTGTCCAGTTTCTGCAGGAGTGGGCCATGCAAACTACCCGTGTGTTTACCTGGAAGAGATTTTAAAAAGTCTTTAGAAAAAAAGAAAAATATTACTGAGATCTCAGGTGAAGGGATCAGATATATTTTTTCAAAATTCCAAATAATGAATAGTTTAGGCTTTGCCTAAATTATAATGTCTTTGTCATACTGTTCAGTTTGACTTTGACATGGAAGCAGTCATAGGCCATATGTATGTGTGGAAGCATTTCAACATGACTTCATTCAAAGTATAGTGGCTATTCTTTGTCATCTCTGTATCTAGAGGGTGTTATGGTGGTGCAGGAGAATTGTCTGTATTCTGTCAATCATGTTTTAAATAAATGCTGATTGGCCAGGCAGGAAGTATAGGCGGGAAAACCAGATAGAAAGTAGAGGTGGTGCAATGAGACCAGGGAAGAAGGAAGTTCTTTCCACACTCCTGCCAGTCCACCAGGATGTAAGCTGCCTCACTGAGAAAAGGTACCGGCCATGTGCCTG
>JAQHUG010000049.1:310250-330250 GCA_028555095.1 Dicrostonyx torquatus
ATGAAACTAAAAAAATCAGGTTGATATATGTAATCGTTTTATTAGTTAGAGAACACCCTAGTGCAGTGTAGCCTTAAGTCATATGCAAAGACCCTATTTTCAAGTAAGGTCACATTCTGGAGTTTCAAATAAGCATGAATTTTGAGGGAAACTTTTAACACACCACAAACAGCTAATATAAAAAGGGTGAAACTGCATGGAACCCTAGGTCCAAATTTTAGGGATATATTATAAACTGTACTCAACATGTGTGGATCATAAGCTATCTTCTTAATTAGGGCTACCGTTGCTGTGATGATGGAGCACGGCCAAAGCAACTTGGGGAGGAAAAGGTTTATGTGAGTTATGCGTCCACATCCCTGTTCCTCAGAGAAGGAATTCAGGACAGGAACTCAAACAGCACAGGAACCAGGAGTCAGGAGCTGATGCAGAAGCCATGGAGAGGTGCTGCTTATTGACTTTCTCCTCATGGCTTGTTCAGCCTGCTTTCTTATAGGACCCAGGACTGCCAGTGTAGGAGAGCGCTACCCACAGTGGGTTAGGCTCTCCCCTATCAATTACTAGTTAAGAAATATAACTAGATTTTATGAGGGTACTTTCTCAATTGAGATTCCCTCTTTTCAGATAACTCTGTGTCAAGTTGACATAAAACTAGCCAGTACAGGATTTGATTAAGTCTGGTGAGGTCCTGACAGGAGAAAGGCTAGTCTGTCCACTAGTTCCTGATTCCCCTACCCCACCAACTCAGCCAACCAGTCTAGTATACTTGGCAAACTCCAGACCAATGAATATGTCTGTGTTAAAAAACAAGATTACTCATGAAGATCATACCTGAGGATAACTTCTGGCTTCTACACATATATGTATACACACAGCTATAACCACACAAGAATCGATATGAACTCCAACCCCCACATACTCACAAGTCCAAAACACTTACTACTGCATAATATATTCACATCTAAAGAAAAATTAGCAATCTATACCTTCTTTATTTTATATGGCTCAAGTGCATGCCACACAATTATTTGCTGAATAATTGCATTAGAATCAATCATGATATTATCAAGGTATCCTTCATGTCAGTGTTTAGTCTTAGAAACTGTTGTTCTTTTTGATCTATTGCTACCTTATGTTCTCTTCTGAGTCATGATTTGATATGACAAGCAACATCAGACCTTTCCAGTGAATTTCCCCTTAATGTTCAAGCCATTGAACCATCCTAGGCTTTGATGAGCTAACATGTGACCTTCAAGATTTCCCAGCTCTTACAATGAAACCAGAAATTTGTATATAGTCTATATCTTCATGAGGGAACAACATGGCCAGCAGAGAGGAATTCTTGGTTCAAATGTTAATCCTGCTACTTAAATTGAAGCACAGAAAGATTAAATGTGTCTGTAAAATTAGTGTAACTGTATTAATATTTATAGTATTGTAATATGTTAATATTCCTTCACCATGGTTTGTGCATGCATGCAATAGTTTTGTTTATAAAAAGAACAAAAAACCCCAGCATTATCTTAGCAAATGAAGGTGAAATTTAATGAAGCGAAAGAGGCTCAAAGTTAGGAGTCTGTCAGAGTTAACCACTTCTTTTGACACTGTTGTTTGTTTATAGTCTTGACCCTGTTGCTCAAATGCCATTGTGGGGAGTCAAATGACCCTTTCACAGGGGTCACATATCAGATATCCTTTGTATCAGATATTTACATCACGATTCATAACAGTTGTGAAATTACAATTATGACATAACTTTATGGTTGGGGGTCCCCACAACCTGAGGAACTGTATTAAAGGATTGCAGGATTAGGAAGGTTGAGAACCACTGCTCTGTACTGAGAAAGCCCAAAGTGCTTGACAAGCCCCTGTGGTTTACTGCCAGCTGATATTTCTTTCATTTACATCCGTTGAACCCAGAATCTCTTACAGCAGAAGTCTCTCCTGAAAGCTGATCAGCAGAAATGCTGATGACCAATAATTTATATTGACAGAGACCCCAAAACACATCTTGAAGATCTCTTGGTTGTGCCAAGCATTTGATTCACTGGTTCCTGGATGGTGAGTGGGCAATGGAGGAGTGGGATTTGGGAAGGGGGTATTTACTTTATTCCTAAACATCGCATGATTTTGGTTAGTTTTGCTGTGATTCCTGTGAGTACCAGGAGAAGATACAGCCACACTGATAGACAAAGTCAGTCTCTAAAGGCTTCAGTGCTCTGGTCTGTGCAGTTGGACTTCTTCCAGCAGGCACTAGGGAGTCAGGGCTGGCAGCCCACTCTAGTCCTTGATTCAAACAAAACAGTTCTAAGCCAGGACTTAACTGGAATAAAAGAGATGCAACTTCTTTTCCAAGGAAGGATTTTGATTTAAAATGTTTTGTTTGGCATCCCCCTGTTTGTCTGTTGGCATCACCCCTTTGGAGGTTCGTGTAAGTTCTGGAGAGGAGAGTGGATCACAGTGTTTAAGCCTTTGCAGATGCAAGTCTTGTTCTGATAATGATTTGGAATTTAATAAGTCATTAAAATTCTCCAACAAATGCTTTCCAGGTGGCTTGTGTATAAAGAGTTTTTTAAAGAAAAGCAAAGGGAAAAAGTCAGAATGATCTTAGGTAAATAGCTTCTCAAGTGTGGAGAGACACAGCTGTTACTTGCTGCCGCTAATTGTCCCCTATGCTGAAAACACTGGCTCCTCATTTGGATATTGAACATCAACATAAACAAAAAACTGCCTGACCCACGTCAGCTCCCTTGCCTGCCAGCGGCATCGGCTATGCCCTTTCACTACAGTGGCACACAAGACGCCAGAGTTTTAAGGAGGGCTTATTTACTAGAGTCCAGTGCAAGCCTGAAGTCTTCATTGGGAGTTATTTTTATTCTCATAAAATCCATCAAACAACTGATGAAATGTTGGGGGTGAGTATACTGTAGCAACAAAGTTTGTGGGTTTCTGAATCAGCCTGGGGTTGAATCACAATTTTTAAAACAAATGCCTTTTAAAAATATCAGAATAATTATTAATCTTACATGGGAAGATGTGTCACTACTCTGTCTTTAAAGCATTTTACATAATGACAAGACCTGGGGTAAGAACTTTAATCAGTCAGCATGTCAATTTCTTATCTATGTGATGGAGATAAAATATTTCTCTTACATGTCCATTGTCAGAATTAAGAAAAGTAATATAATAATGTCCAGTTCAGAAAAAAGTTGATTATTTTTAAGGATTGTGTTCTAGGGACAGTAAAATGATTTACACAAATTTTATGTCTTTTGGGCATGGTTGAGTGGGTGTATATGTGTGTGTGTGCACATGTGCAATGGTGTATTAATTGAAAACCAACCAAGAGAAGGTGGATATATATTAACTTAAATAAGGAAAGAGTCATACAAAGTTATTCAGAACAGAGATACCTTGGGCGGGCGATGTTCCTTGAAGCCATGGGTTATTAAATGAGGAGCTCAGTGTCAGATGTAGGATACTTGTCTGTAAATTGTCAGGTAAGACAAGAGGCCTCACTATAATTCAGGAGCCATTGCTGTCCACCAAAAGTTGACAGTAAGATCCTATTGCTGAAGACCTTAACATGTGACATACTTTGGATACAGAACACAGAGAAATCAACCTGAAACTGAGTTAGAAGCTTCTTCTCTGCTGGTTATTTTTCATAGCCTCAGAAGGTGCTATGCAGGCAGGTACGAGAGAAAGGCCATCAACAGTGTTACCTGACTGTGAGTCCTGCAAGTTGTCATACTGACCAGTAGGCAAGATGTTCCCATTGGTGTGCAATAGTGGCTTGATTGTGTTGAGAGTAACCAACCACTTTCTGACTGGATCTAAGACTGCTCCATAGGAAGGAGCCCTTGCTTGGCACTATAAAGCTAATTAAGATTCCATGGATTAAAAAGTCATAGGGCCTGGAAAGGAACCTGAGTGTTTTGTTGATTGCACTTGGTAAGCTGCCTTATAATAGCCATATGTATCCCCATAGATTAGTGCTGCTCTTGGCCTTTGTTGGAGAAGCTTCTTATAGCTACAAGTAACAGTTAATTCAGAACTTCATAATTGGTCAGAGTGTTAACAATAAGTGACTGTCGAGTGGTTAGCATTAAATAGAACATCTGTATCACCTCTTTACAAGGCTCAGGGAACATCCAAGGAAAAGGTGGGGAAAATGCAAGAGACAGAGGATGAGGTAAAGTGTTGCCAAAAAAAAAAAAAAACCCTTCTGGGTGTGAAATGTTTTATTTTTCTAATTTTTATTGAGCTCTACATTTTTCTCTGCTCCCCTTCCTGCCTCTCCCCTCCCCTTCAACCTTCTCCCAAGGTCTCCATGATCCCAATTTACTCAGGAGATCTTGTCTTTTTCTTCTTCCCATGTAGATCAGTTCTATATTTGTCTCTCTTAGGGTCCTCATTGTTGTCTAGGTTCTCTGGGATTGTGATTTGTGGTCTGGTTTTCTTTGCTTTATGTTTAAAAACCACTTATGAGTGAGTACATGTGATAATTGTCTTTCTGGGTCTGGTTTACCTCACTCAAAATAATGTTTTCTAGCTCCATCCATTTGCTTGCAAAATTAAAGATGCCGTTATTTTTTTTCTGCTGTGTAGTACTCCATTGTGTAACGTACCACATTTTCCTTATCCATTCTTTGGTTGAGAGGCATTTAGGTTGTTTCTAGGTTCTGGCTATGACAAACAGTGCTGCTATGAACATAGATGAGCACATGTCCTTGTGGCAGGATTGAGCATCCTTTGGATATATACCAAAAGTGGTATTACTGCGTCTTGAGGAACGTTGTTTCCTAATTTTCTGAGAAATCACCACACTGACATCCAAAGAGGTTGTACCAGCTTGCATTCCCACCAGCAATGCAGAAGTGTTCCCTTTTCCCAACACTCTCTCCAGCACAAGTTGTCATCAGTGTTTTTGTTCTTGGCCATTCTTACAGGTGGAAGATGGAGTCTCAGAGTTGTTTTGATTTGCATTTCTCTGATGACTAAGGATGCTGAACATTTCCTTAAGTGTCTTTCAGCCATTTTAGAGTCCTCTGTGGAGAGTTGTCTGTTTAGGTCTGTACTCCATTTTTTATTAGATTATTTGTTCTTTGGATGACCAATTTCTTGAGTTCTTTGTATATTTTGGAGATCAGACCTCTGTTGGATGTGGGGTTAGTGAAGATCTTTTTCTATTCTGTAGGCTGTCATTTTATCTTGTTGACCATGTCCTTGGCTTTATAGAAGTTTTCAGTTTCATGAGGTTCTATTTATTAATTGTTTCTCTCAGTGTCTGTGCAACTGGAGTTATATTTAGGAAGTGGCCTCCTGTGCCAATGCGTTCAAGTACATTTCCCACTTTCTCTTCTATGAAGTTCAATAGGTTTGGTTTTATGTTGAGGTCTTTGATCCATTTGGACTTGAATTTTGAGAATGGTGATAGATATGGATCTATGTTCATTCTTCTACATGGTGATACCCAGTTATGCCAGCACCATTTGTTGAATATGCCTTCTCTTTTTCATTTTACATTTCCTGCTTCTTTGTCATAAATCAGGTGTTCAAAGGTGTGTGAATTAATATACAGGTCTTCAATTTGGTTCCATTGGTCCTTCTGTCTGTTTTTATGCCAATACCAGGCTGTTTTCAATACTGTAGTGCTGTAGTAGTTTTTGAAGTCAGGGGTTGTGATGCCTCCAGAAGTTCTTTTATTGTGCATGATTGTTTTGACTATCCTGGGGTTTTTGCTTTTCCATATGTAGTTGAGTAGAGTTCTTTCAAGGTCTGTGAAAAATTTTGCTGGAATTTTGAGGGCATTGCATTGAATCTGTAGATTGCTTTTGGTAAGATTGACATTTTTACTATGTTAATTATGCCTACCCAGGAGCATGGGAGATCATTCCACTTTCTGGGTAAAATGGTTTTGTACTCAAGAATTTACAGCATCTGTGGTTACTTTAGATCTGCTTGAGACTGGCCTGTTCACATTTCATCATGAATAGGGGATGGTCTCAAGAGGCCTCAGCTCTTCCTGAGGATCTAGTTGTAACTAATGGGGGAGAGGGTGTCATTTTCATCAGTGGTACAGCCACTGAGAAGTAGCAGATGCACCTGAAGCACTTACCACCCATACTCATATAAGCAATCTTAAGTAAATTTGTGGAGTCTCCGTCTTTGTTTCTGACTGTCTCTCTTTCATAAACATATGTATGTATACAAACAGACACACACACACACACACACAAGACATGCATTCATGTGCATTCCCCCAGACCTGAAAGTTAGAAGGGTTTCATTGGAAGAGGGTGCAAGTAAGAGAGAGGGTAAGAAGTGGAAATGTCTAAAACATACTACACACACACACGCACACACACACACACACACAACTATCAGACAGTAAGTAAATAAATTTCATAAAGAATTATTCATCATTTCGGGGGATTGTGGCATTAATTGGACAAAAGTAAGGAGAGCGCTACAGAAGATGGGGCTATCAGGTATGAGCAGCAGCTACCCTTAAAGCTGAGGATGAATGTTCTGGGATGGAACTCTTCTACTTCCAGTTGACCTTGTTGGGGAGAACAGCTATCACTTACCAAATGGCAAGGAAGTTGTTGTTAGAGTCTGCTAAAACATTTGGACTCTGACACTTGGAGGCAGTGTACCTGCTCCAGTGCTAGGGAGAGCAGTCATGAGTGATGTTTCCCTTGGAGCCCTTCTGCTCTCAAGAACGGCTAAGCATTCTGTGCTTCAGCAGCTTGGTACTTAGGATTCTTTGGTGCTGGGAGTGTCATGGAAGTCACAAACAGGAGCAACTTCTTTCACAGGAACCTGACACAGAAAATCTACATGACAACTCCTGCTTAGAGAATGTACTACAGCCAGGGAGAAAGACTGTTTTATAGTGCCGGGTTGTCAGTGGCCTTGACTGACGAATCATAACATCCCAGTTTAATAATGGAAAGTATTGAAAGGTTTCATTTTTTTTTCTTTTTTTGAGCAGGCAATGAAGGGTGATTTGGGAACTGAAAAACAGGACATTGACAACTGGTACAACTTGTGAAGAAATCAAACCTTGCTTCGTAGTGTCTGATTTTATGCTTGGTTTCACAGTCTTCTGGCTCAAGGCTCCTTTGAGTCACCTACAACCGTGACTGGTGTTGAGCATCTCTTACTGATGCCTTCCTTTTCTTGGTGTTAGAGGAGACAACTTTCAGTACCATCTCACTTTTGCAAGATGGTTTACGGGGGAGGCTATTTGTCAAATCCCATTATAATGAGCCCCAGTGATGATAAAATGTGGCTGGTGCCACAATTAACAAATTAAATCAAAGTGTTTCCCCCATTGTATTTAGTTAGAGAGGACATTAATTTAAGACGGACTTTTGAAAAAAAATGTAAAAATAATAAAATACTCTTGACCTAAATGTGTTTTATAAATTTGAGAGTAGTTTATTAACCAAATATATCCCCCTTTAAACTTTTTTGTCCTTCCCCCAAATTAGGCATTGAATGAAGAATAGGGAAAAATTAATTATTATTCCTTTGGAGATTGTGGAACCAGCGAGGGTTTTATGCAGAACTGTGTATAATTTACATTTTGTAAGAAGGGTCAGCATGATGTGTGCCACATAGTGCTGAATAGATGGCATGTGAGACACTGTTGTTGATGTGGCGCCTTCCGTCTGAATGATGAGTTGTCATCTTCTCTGTGAGAGGTCACCGAAGGTGCCAGAAAAATAATCAGAAACAAAATCAGCTTAATTATTTTTTTTGCAGCATCAACTGAATAAGAGGAGTAGAAGGGAGAATGACATGGAGACCTTGGCACAGGTTCTGCCTTCCACCTCTGGAGCTCATTTAGGAGTCTAATTAGACCACAGTGACCTGTCTATTGACCCAGGAGTGGAGGTGAGAAGGGAGGGCATGATTAATTGAATGCCTGGCAACCAGGTGAGGCATCAGCCAGAGCTTCTCAAGGCCGGTGAGCAGCTGTAAGCATCTTCCTCTGCCTTTCCATTACGTTTACAACTTCCAAGACGTTGTAAAAAGTGGAGTGCCAGTTTGGGTTAATTTTCTGCGATTGTTTGTTTTTCCTCTTGTTTCATTTGTTCCCCCCGTATATATGTTTGCATGAATGTAAGTGCATGTGGGAGGCGTGAGGGTGTGGACACCCGAAACTGACATCAGATGGCTCCTTGGATTGCTCTCCACTTTATTTATCAGAGCAGAATCTCTTACTTTTCCTAGAGATCACCAGTTCCGGTGAGCATAACTAGCCAGCTTGCAAGGGCCATCTCCTGTCGCCCCACCAAGTGCTGGGGTTATAGGCAGGTGGTCATGCCTGCCTGAACATTATGTGAGTTCTCCAAGTGTCATGCTTGGGTAGGAAGTTCTTATCCACTGAGCTATCTCCCTAGGCCCTCTACAAATGTTCATTCAGTGTGTCATGTGTGTGAGGGCTGTGTAAGCTGCACAGATAGAAGTCTGATGGCCCCTCACGGAGAGCCTGGAGTCTTGGGAGTGTCTACCTAACTCAGTTCGAGCTGCACATGACAACTCCCACAGCCATGCATTTGATTTCAGCCCTTGCTTCCTCCATTGTCGTCTCTGAGTACTTTGTTGAGGGATTGTTGATAATTCTTGTTTTACTTGACTTTGGTCAGGTTTTCAATGAATTTCTGCCTATTCTTGTCCTGGATGGTCCCGCCCTCTCTGAGTAGTCCTTTTGTGATCCAGGTTTCCTTTTTTGTCTTCCATCTAAACTTTCTTCTGTTAAGCATTTGTACTCTTCATGTTCCAAATCTGTCTTCAAACTGCACATGTTTTCTTGGTTGGTTTAATCAATTGAAAACTTAAGCCTAGGCCATTCTCTTCAACTTCAATGCTTTCTCTAACTGACAATGATGCATCATGCCTTAAAATTCCGTAGGCATTTAACTCACTTTAATCTATTTCTTCCCCAGGTTCCCATACTTCAAAAAAAAATGGCACTCCCCTTTAAACCAGAAAGCTAAGCATCATTATTGACCTTTGCCCCACTGCCACTTGATCAGTGATAGATTATGTTGGTTCTACTTCCTTAATAGTTTTCTAATCACTCCACTTCTTTATTTCAGCATCCAGATGTGTCAATGGAGGCCACCTTCATCTTTTATCTGTATTTCTATAGTAGACTAACTTCATAGCCAAGTCTTTCACATAAAGGGTTTTTCATAGGCAAACTAGATTGTGTGTTTTCCTCTTCAGTTGCTCTCAGTGATCTTGGGAGCATGTCTTCCCTCTTCCTGTGAGCCACTAACATATTTTTAGGAGGATTTGGTTCTCCTTCTAGACTCCTCTTTCAGAACTCTAGCATCGCCTTGACTTCTCTGATCTAGCGATACACAACTACTTGTGTGTCTGGGAGTAGAGAATTTTTTTTGTGCCAAATAATCTCTCATCTGCCTCTTCATTAACTCTCGCTTCTCCTAAAGGACTCAACTTAGATCCTCACCTGTATGCAAAAGAAGTGGATAAGGTCGCACATGTGGATCCCATACCAGCCTGTGCTCGGCCCCATATTCCCTTGTTACAACATCACAAGTGTGTATTCCTTTGGTTTGAATTTCTCTTCAGGGTCTTGTGATATAGTCCACCTGAATGCATATATATCCCAAGCTCATAATCACCCTGCCACAGTCCACTGAGAGCTGTAATTATAGATAACGTACTACCATGCTTGGCTTCTCTTTGTTATGTCTTTGACCGTGATACACAGCATCATGTTTATCACACTTGTTCTCTCTGACATATGTTACTTCTTTAGGTGGTAAAGGGAAATTCAGACTTTATAAAAATAATTTTAGTAACTGAGCTAGTTAGGAAAGAACTGTCATTGATTTTCTTGGGTAATAGACTGTGTTGGACCAATCCAGGGCAGTGTAAATAGCCCCTTTCTCCAGAGAGGAAGGTAGGTTTTTATGAGAAGGAGGAGCAACGGGACCTTCATTCACAGTGTGAATGAAGACAGCTTGAGTTGCTGGGCAGAGCAGCATTGGAACTGCATCTCATTCTTTGTGAATTTTACCATTTCTTTTGGATTTACTTCTCTCTTGGAAGAAAATAGAGAGCACATGACTGGCCCAATTAAATGACTGGAGAAAGACAACAGTCTTACTACTAGAAGCACCAGCTAAACCTCCTTCTCCCATCTTTCTTCCTTCTAGTCCTCCATTTTTAAAGAAAACTGGCTAAGTTCTCCTTAGGGGAAGACAGAGAAATGATTTTCCCATTATTTGTGATTGAGTGTCATATTCTTCTTTCTTAAAGGAATACCGAAGCAAAAAGAGTATTGTGCTCAAGGCAATGAAATCACCACAAGTGTCTACATGGAACATTGCAGGTTATAGTCTCAGCAGTGTGAGTAGTGATTTGGGGTTGCCTGCCTTGAAATTTCTTTCTAGTTTACTTTTGTTCAAGGAAAGTTCATACTGACCCCTCTTTTTCCTAGTTATGAGGGCTGTAAACTATGAGATGGCAACAGATGGGCAGAGCTTCAGTCTGAGCCTTTGGAGGTCAGAGCTATTCATGGACAGCAATGGAAGGCTGTGGGGTTTGAAGGCACTATGTAAGTTCCACCCACAGTGCTTGACACATGTTATTTTTGAACCACGTTCTACTTGTTTCCTGTGCCAGTAAGAAATTCAGAAACTTATCAGTTCTAATGTTCATAATGTAGTCCTATCTTCCTAGAGGAAAATTACACTGGTGACAGTACAACCAGAACAAATGAAAATGATTTAATTGGAGTTGACTGTATGTGACTTGGAACAAAGCTTACTGAAATAAAGATCAGGGTATTGGTGATTGGCAGTGATGGTGACTTTAATTGTTGCTATGGAAATAAGAAATGCTTTGATTCTCTTTTCAGAGAGGTGAATAACTTACCAGGAACAATCCCCATGAAAGTCATGAGAATGTGCAGTTCAAATCTTTAGCTGAAGTGAGCATAATTGAGTGATGTTCCCAGTGTCTGTGCTTCGCAATTTATGAGTGCCATTTTTGCCAACAACTTGCTTCCCACAGATGGCTCACAACTTGTGACTGAATATAGGAGGGTACTAAGACAGCCAGTTCCTGGGATACAGTGGATCCCTGATGACCTTGGTGGATTCTTCTTAGAACTTTTGTCACAGCCCAAGACTTTCTCCCTTACCCCATCTGTTTCCATTTTCTCTCTTCTGCACTTGGGTTCAGACTTGTATCATAGTTTGATGAAGCTCCCAGCTGACCCTAGGTCCCTGATCCTTTGTATCTTACAAGTGTTTTTCCTTGGTAAATTTATGACATAAATTATGATTAAATGTAACACAATCCTTTCCACTTCTGACTATTTTAAGTGTGTAACACAGGATACTGTATTTCTAATACTATACAACCACCAGAACTATTTATTTCTGATTTTCTGATAGCCCCAAACAAGCATTTTATATACTAAGCAATTATTTCTCATCCTAATATATAATCGATATTTTAATTCTGACTCAGAGTGTGCTTCTCAGAGGACCTTGAGATAACACAATTCCATTTAGTTTTCCTAATAGTTGTTCAAGTAGATATCATCCTTATATCCAGGTAGAGGAAACTGAGACTCTGAAGTATTAATTAGCTTGTACCAAGTCCTGCAAAAGTCATTTGAGTTAAAATTCTACCCCAGATTCCTGTGACTCCAAAGCTTCTGTTCTTAAATACAGACTTTGAATACCAGTTGATGGGTCCAAGTATGAGCCATAGAAAAAGCAAAAGGTGATTTGCCATATCAAGAGAGATGCTGGAGAGGAGGTAAGTATTGTCAGGTAGGAATATTCTCAGTGACTTAAGAGGCTCAATGCAAGAGGAATTCTTCAGAAAAAAAGATCTACAGCTTCTCCTATCATAGACCATTATTATCATTATATTTATTATTTCTAAGTATGTGTCTGTGTGGGGGTATGTGCATATGAGTACAGCTGCCCAGAGAGGCCAGAAGAGGGTATCAGGTCTTCGGGGCTGGAGTTATGGATGGCTGCGAACCACCATTTGGGCACTAGGAACCAAACTCAGGTCATCTGCAAGAAGAAGTGCTCTTAACTGCTAACCATCTCTCTAGCTCTGAGCTCTGCCTTGTGTTTTTAAGCTCAAGGCTGTGATTACATCATGGGGGAGATATGTACATCTGATAGCCCTCATTTTGGCATGAGTTTCTTGGGGTGAGGTTTAACATTGCAAAAGTCAACAGTTTTGTGCACTACTTTAAAGAATTAAGTATTATTTCCTATTTACAGCTCAAGAAATCAAGGTAAAATGGAAAATTTCTGTTTTGATGAAGGAAATGATTTATGGATGTAATTCTTGGAACTGGAAGGCTAACAGAGAATTAAGCAATGACTTACCTTGTTCTCTTATTTTTATCATTATAAAGCCATTGTTTAACCAAGCTATGATTGAAAAAACACAAAAATATTAATAAAGCAATGGTTTCTGTTGGAAAGCAGTATCCACTGCCTAACCCCATTGTTACACTTTTGAAGACATATAAGGCATTGCTAATTTTTTCTTCTTTCCCTTGTGTTATCTCAGTGATGACACTTGCAACATCATAGCTAACTCACCCAGAACAGGCTTCGGGGGCCCCTTGGCCAGTTTCTTACTGAACGACCACAACACAATAGAGTGGCTTCTCATTGTTAGGATAGTTAATGTTCTATGAAATTTCCATGCATGCTCAATCTTTGTTCCTAGAGGAAAACACAGAGTTAGATTCTTGGGAGCCTCCCATTGTGATATTTTCATGAACTGAAGAATGTGTAACATCATTTTATGTGTTCTTGCTTAAATAGTGTCTTATTTAATATATACTATTGATTCCTTAATATTAAACCTCATGGCCAAGCAAATATAATTCATGTCTAAACAAAGACTATCCAATGCACACATATTTCCCATGAGGCCATCACGGTTTTGTTGAGTTTAGGAACACAAGACAGCATTCTCAGGGAAATGTTTGGAGCTATTTTAAAGAGCAGAATCATCAGAAAGGGACAAAAACGCAAAAGTATGAACGTATTTATTGACAGGCTGGAGCTAAAATAAGAAAACAGAGCCCCTGCCTACTTAGCTTCTCTCAGCATCTATGATGATTCTGGAGCCAACATTAGACTGAGTTGGGGGCTGCAAATACAGCTTGGTGGGTAGACAAATTTGCACAGATTGAATCTACAATATCAAGCTTTAATTCTCTATCATTAACAGGCAAGCATTGAAGAGACCCCCTCTGCCTTGATTGTTCCAAGTCTCACAGTTTCACCAAACATTATCCGGTTTCCCAGATACTTAGGAGTCACTGAAAACAATCCCTCACCAGGCAATTCTCATGGTAGGTCAGCCTGTGAGTTCACTTGTGACCAGTGTCTTAGTTTTCTACACAAGCTGATGGAATAGTCCTTATTGGATGTCACACAACTTGTCACTGGAAGTGGGAGGGGAACCCACTTTTTTGCCTGTTGGGTTGTAGGTCAGTGCTTCTTGGTCGCACAAGTGAAATTGGGGTCCTTTCAAGATTTCTGCTACTGGCCAATGATCTGATCCACATCAGTCTAAATTTCTGTGAAAGACCAGAAGAACCAAGAGGTGACCTGGACAGGTGCTTGATGAGGTAACCTTAACAGAAGGCACAAGACACAGAATCTCTCTGTACTTCAGTTGCATTCATCTGTAACCTGGTGGTGAGAGCAGGTGTCACTAGATGGTTGGATGTGAGGACTAGGTACGGTGGTGATTAATACATAGGCAGAAAGCCATTGATTAACAGAGGAGCCTGTTGTAAGTGTTAGGACTGAGTTGGTAACTCAGAGTGGAAACAGACAGGGGGAGACATTTGAAAAAGCTTCTGGGAGCAGAAAAAGCCCCCAGTGCATTTGTGAGGGACAGCAGAGGTTTCCTGGAGTGGAGTGCTAGATAATGGATTAAAAGGTCAAGGGTGGAGACATGTCTGACCTGTCTGGCAGACATAGTAGGCACCCATCCACCATCGTGTTCATGAAGGGCATTTAGGGACATGTGCCTGGCTAGGTCAGACTGAGGCTTAAAATCCATTTGTGGCTGCACTTGGGGTTATATGGCCTGTGTCCCAAGAATTAAGATTTAGCCTCAAGATGTCAATTAAAACAGCTGAATTAGTGGTAAAAAGAAGAGAAAGATTTGTTTAATGTGGCCATACTGGAAAGAAAGAAGGACAAAGAGACCAGAGACTCCTCCAGTTCATCCTCAGGGTCCTGAAGTGAGGTTAAACTACATATGGAGGGAGGGTATGTGCAGCCATGCAGTGCCCAGCGGAGGATGGACTTACCCACTGTTGACCCACCTCTGTCTGGATAAGGTTGTAAATCATTCCCTAAGAGAAGAGTGCTCCCTCTGGCTGGCCCAACTTTTCTCCCAGCATGCGATTCCTCCTCAGGAATCTGGGGATACTTCCAGTGTCCTCTGTTTTAACACCCTGACAGCTGATATGTCTCTTTAGAATATATTTCTCTCTGTCAGGCTGGTTACACATTTACTGGGTGGAGGGAGGCATGCCTTCTTCTAAGCCTCCCTAGGTACCATGAGGGAAGCTTACAAGTTGTCTCCTCTGGGGTGAAAGTATAGCATAAATGTTATCTCTTCAGAATGCAGAGGAATTTTCCTAAAGAAGAAGAAAAAAAAAAGAGAAAGAAAAAAATGCCCTTGATTTTGAAGTTGCTGTCTGGGTGAGGAGTGACCTGGCCATTTCAAAGGGAATATTCAACTGTCAGGGATTTCTGCATTTTTCTGTTTCCTCCCACACTTCTTTCCCTGAAACACTTCATTGCAGGCTTAGGAGGAGGGTCAGAAATAGACTCCCAGTGCAAGGCGTATATCCAAGGCCAGGCACACACTATTCCCCCAGTGGATGCTCTGATTCTCAAGGACGTTTCTGGGATGTACAGATATTTTCTCACCTGCTGAGTCTGTAAACTCAATCTGTGGTTCCAAGGATTCACACATACATCGTTAGAGCATTGGTATGCATGCATCAACCCTCTTGATAAAAATTCTCCTGCATCTCTGCAGCTGGTGGTACACTGGGGGTGCTATCTTTGAAATGGGTAAATCCATCAATGTTTCTGGAATGTTCTTCTCTATTCCTTTGTGTGCTTTTTGTTGAACCCCTTCTCATCAGCTGCTCATCAGGTTTCTGATGGTGTCATCTGTCACCACAGAAGGTTGGTGCTTTATATGGGCCTTTTAAAATTTGTTATTTATTTATTTTTCTAGTTTTGGTTTGTTTCTTTCAGGTCAGTGAGAAGGGGTGTAAGTCCAAGGAGTGAATACCTTATGCTGTCACTTCCCCGGACCATAGCATGTTAAACATTAAAAGGAAGTGAGAAGATCCTGTCTAGTTCAATTCTCTGACTCTGTGCAGGACAAGCTAGAGGAAAGCCCTTAAGTCCTAAAGTGAGGCTGGGGCAAGCATGTGCTACACTCAGCACTAGTTTCTACACATAGAGCAGGAATCTCAAACTGAACCCTAGCTCCCAGGTGGAGATTTTGTAAACCACCCAAACATTCACAGCAGGGGACACACAGTGCTTTAATACAAGCCAATGGAGCAGAGGAGCAGGCTTCATTGGTATATTTATTAATTGTATTTTTTGTTTTTGGTATGATGATGCTGCCAAAACATTTTTAATTCACCTTTTTCATGTAGCTGTGGCTGCCTTTATTTTTTCTATTGTAATATTTGCAAGTGGGAATGCATCTGTTTTCTCCCTTTGTAATGCTTTAGTATCAAAGTCATGAATGAAAACTGGGTCATTCGAGAATTTGTCACTGATAACAATTCTATGAATTGGGGTAGGTTCTATCATCTCCCACTTAAGTCATGTATTTTATTTTATTTTCATGAGGGTTCCATGCAAATTATTGGAGCAATATTCACTCTGTGAAGGAAAGAAAAGGACACAGATACCTGCCTTTAGCCTAGTGCTTTCCCTAGCTGATCAGGCCAATTGGGCAAGACTTTCTCTTGAATGGTTTCAGTGGGAGAGGTGGTAGTATAATGTTCAACCCAGGGACCAGAGCAAGATAGAGTGGGATTCGCTTTTGACTCTTTCACCACTGTAGACTGAAGTTCCTGTCTTGCCTGGTCCTGTAACCAGTCAGTCCCAAATAAACAGACAGAGGCTTGCATTAATTATATACTCTTTGGCCTGTTAGCTCAGGCTTATTATTAGCTAGCTCTTACAAGTTCAATTAACCCATAATTCTTGTCTATGTTTAGCCACATGGCTACTTTTTCTCGGTACATCATTCTCATCTTGCTTCCTCTGTGTCTGGCTAGTGACTGCGTCTCTGCCTTTTCTCTTCCCAGAGTTCTCCTAGTCTGATTGCCCTGCCTACATTTCCTACCTGGCTACTGGCCAATCGGTGTTTTATTAAATCAATACGAGTGACAAATCTTACAGTGAATAAGAGCTTTCTTCCACATCACACCCCTATGGCATTTGGCCTGTTTCTCCAACTTTTGTATGATTATATGCTTTCACCAATAAAGCAGAACAACAAACTCTCCCTTGTAGATGTCCTCTAAGGATTCAACATGCAAACACATAGACTTTAATACAGCCCAGACTCAGGTGACCCCAACAGAATAGGACAAAACAATATATAATAAGACAAGTTGAAAGCCCTCATGGCAAGGCTGGACAAGGCAAACCAAGAGGAAGAAAAGAGTCCCAAGGGCAGACAAAAAAGTCAGAAATACACCCGCTTCCATTGTTAGGAGTCTCACATAAACACCAAGTTAACAGGCATAACATATATGCAGAGGACCTGGTGCAAACCTCTGCAGTCTCCATGTTTGCTGTTTCTCTCTGAGCCCATAGGAGCCCTGGTAAAACTGGTGACAGTGGGATTGCATTCTTAGGTTCATCTAACCTACTGTTCTCATGGAAAAATGTTTATCAGGTCAGCAACCTTGAAATTTATCTTTATGGGATAGAGAAGCAGTGGTTGGCTCACTGGGTATGCTGGCTAGTCCTGTGTCAGCTCAACACAAGCCAGAGTTATCTGAAAGGAAGGGACCTCAATTGAGAAAATGTCTCCATAAGATGTGGCTATAAGACATTTTTAAAAAATGATTTACATTGTGGTCAGTGCCATCCCTGGGCTGTTGGTCCCGGGTTCTATAAGAAATCAGGCCGAGAAAGCCATAGGGAACAAGCCACTAAGCAGCACCCCTTTATGGCTTCTGTATCAGTTCCAATCTCCAAGTTTCTGCCTCCATGACTTCCTGCCCTCACTGCTTTTGATGATGAACTGTTATATGGAACTATGAGAGAAATAAACCCTTTCCTTCCCAATGCTTTTTGGTCATAGTGTTTCGACACAGCAATAGAAATCCTAACTATGACACTGGATTCTGTAAGGATGAATTGAGATGGAGATATCAGGAGCTGGGTACCAGGCTAGGTGCACCTCATGTGCTCAGTGAGAGTGATTGTGGTAGGTATCCCCACAGCTAATCATCACTTTTAAGATTCTCCCTTTTCTTGGGGGTCACAGTAAGTACCAGTAGTATCTTCCAGGCCTTTGTAAAACAAGGAGTCAGTGTTGGACCAGTTCTCAGGGGGTGATGCTAAGGGATGTGGCTCGGATTTCAAGTTGAGACATCCTAGAGCTATCTAGTCAGTACCCCCTGCTGCTCTTAGTCTGGGCCCAGACAGGCTTTCCCTCTTGAGGAGGAACATTTTGTACAAAACCCTACAACATCACATTCTGCAGTCCTTTGGCATTTTCACCCAGTGCCAGGTGCTACCTGGCAGGTGGCTTTGATTGACAAGATTACTAATCCACTGTAATCATATTTTCATAATTAGTCCCTGAGAGGCCATGCTGACTGCTCTTGCCCAAGTAAACTCCTGCCTGCCTCAGACTGTGTCTACCAACTGTCACCTCCCCAAAGGGGGACCTATCAGTCTAGCACCCACGGCTGTTGCTCAGAATTGCTTATGAATTCTTCCTGGTGTCCCCTTCCCCCTGTTTCTGGTGCTTGACTGCTAGGAATCCTTGCTAGATTAAAAGTTGCAATTATTGACTAAAGATCAGAGAGAATAGCAGGAATGGCTTTGTATTTTCCGTTTTCTTGGTCATGCATTGCCTGTCCTTTTCTGCACTCCCTTCTCCCATATCCTTCCACTCCCCCAAATCCCTGTGGCCAGGGTGAGGGAAAACTTCAAAGGCATTTCTGAATAAAAGAACACATGGTGAATATTAATAATTTAGCAGGCCAAGTTTTGGCAGGCGCAGGGGCTTTCCCCTGTTTGCCATGCTGTAGAATGCAAGAATAGCATGTGTGTGGGCTGCACCTGCCTGCCCACACCGACCACATGGACCACTGGTGGATCGTGAACCCTGGGCCCCTTTTCTGCACTCAGGCCTGGCACCAGGCATCTTGGTGACAAGGTTACTGCTGCTCGATTGAGTCCCACACCTTGCAACAGCCTTAAGAGCCAGAGCCTAACGTTTTGCTCCTGTAACAAATGGGACAAGCCAATGCATAGAGAAGTCAGATGACTTGTCCAAGGTCTCTAGACCAGAAGGTGGCAGATGTTGAACTTGAGCCTGGGTCCCCAGTCTATGTGCTGACGGTCGTAATTACCATGTGTAGTCTTCTGAGTGTGAATTGGAGAGGCGAAGATTTGGTATGGTCAAGAGGTGGTCATGCTTTCAATGACAGTTACCAGCTGTCTTCATGGAGGAAGAGGTCTTAGACAGGGAACATGGGATGTTTCTCTTCCTTTTAGTAAACAGAGATGGGGACGTGCATCGCCTTTTACCTTAACCAGGGCCACAAGTGGAAACTACAGGAGATCAGGGGGAAGAGGCAGAAGAATGCTTATGATGCAGAAAATGTCACGAAAAGTTCTAGTAGTATACTTATTTTAAAAATTAATCATACAAAATAACAGGTTTCATCATACCATTTTCATATATATACATTATATAAATATGTAAATTGTACTTCAATCATATTCATTCACGCTATCACTCTCTCTTGTGCTCCCTTCCTGCTGGTCTTCTTTCTTTTCTCAGTGCCCCTTGTACTTCATTGTCCTTTAAGAATCTAGATTCTGCATATGAGAGAAACACGCAGTATTCATCTGATGTGACTTGCTTTGCTTAACACGATGAGCTCGAGTTCACGTTCATTTCCCTGAGAAATAGTTTTTTTTTTTTTTTGATATCTGATGGAGACTCTATTGCTTTCTTTCTCTCCTGGAAGGCTGACTACATTCTGTGACTTGACTGCTGTGGTCCAGTACTGCAATTAGTGTGTTTTGCCAGTATCTCTATGATACGCTGTTTTTGATTCTTCTGGGCCATTCAGGAGTGATGTCGCTGTCATTCTTAGTAAGACCCAGGCTTAGATGTCTTTATTGTTTATTTTCTACAACGTTTCTATCCTATCATCTGTTACAAATTTTCAAATTAAACCATTTAGCTGTGAGAATGTGTCTCCTAGGAATATCAGAAACTGCACCCATAAAATCTCACCAACACGACTGCCCAAACATGAGCTGAGCAAGGACTACACCAACGGACATGCCAAACTGGAGAGAGAAAAGCCTACAAGGTCTTAACCTTACACAAAGAGCTATAGGCAACTGAGTCTAGCTGGGAGTGGGCGAGAAGGTCTTCCTCAGGGAAGAGCACAACAGGTTCTCCAGTGCCAAATAGGCAGCTCTGAAAGCATACACACAAGTACCATTATGCAGACTCCGCAGGTTACATTTGTGAATATATATGTATACATACATATATATGCAAATATATACAATAGCAATAATAAATGGGCCATGAATTTGAAGGAGAGTAGGAAGGGGGTCAATGGGAAAACTTGGAGAGAGGAAAGAGAAGGGAGACATGTAATTAAATTATAATCTCAAAAATAAACAAAAAAGAAA
>JAQHUG010000049.1:332750-364719 GCA_028555095.1 Dicrostonyx torquatus
ATCTTGGCTGGAGGACACAGGCTGAATGGAAGAAAGGGTTTTCTGAAGTAATTATTGCCTAAAAGCATGGGGCTGTATTGCTGTTTGGGATGGAGAGTTTGTCTTAGGAAACCACAGAGTATTCAGGGCTGTGGGGTAGGCACTATCACTTCCATTTTGTATGCATAGGAGGGGGCATTTAGAATAACTGTGTGATTCCTCTTAGACGACATCAGTGGGAGCTTGGATTGGAACTCAGCTGATTTGGCTCTGTAGCTTGTTCCTCTCATTTTTGTGGTTCCTGGAGTTCTGCTTCTATTCTCCACTAGGATGTATCCTCTGAAGGCCTAGAGTGAACGTAAAGAAAATACCTAGAATGTACAGGACCATGCAGCCCGTGGTTCAGGAGCTAACTGCACCCCTAACTCTGCTTTATGCTTCTTATTCTCATTTTATTCCTTTCCTGATTTTTTTCTTCATCAAGTTAGATTTTCATCACTTATGGCACTTCCATTTTAATAAGCCATTTCCCTTTGAGGTAAGAAAATAAATAAATTCAAGAAAATGAAATTAAATACTAAATTGTAAGTAAGTTTCTCTGTTAACCTTATTTTCTGTACATGCCAGCTCCAGGATTTATTTTTAAGGAAGGGAAAAAAATCTTGAATTTACTTGAAGTGAAAACCTCAGATTTGAGAATTAAAGGCATCAGACATAGGGAAGCAGTCTGGAGTAGATTTGTTCAAAACTTCTGCAGGATGTTGAGAGGCACTGCGTAGGGGTTCCACTCTTCTCTATACCACAGAGAATAAAATAAGACATTTATGCTGCATCAGAAAAAAAAAAAACCCTTGCTGCCCTGCTTTCTGGAGGGCTGAATATTTTACCTTCAGTGACATTCTGAATTCCTTGTGGAGACTTAAAAACATTGACTGAAAAATTATTTTTGAGTCTTTTAGTCACCCAGAACAAACTAATGTGCAGGACTGGCAAGAAGGTGTGTTTCATGGTAGCTCTTGATGCTTGTGAATTGTTGGGCCTGGAGAAATCCCAGAGAGTGGGAGCTTCCCTCCTGTCTCGGGCCAGGCTCTCCCCTCCTTGGAGGATAATTTAGAATTTACTTTCTTCTATTATTAAGCTTTTCCTCATAAGGCCATCTGAAATGTCTCTGGTGATGCTCATTTATAGCCAGAAAGAAGGCAGCAAGCACCGGTGTTTGTTTGTTGGGCTCCAGGAGGAAATAGATGCTTCCCAGGAGGCAGCTGTTCCCAGGGAGATGAGCACACAGGAAAGGATCCCAAATGCAGAAGCAGTCTGCATTCTCCCCTCTAAGAGCTCTTTATACTTCCTCATCTTCTCTCCCTCTGATTTGCTTCCATTGTTCTAGCACTTTCCATATTCTTGCAGACATTTATTTTTATCTGCGAACATGGCCGCCATGTCCTCAGCACTGTGGAAGCTCCTGGGGGCACTCAGGAGACCTAGGGAAGCTGTTCTGATTGAGTAAGTTCTTCATTTAGGGCATAGATGTTGCTAGTGTTTTGAGCACAGTTGGTTGACAGGGATCAGTAAATACCAAAATAGCAATCCAGAGTCATTTGCATAGGGAATGTACTTGTTGTGTATGTATATCTGGGTGAAGAGAGAGGAATATGGTGACCCATTTAAAGTTGTTCTCTCCACTTGTACTTTAAAAGACTCAACTTCAAATATATTGCTCCATGTATTTAGTCTTAGAATAAAAGTATCATAAAATTAATAGTTAATGAAGAGTCAGGTGTAATTTCTGTCGGTGTATGGGCCATGTGAGTTGGTCCATCTCTCCATGCAGTTTTGTTCATCTGTACGCAGATTACCAAGTACTTATGTTTTTCTTTTTATTTGCTTTCTATTTCATAGTCCTGGTCTCTCCCACCCCCATCTCCATATCCCTGACAATAGGCAGGTCTTTTAAGTGTGTCCTCCTTTTGAACTCCCTTTGTGGAGTAGAGATAATCAGTCCTCCATGTGAAAGACCCAAACCTGAGCAGTGCTTTCCAGCCATTCAGACTGCCCATTTGACGCTCAGACCAGTGAAGGGTATCTCTTTTGGTTCAGACAGAGAGGAGTTAAAAGGTAGTCCAAACTGAAAGAGCATTTGTGTACATTGAATTGCAGATGGAGGGTTGTAAAAGTCTATTCTTCCCAAGGGTATTGTTGAAACTGTTAAAAATAATATCAGTGTAAGCCCGAATCAGCCTGGAATTCAGATTTAAGGCACACGCCAGGTTGCTATCAGTAGTGTGCTGCAGAGTTGAACAGAGGGAGAGAGAAGGGAAACTAAGCTTGGGTACAGGAACTCTCCAAGATTAAGCCACATAGCTCTGAAATTTGAGAGGAAGAAGGGGCTGCTGGAACCTAGAAAAAGTAGACAGGTCCAACAGGATCCATGGCCTTTGGTAGATTATATCCTACAAGAAGGATTCCTTAAAATACTCTTACCTCACTTTGTGTTGCTTCTTTGTAGGATTTGACTCAACTGGAAACCAGAGAGCAGGAAGTTTGCTTAACTTAGTTAGCAAATGAAGTCATCTCTCCGGAGCACAGAGTAAGCTGGAGAAGGTGGACCATAGCTAGATGTGTGCTGTGTGTTTTGACATTGCACCATCGTTTATTGGTCAAGTGACTTTGGGAAACCAATTTCATCCTTCTGAACCTGAGTTTTGTCAGATATAATCAGGTAAGAGATTATTTTTGGGTTGTTTGATCTAATGATTTAGGAACCTTTTTGGTCTTGCTTTATAGGCTGGGTTGTCCTTAAATCCCTGGTCCTCCTGCCTCAACCTTACAAGTACCAGATTATAGGGTTGTATCACCATGTCTAGTTAGGAGGTAATACTTTGAGAAGACGGTTCTTTGATGGAAAGGGTCACTGTGAATAATCTGTCAGTAGCACAATTGGCATTCAGTTAAACTCACTTGTGTTGTGTGTTGTGATTTTAGTCACCATGATGCTTCTAGATTCTATCCTTGGCTTTAGAACTAAGCAGAGATAGCAAGCCTACTCTGACCTTAGATGAGTCTGTGTTCCACAGGCTTGTCTTATTATGGATAAATGGAAAGAAAGAAGAAGAATAAACAGAGAAGAATCTGGCCTGGTGGTGGTGACACACACCTTTAATCCCAGCACTGGGAGCCAGAGGCAGGCAGATTTCTGAGTTTGAGGCTAACCTGTGTTGCAGGGGCTGCTTGTTCATCCTGGTCACCCAGAACTGAAATAAGCACACAGAAACTGTATTAACTAAATCCCTGCTTAGCTCTAACTTCTTATTGGCTAACTTTTACATATTAATTTAACCCATTTCTATTTATCTGTGTATTGTCACATGGCTGTGGCTTACCGGCTAAAGTTCCTTCTGGCTCTGGTGGGGTTAAATGACTTCTCTTTGACTCTGCCTCCTCTTTTTCTAAGCATTCAGTTTAGTTTTCCCTGCCTAGCTCTGTTCCCCTATGGCTTTGTTATAGGCCCGAAGCTGTTCCTTTATTAACCAATGATATTCACAGCATACAGAGGGGAATCCCACATCAAACTTGGTCTACAAAGCGAGTTCCAAGATAATCAAGGTTACAAAGAGAAACCCTATATCAAAAACCAAACCAAATAGGAGAATCTGGGGGTTAACTCTACCTGGGCCTCTTTGTTTTTCTCTAAGTATACTTGGGGACATCTTTTGAATTGGAATCAACATACATCTCTTGACTCCATGAGGGAAGAAGAGAAAATAATTCATGTTTGTTCACATTTTAGCTAATGTTTGGTCTTGTCTACAGAAATTAAAATCTATGCTTACAACCTCAATACTTTGGTCCAGGAGACATACATTACAATACCTATGCAGTGTGTGACCCTTCTCTGATGACAGCTCAGGAGGTCCTGGTAGTTATACTGTCATAAAGTGACCCAATAGACAAGGATGACAAACCCCTGACCCTGTGGTCATGAACTTGTGAAGTGAATTCTCTGCTGGTTATTTAAGCTTAAGTCAATGAGTTGAGGGATCTTGGTTCCAGCATCTTTTGCACCATTCATGAAGGAGTAAAGGAGCCAATTTAGTGAGAGAGGAGTGAGCAGATGCACAGGAGACAAGAAGTAAGACAGTAGAGCAGTATATAAAGATTTTTGCAAGGAAACAGTGAGCCCAATATCTTGCTTGGGCTTTGAAGGATTTCGGTGTTTCACTATTGTCACTAAACACAGTGGAAAAGTTTCTTTCCTCAGTTTGGCCTGAGAGATCTTTATACCAATTGCTCAGAGAACCCTAGGAAGCACAGGCCTGAGTTACAGCACATGGGAACAGGGAATCCCCAATGGGGATTTCAAAGAGCTTCCCCATCTCTTAGCTCCTTCAGAGAAAATCTTTACCCCGCAAATGGAAGGTTATGACTGGTGTTTCCAGAGGGTGTCTTCAAGGTGGAAATAAAATCTCCAGCCTCACCATGCTTCCAACTTCACAATTACATAAAATTGCCAATAAAGAGCCTTCCTGCCATAACACAGTGTGAACTTATCACCCTCCTGAGCACATTTACAATCAAGCACTTTGAGTATCACTGAGTTCTCTGAATATGACTTCAGCTTGTCTTTTAAACACCCATACTTCATGACTTTGCACATCTAAACCAACAACAGAAATTATCCATTAAACAAACCAATTGTGCACTCTCCTCAACTACTTATGAATGTGTACATGGAAGGCCCTGGGTGGTTTGTGCTTGCTCAGATATAAATCCTTAAACCAGTCTGTCCTTTCTGAGCATCCCAACAGAATTTTAGTTTCATTTTGTTGCTGGAGCAAAGTATGCTAACTTGTGGGAGAAAAGGATTTATTTGGCTTTTACTTCCAGGCCACAGTCCATTATTGGGAGAAGTCAGGACAGAACTCAGGCAGGAGCTTGAAGCGGAAACTAAGGAGGAATGTTCCTTGATGGCTCACTCTTAGGTTTATGCTTAGCTAGATTTCTTAGCTAGTCCCAGACAACTTGGCCAAGGAATGGTGGCAGCCACAGTGGGTGCCCTCCTATATTAATTAGCAATCAAGGCACAGACATTCCGTTAGGCAAATCTGATCTAGGCAATTCCTCAGTGGAGGCCTCTCCTCTAAGTGGTCTGTAGCCTGCCTGTGTCAAGTTGACAGCGAAGGCTGACCATGACAAATAGCATTAGTCTTCTTTTTTTCCTGGAGTCAAAACACTTCATTCAGAGGTTTGGGGAAAAGGATAGCGATGTCCACACTGCTGTCCTCCAACGGGCAGATCTTGGAGGTCTACCAAGAGCTAGTATTGATATTCTTGTGTGCTTTTGTACTTTCTGGCTACAGAGCTCTTTCTCAGTTGACCTTTGCAATGATGCTCTGAGGTGGACTTGACTAAGATCTCTCACTGTTTTGCAGATACTCAACTGGGTTTGGTGCCTTCTATTGGCACAGGCTACCCACGAAAATAAACACAAATTAAGCCTTTCCCTTTAACCTCTGTAACCTCAGGTAAAGTGGGAATAATTTCCAACAATTACAGATTAGGCGTTAAATAATTTATCACAAGTCACAGCATATTAGTGTCCAGATTAGAGCCTGAAGTCAGAACTAAGGTATTTATCTTCCAACCACTTTTCAGCAGGGAGATCTTACTTTTCTTCAACTTGTCATAAACAAATCTTGGCTAAGCAAAAATTTTCAGAAAATAACAATTATCTACTAAGTAATGGTCACTCATTCATCTGTGATATTTTGAAGCAATTTGTAGCTGCCTTTTATTGTTTGTCTAAGATACTTTTTTCTATTTAAATAATTCTTATAATACGTCTCTAAGGTAGTCTCATTTGCTAGGAGGAACTGGCACTAAGAGAGATTGCCTTGCTCACAATGGCTAAGTAATGAGGAATGCTAAATTTGAATCCAGATATTAGACCTCAAAGTGTCAAATGCTCTCCTCTACTATACAAAAGAAAACCAGAAGTGGTCCACTGGCTTGACTGGATCTTACTAGTTTAAATTAGCTCTTCCTTAGTTCTCTTTCCACTGGCTACAGGGCTTCCTGGTTCTTGCTTGCTAGGAGTAAAGAGCTGTAGCCTAGGTAAAGCTGGAGGTGGCATTGTAAACTTTCTTTGAAGGTCTTCCTTCTGTATCAGTGGAAGAGGATAACACAAGCATGGGGCTTTGTCCCCTTCACTCATGACGAAAGGGCCCAAGAATGTGTTTGGAGAGATGGAGAGGGGAAACTGGGAGATGTGGCTAATGAGGTGAAAAAAGTGTCAAATACGATCAAAGACAAAAGTGGGAATAGAGCATCATAAAATGTGCAGGTTGGGTTGGTGGCCCACAGAGAGTCAGGAGGAACCAAGGAGCAAGGCTCAGGGTGTGAGGGGTCAGGTCAAGCAGGCAATTGCCTTCATGGTCTCCCTGGGTGCTGGAAATAATCTAGTCATTATCCAAACACAACACTAACATGAAGAGGTGAAATAATTTATTCTTAAATAACAACCTGACCTATCCAGAATTGTAATTTTAATGTAAGACTAACCTTTGAAAATAGATCAAGTGATATAAATTATTAAGGAGGAGACATTCATCAGATAGATGGTGTCTATTAGTAATTTTATGCATGAAGAGTTAGCTCCCGAAATACAGTTGCAGCTGCCTATGCACAGAAAGGAAAAAAATAAAAAAAGAACCCAGTTACCCTTTTGTGACATGTTCAACTGATTTTAATCATTATTTCTCCTGTCAAATGGAATGAAAAGCTTGAAATATGATCTCTCCTGTGGATGTATACTGCTTCCTCCCACCTCCCTCGAAGTGACTGTGCCTAGAGCTTTCTTGGTGTTGAAAAAGTGGTGTGTGTGTGTGTGTGTGAGAGAGAGAGAGAGAGAGAGAGAGAGAGAGAGAGAGAGAGAGAGAGAGAGAGATTCTTTTGTCCTATGGGAAAAAAAACCTATCTAAACCAGTTGATAGAAGTACAAAATACTTACCAAGACTTGTTCAGCACCAAGCACCAAGCTCAGTGTTCCCTAGGGGGAGGCGGGGCAGAGGAGGGGAGGACTTCTCTCCTCTTCAAATAGTTTAAAATGTGACAGTGATGAATGAGTGCAGCCGTGTCCCATTTGTAGTGAAACGAGTTTGGGTGAGTTGCTGGGCTCCTTCTAGCCTCAGTTGCTTTGCATGTAAAGTGGGAATAACTTATTTCTTAGCTCGAGGTGTTGTAAATGAGTTGTGTCTAAAAAGGGAAACACACTCCGTGGAACATATTTCCCTATGGAGTTCTATAAAACAGTCAAATGCCGTCTCGGTGCTGTTTCTGTACGGTCTCCATTTGAGGTGGGACTTGTTTTCTTTTTCAGAGCTTCACCACACAGCACCATTTCTCTCGGTATTTAGGCTCCTTCCTCTCAGGAAGCTGTGGGCTAACAAGGACTATGTCACACTGTTGAAGGGAAGTCTTCATGTTGTGAGCTGGATGGAGATGAAACACAGATACGGGACCAGGAGAGTCACTCCTCCTGCTGTCTGTCATACAGCAAACATGACTCAGGAAGTTGCATGGCACTAGTCATGCACTGGAAGTAAGTGGGTGCCTGCATAGTTCTTTCAAGGTCTCAGGAATTGAGAAAAAGTTGTTACTTTCTCATGCATGCAGGCGGCTCATTTTTATGACAAGGACACTGTCCATCACCCTCAAGTGGTTCCTTCAGGTCTAGTTCTTGCAAAGTGCCAGGCTCATGCCCCCACCCCCATCCACATCCCCTTTTCTCCCTTAGCCCACACCATTCCTTTTTTTTTTTTTTCTTAAAGCGATCCTTGGGCATGGTAGTTTCTCTTTAAAGTCCATTTTTAGGTCATAAACTTTGTTTCTAGTAGTTCAGAGTTTAGACTTTTGAACAGTAAAACAGCCTGCCTCTTTATGACTCGAAAGGTGTGCCATGGAAGCTCAAGGGTTTCTCCGATCTTCTGCCCTCTCACATGTCACCAGATGCAGAGAACAGGTGAGAGTGTGTGAGAAGTAACTGCAGGGTGGTACTGTGTTTGGGTCAGGCGAAGGATCAGGGAGGGAAGAGTTTTTTGTTTATATCTCATATGAATATTAGTCTAGTGTTTAGCTAGTCTCCTCTAGCTCTTTAACCCGTCTTCTCCTGCTTCATGATGATGATGAGGCCACCTACTTTAACAGAAGAATAAGCAGGTTGCAGAAGTTAGTCCTGTGGTGTTAGGACACCAGAGGGAAGACCTTAGGAGCAGAATTCTGGGAAAGAAAAAGGGAGAGGAAGCAGCTTGCTGTCAGAACAAGGTCTCTAAGGTCTCAGTAAGGAAAGAGGGAAGAAGGTTTTGTGAGTGACATCCTTGGACCATCAAGTACAATCAACAGAGATGGGACCTCCAGAACAAAGGCTCCATTAGAGGAGTCCCAAGCTGTGCAGAAAGGATGAAGTAGAGCCTGTGTTATATTTGGTCATTATCTGGGTCTTACTTGGGAAAACTCAACTCAAAGCACAGAAGCTCACGTTGAAGGCACTAGACCTTCTTTATCTGGAATCAGGCTCTTAGCCACCTGCATTCCTTGCAGCTGGAAGGCAAAGAAATCCATGCAGCATACTGCATGGCTGCTGAACCCCTAAAACTATGTGAGCATTGCAGAAAGGAAGAACTCTGGCTTGTGGAGGGGACTCCCATGTACTGCAACTTAGTTTCTGGTTCTTTCCACTCTATCTTGAAACCCATGTGACTTTCTGAGACTGCCAACCAGCTGTACAAGCAAGCATTAAGTGTCACAATTGAGTCATGGAGATCTATTGTGTGCATTACAGAGATTTGAAGAATTAATATGGGTTATTTAACTATGAAGGAAAGTCTCCTTTGGAATTTATGTCATACAGAGGTCAAGAAATCAAGTTTAAAAAAAGAGCCAATAGTTTAATTTTCTGGGAACTTAATACTGTTTGGTAAAAACCAAAGATTTCTGGCCAAGCTATTATTCAGTCTGAGTTTGCTGGAATTTTGACTAGATGCAGACCTGTGTGACAATATATATCATTTGGCCAAGTCAACATAATAGTGAGTGGTTCTTGAGTGATTGTACCATGATGTAGTTCGAAACTGGGACATATGTTCCTTACCGTGAGGAAAGGTGTCATAGAACGACAAGGCATGGCAGTATTGCTAAAGTCTCAGCGTCATCTGCTTATCTGCTGGCAGCCACGTTTTCACCTCGTTCACACCAAGAATCCAAGTCTATAGCATTAATGTAGGAAATATTCATGTATTTTCATAGCCCTATGCTGTTTATAAGAGTAGTGAGAACGCCAAAAAGATTGCTGCTCATGGCCTGATCTGTATTGCCAAGATTCCCCAGGAAGCTTTTAATGAGTTTTTTTTTTTTTTTGTGGGAAAGGCATTGCATAATTACATAGATATTTAGGCTTTATTAATAGTGTGTATAAAAGCAGAGATGGCCAATCTGTGCTTCCCTTTTAATTCTGAGCAAGGGAGTCATTGCAACAGCCTTAGGAAGCAAGCAGAATTGCCCACATTTTACCTGTATTGTTTCATGTAATATGTGTGTATGTGTGGGTAGGTACACATGTATAGGGATGCCTGTAAAGGCCAGAAGAGGGGTTCTGAGTCCCTGAAGCTGAGCTTACACGTGGTTATAAGCCACTTGATGTGGATGCTGAGAACCAAGCTCCGGTCCTCTGCGAGAGCTGTCTGTACTCTTAACCTCTGAGTCGTCCCGCCAGCCTCTATTTTCTTAACTCTAGGTGAATCAGAGAAGCTCGTAGGGTTCAGGGAAAGCCACAGCAGGGGCAAATCACAAGGGTGGAGCTTGGCACCCACCCTTCTCCCCGCCAAGTACATTCTTTCCTTCCTCAACACTACATGCTTTATTTACTTTTAAAACTGGATCCAGCACAGGCCACACAGTTTCAGTGTGTCTCTTTGTCACAGGAAGGCTGAGACTCAGGTGAATGGCGATTGGAACTAGAAATCCTGGCTCAAGGCTCTTTCCCTCCACCAAGCTGATGAAGCTGAGTCATCCCTGAGCTGGAGTATGCTTTCCATGCTCCTTAGGCCCCTGGCAGGTCTTACAGTCCCTCCAGCCTGGTGTGCTCTCCTTGATTTCCCTCCACCTCCAGACTATTGCTGCTTCTTTCTTCATCAGCGAGATCACAAGCTCCTGGAAAATTGTAAGGAAGCTGAACAAAGACTGAAAATTGCCCAGATGAGGTGTACATGTCAAACCGTCCTCCTAGCCAGTATTTGATTTGATTTTTTTCTTTTAATTTCCCAAACTTTCAAATGGAACAGCTGTGGCTCACCATGCCACCAGTCTGGGATTGTGTACAATGAACAAAAGCACATTAAAGTCACTTCCTCACTTGTTGCCTGAAATGACTGAGGTGCTGACCAAAATTTCATGCTCAGACTGGGGATTTGAAAAGCTCATTGGTAGACTGATTTTCTAGCACATGCAAAGACCACAGTTCAATCCTCAGCACTACAAAAGAAAAAACAAAACACCCATTATATGATGGCACCAGCTCTGAGTATAATTGTATTTGCTGACCATAGTGGTCTGTACATAAGGTCCTAACCCTAAAGAAATTGAGGCAGGGGGATCATGAGTTAGAAGTCATTTTGAGTTATAACACCTGCCCAAAACAAAGAAGCAAGCAAGCAAACAAATAAATATTTTTCTTGAATGTCAACAAAGAAAACATTTGGGTAGGACCTTCTCTTTCCTCCCTTCTTATTGATGTAACAGCCATGTAGTCTTTCTTTTTGTACCTTGTTATTTTTATCTGTAATTCCGTGGAAAGTGAAGTATCAGCGGTTGAAGGATGACTTGGGGAAAGACATTTTTATTGCTTAAATTATTCTTTTCAGGGAGACAACTGAAGCCAAAAAGGGCTCATTACCAACCCGAGGGAGCATGAGAAGATTTACACCCTTTAAGGTATTTTAAGCTTTCAGAAGTATTTTGAGTGAAAAGACTTATTTTAGGCTCCTGGAGAGTCCCGTTTCGTAAGAGTAGAGCTAGACTTTAGCCAGCTGGTGTGGTGTGTGGGCATGATGGCTCTGTAAGGCATTCTGTCTGGGTTGGGACTCTGCCCCTGCCAGCAGAGGAGGTCAAGCCAGTTCATCTAGAAAATCTTATGGTATTTTTTTTTTTTGTGAGGATGAACTGATCTGTTCACACACTTATGTTAATGGGAATGCCCCTAAGTTAAAAATAATTGAAAACTGGACCCACATCTGTATAAACAAAAGATATTTATTTATTACCCTTCCAAAGGCGAAAAACTCAGGAGTAAAGCTGGACCCTGGGCTCAGACAATGTTATCAATGCTTTGTATATCTAAATAGGTGGCAGCTGTTGCTAAAACCCTTGTTTCTCTTTTAATTATTGTTAATTGAATTTATTCATTTATTTTACACCCCATCACAGTTTCTCCTCCCCCTCTCCTCCCATTCATTCCCCTCCCCAACTCTATTCCCCTCTCCCCAGTCCACTCCTCCTCTGTTTCTGTTCAGAAAGGGCAGGCTTCCCATGGGTGTCAACTAAACATGGCATATCAATTTGAGGTAGGACTAAGTTCTTGTCCTTGTATTAAAGCAGGGAAAAGCAATCCAATATGAGGGATAAGTTCCTGAAAACCAACCAAAGCATTAGGGACAGGCCCTGGTCCCACCACTAGGAGTCCCGCAAGTAGATCAAGCGACACAATTGTCACATATATGTAGAGGGCCTATGTCAGTCCCATGTAGGCTCCCCAGCTGCCAATTCAGAGTCTGTGAGCGCCTATGAGCCCATGTTAGTTGTTTCTATGGGTTCCTTTGTGATGACCTTGACCCCCTGACTCGTATAATCCTTCCTCCCTCTCTTTAATAGGATAACTGAGCTTGGACCAGTGCTTGGCTGTGGATCTCTGCATCTGTTTACATCAGTCACTGGGTGAAGGCTCTTTGATGACAATTGGGGTAATCACCAATCTAATTATAGGAGATGGTGAGTTCAGACACTCTCTCTACTATTGCTAGGAATCTTAGCTGGGGTCATCCCTATAGATTCGTGTGAGTTTCCCTTGCGGCAGGTTTCTTTCTGACCCTAAATGCCCCCCATCAAGATATCTCTTTTAATACTCTCCCCCTCCATCAAACTCCAAACTCCCCTCCAAATCCAATCCCCCATGTTCCCATCCCTGCTGGCCCCTAGTCTACCCATGAAATCTCTATTTCTCCTTCCCAGGGAAATCCATGTGCCTGCATCCCTCTTTGGGCTGTCTTTGTTACTAGCCTCTCTGTGGCTGCCACAACCCTTATTTCTGTTCCATGAGAAAGTCATATCAATGGCTTTGACTGGTCATGTGTCTGTCTTTGAATCAATGTTGAGGTCTGTCTTGATCTAGATATGATACTCCTGTTGACATAGACCTAGGTCCCATGATTCTTTCTAGAAGTTGAGGTTGGATTCAATTTCGAGAGATCATGTAGCCTGAAATATGTAAACCTAGTTGCCCAGAAGGAAATCACGGTTCTTACCAGAAAACCCAAAACATGTGTTAAGTGTCTTAAGTGCTTAGCACAGTGATTGTTTTACCATTAAAATGTCCAGTGAATGAAACCTAGTGCTGTCATCACCATCATCATCAACAACATCTACCAGCTGCATACATGGAGTGGACCTCAAAACAAGTGCCTTTGTTGTATTTAACAAAGGTTTACATTCCACACAGGGATCTCAGAGACCAGAATCCATATTGCACTCCAGACAAATATTGATGAGCTCCTATCTAATCTATGCCTTGTCTTCTCTGCATCCTCAGTCCCATGGACCCTCCTTATTTGCATTCTATTCACTTTTTTAATGGTTTTCAAGACAGGGTTTCTCTGTGAAATAATACTGGCTGTCCTGAACTCACTCTGTAGTGTAGATAAGGCTGGCTTCGAACTCACAGAGATCTGCCTGCCTCTGCCTTCTGAGTGCAGGGATTAAAGACATGCACTATCACTGCCTGGCTCCTATTCATTTCTTAATACCAGTATATCAGTAAAAGACTGTCACGTCTATGGAGCACATGACACCTAGTCATCTCAGAAACAAGCACAGATTGGGTTGATAAAATAACTTGGCTGGCAAAGGCACTTACTGCCATGCCTTCCAATCTGAGTTTGATTTGTGGGACCCACATAGTGGGAAAGAAAACTGGCTTTTGCAAGTTTTTTACATGTACATACACGGAAAATTTTAAAAAAATATACAAAATAAAAGAAACACTACAGCTTCCAGTGTGTTTATTCATACTCAGCATTTACCAAGTGCAATTTCTCTAAGTGTCCAGTGCCAGAAAGTACCGTGGCTCTGTTCACTTGGGGTGGGATTACTTGCAATGCGGTCACTCTATCATACTGTGCGCCAGGAGGGTGGTGCTGCTGACTCCATGGACAATGTACTCAGTCATACACTTACTGCTCATCACTTGCAGTCACAGACCCACACTCATGCATTCACCATAAGTAACTTAAAGACCTGGAATGTACACCCACCCCATGTTCCTTAACACATGGTCTGCTTTTATTATAATTTAACTGTAGGAATTGTTGCTATACATCAATATTATAATATTACAAGTTATGGCATCAGCCTAGGTGCCCATCAATGGATAACGAAAAAGGAGGGAGATGGGGAAACAGTTCAGTGGGTAAAGTGGTTAGTGCATGAGTATGGGGACTTAAGTTTGGACCTCCAGAGCCTGAGCTGGACATGACAGTGTGTGTGTATAATCTACACAATCCCAGTGAGCCTATGAGATGGGAGGCAGAGCAGGAAAGTCTCTGGAAGATCACAGGCTAAATAATAAGGGACTCTTTCTCAAGAGAGAAGGTAAGAACTGACACCTGAGCTTGTCCTTTCAATTACACACACACACACACACACACACACACGGACACACACGGACACACACACACGGACACACACACACGGACACATGCATGTATACTCACACTCACACACATATATCCGTACATACACAAGGAGAAAAGAAAACATGATGTACATACACAATGGAGTTTTATTCGGCCACAAAGGACAGCATTACGTTATTTGCAGGAAGATGGGTGGACCTGGAGATTATCATACAAGAAAATAAGTCAGTCTCAGAAGGCCAACAGTGCTGTTTCCTCTCATATATACATCTATTTTATATGTGTTTATGTTACACAAGCATGCATCTGACACAAAAGGGGATCAGGGACTATTGGAGGAAGGAGGGGACTAACAGGAGGGCAGCGAGGAAAGCAGTGAAGGACAAGAAGGCTGGATCTTGTCAAGTATATGATGAGCTTAAAAGAAAGCATCATTAGGAAACAGATCACTTTGTGCAATGAATCTGTGCCACTTTTCTTTCGTGGCTGAGCCAGAGGCTCCAGTCTGTGATTTTTCCAGGTCCCATCTGAATCCATGGTCTGTAGAAGAAGACCTGGAGAATTTCTACCATGTTGATTGGTTTTTTTTGCCTGGCTGCCTTCCTCCTCTCTCCACCTTGGTGGACCATACCTCTACCCCTACCCTTTGCCTGGATAAGAGGAGAGGTGGTGACAAGCTCCTGAGAGATTGTCCAGCCTGTGCCACAGAGCAAAACAAGAAGTGATATGTTACAGGGACCATGGGTGTTCTCTTCCTAGAAATGATATAAATATTATATTTTGCTGAAAATGACACCTGTGCATTGGATTCATTAAGAACACCCATGAGGGCAGGAAAGCAGAGAGACCACAGATGTCCTCTTAAGACGGCCCGGTTTCCACTGACAGGACCCAACATAAATGCAGTGGGTAGCTGTGCACTGCAGGCTTGGAGAAGCAGTGGTCCCTGTGCTGAAGGGATGGTAAGGCCTTTGCTCCTGTGAGGGCAGGATATAGGGGAGTTACCCTGGAGGTCAGCGGGATGAAGGGCTGAGCCCAGGCCCTGTCTCCTATGAGCTTAGTGGTGGTGTACAATAATCATCACAGTCTAGTTCCAGAACTTTTAAACTGCCTAGGCGCAAGACTCCACATACAGCCACCAACCTCTTCCTTTTTCTCTTTCTCTCTGCCCCTTGGGAACTACCATCTTTGAAATTTCTTTGTATTTGCTGTTTTTGCCCCTTTCGTGTAAATGAAAGCATTTAAGATTGCATTTGGTGCCTGCCTTCTTTGGCTTAGCATGATGTTCGCCTAAACTGTAGTAGGTGTCAGTACTTCCTTTCTTTTCACGTCTGAATCAGACTCCACGGCATACCACGTGTTACATTTATTCATCAGCTGGGTGTCATGTGAGTCGCTTCTGTGTTTTGGCTAGTTGCAAAACAATTGCTGAGTTTTGTTTCTCCACCATCACCATGTGGATAAAGTTCTGTAGGGAACTTTCAGTCCATCCAGTCCACAGAGATAAGAAGGGTCCAGTCTGAGTTCCAGATCTCTAGAGACGAGACTCATGGGTGTGTGCACATGTGGCAGAGGGAGTGAGCCAGACCCTGGCATGTGGGGAAGGGTAACTTCTCTAACAAGGACTAGCGAGGGCACCACAGTCACGACACACATTTCTGTTACCAAGTACTCCTGTCTGGCCATCACCAATGCTCATAGTGTTCCTCATGAAGCGGGGACTTTAAGTTGTATAAATGAGCTCCCAGATAGCAGAGTCCCAGTTTGTTCAGCGATGCTACCTGTGTCGCCCATTGGATGTAATCAACATCACTAGACTTTAATGGTGCTTACAGCTCATGAGAGGCTCACACACTATAAAGAGCCACAAGATCCCCTGTATCCCAGGTGTCTGTCGCTGACTCCCCCAGCTGCATTCATTTTCCTTTTCTCCAGGGCCTTACTCTGCTTGGCTTATACCTCTATCATAGGTCCCAATATTCTGAGTCCTCAGTGGTCCATTGTGTCGGCTGGTGTGTGAGGTCTTAGACGGGAGGAAGGGAAGCAGCATGTTTTCTGAGTGTCCAGAGCCCAATTTAGCATAAAGTAGTTGCTCAATAAGTGGGAAGCCAGTAAATGATGGAAGGACTGCGAGTCTTTTCCAGTTGCCTGAAGTTCTCACGGATAGACAGCCTAATTTCTCAATGCCACACCATCCAGGCAAAAGTGACGGATGCTATTCTCTCAGCCTAGACTTTGTTTTCGCCTCTGTGAGTCATCCCCAAATACAGCACGAAAACTTATAGGCCTCTTTGAAAATAGAATAAATGGGCTGACAGGCACATCTGATGAAGAGCGAGGGGCAGGAGTTGCTGCGAAGGACAGAAGCGGTAGGATGCTTGCTTCTTAGCCTGGCTGCTGCTGCTGGACTCTGAAGCCTTATCCTTCCGTGTAGCTGCAGACAAGAAGCCACGAGAGCACCTTAGGGAAGGGCTATGCTGCCTACCAGAACCTCATCACAGGCCACCAGGGGTTACTGCATATTGATGTGCGGTGTTCCTCAGAATAATGGGTTGCCCCCATGTCACTCCATAGCTGTCACTTCTCCATCTAAAGACTCTCTAGATGCCAGTCTTTCTGCATTTCTGCAGCCTGCTTATTTGGCAAAGTGAAGGAAATGGGGTCAGCCAATTTCTGTCAGGGCTGAGCATGAAGGATCAGGTGTATCTCTGCAAAGCCTAATGGGAGAACTTCTATTAAAAGCTGGTGTTTGGATGCTGCTGAGCCCGTGGCTTTGTAAGCCCTGTGTTTTTTGGCCTGCTGCCCAAGTGAGTCCTTTTTGTTTAGGGTCTTTGTCTTGAGTAGACCACAACATACATTGCCTATAGGGGCCCCTCACCACTGGCTTTTCTCTGTCAGTGCCATGTGACATCTAAAAGCAGCCAAGGCAAGCAGGAATGAGGAACTTTGGACATTGGGCTTGCCTTTGGAACCTGCATAAGGGAAGCCGCTGGGAGACAAAGGGAATTCATGAAATCTGAAGGATGGGTTTCTTTTCTAGCAAAATTTGAGGAACGGGCTGGTGTGCCGTGCTTTAGAGGTGTGCTGCTTTGCGTGGTAGCCTTTAGATACCTGTGGCTACCGAGCTCGTGACCCTGGGCTCATCTGAACTGAGATGGATGGAAGTGTACAGTTCCTCCCAGATTCCTAAATAGAGAACAGGAGCAATGAAATCTCAGTTTTTATTGAGTTAATTTAAAAGGGAGTGTTTCCATGTTGATAGGATAACATGTTTGATGCATAGAGAGAATTTGATTGTATCAACTAATTGATTTCAATAAATTTTAAAATGGCTTTTAAACATCTCTATATGGCTGATAGGAAAAGTTTAGCTCAACACAGGCTTTCCATTTTTATTTCCATTGGGCAGCCAGGTTTAGAGGGGACTGTGGAGACTGGGATTGGACTCTGGCTCGTAATTGCTGGCTGAGTGTTTTCAGGCATGGTGGCTTTCGAACTCTCCAGAGACCTACCCTAATGATTCATTTTGCAACATACCTTGTACACATGCAAACCTGAGAAAAGTGATGGAATATTCTTGTTTCCATCACATTTGCAAAGCATGCTGGTATATGTGTTTCCTGTGTCCTGTCCTACCCTGCCTGTTCATTTGAAGATGCACTTGGCCCACTCTTGGCGAATTCCAACCACTTTGATTTAATCTTCACATATCTCACCCTTCTCATTTGCAAAGCAAGGCATATCACCATAACCTCTCATGGTTGTTTTGAGGATATGCATTAACACGGCCTATGTAAGTCACAGCACCTGCTAATGGAGCATTGATAAGTGGAAGAAAATCTTACTACAGCACATCTCGTTAACCTGTGGTTGATGTGCTCCAAGAACCCCTACGATGCCTGAAGCTGCACAGAGTATACCCAATGTGTTTTTTCTTGTATAAACATACCTATGATAAGTATTTCTTTAATTTATGTGTATGTGTGTGTGCGCACGCGAATGTTTAGGGAAAGCATTGGGGGGAGTCAGAACTGTCAAACATGGAGGCCTTTTATCTTCAAGGGACGAAAACAACTGCCGCCTGCCCACCTGGAAGACTGGAGTGGATGTTGTCTAGCCGCTTTTCTATGGATCCAGTCTTTACGTGAATCCTCTGTCTCCTAAATTCTGAGCATTGTTCAGACCCTAATCCTGAGCACTGTTTCTCAGTCAATAGAACCCATCCTAATGGAAGAGGTCCCAGGCGCTCTGCATCCTCCATCAATAGATTCCATCCTCATGCTTATTACAAATCGGTCCTCCCTAGGCCCTTGGCCTGAGCACTGTTTATCAGTCAAGAGAACTCATTCTTATTGCAGAGGCTACAGATGTTCTGCTGGAGAGGTGTGCTTTGCAAGGGCATTTTGATGTGCCATCCCTGCAGCTTTGCTGTGACGATTGTCACATGGAGACTCTCCCCCCAAAGCTTTACTGTGTTGAAATGTGTAAGGACCATAAACCGCAAGGTCAGAGTCTGGAAGTTTTTTGGCACAGCACCTGCTAAAGTGGAGCTGGTCTGACTTTCATTCTTTACCTCATGTGGATGTTTCCCTGCTACCTGTGATGCTTGTGGGGACCCTAGTATACATGTCCCGAAGAGATGGCTCAGTGATTAAGAACGCTTGCTGCTTTTGTGGAGGACCCAAGTTCAGTTCCTAGCACCCATATTGGGCAACCCACCAATACCTGTAACTCTAATTCTGGGGCATCTAATGCCCTTTTCTGATTTCTGCAGATACCTGTAGGCGTGTGGGGCACATACATATCCATAGGCACACACATGCATACACATTAAATAAAAATAAATAAATCTTAATTTTTGGTGTATTTGTGTGAATGAGGGGTACATGCATGTGTGCATGAATATGTGAGCATATTCTCTGGTCTGCATGCATGTGTGTGCATACATGCATGTGTGTACACCTGTATCCACACCATGTGTATGCATGTGTTTGTGTGTATGTGTGTGTGAGTATATGTGTTTGTGTCTGTGCCAAGGAGGATATCAGGTGTCTTCTCTCCCCATCATTCTTTTGGGACAGGATCTTCACTGACTGGTGGCCGTAAGTCCCATAGATCCTTTGGTTCTGCTGACCCTGCTATTTGTTAAAAGTGTGATTTGTAAACTGTAAAATATTACTGTTCTATATGCTCCTTGTAACAGTGAGAAATGACATCATTTCTGTGTGATAAGATGAAGGAAAGTGGTTTACACGGGCGTCGTGACTCAGCCGCTGTGGGACTATCAGTGTGATGACCAAGTCAGCTGCTAGCTGGCTAGTGGGTGGGTACCAAAACCAGCGCAGATACACTGACACTGGACACGGGGATGCTTCATTTGGGTGAGGCAGACAGGAGTGGTGTGAGATTTCTACATACTACTAAGAACAGTGCACAATTTAAAACTTATAAACTGCATAGTTCTAAAATTTTCTTCATAATGTTTTTGAAGAGTTAACTAAAATTTGCGAAAGCAAAATCATAGGTATGGATGTAAAAGGGACCACTATCTTCCAAAAACCCTTCAGTGTGTCCTATGAACACTTGGCATCCGGTATTAAGAGCAACAAATAAAATATTAACGGCTCTCATTGTTGAGATTACTGGAAATGGGTCTTTGAGTTCTATAAAATATTTGGAGTGAGGCCATAGAGTGTTGTCTTTGTGTGGAAGGTGACTTCCAGGCCATCCAGGCCACTGCTCCTTATATGTTGCTATATAAGAGCTCTGAGGTTATCTCTGTGTGTGTGTTCTCTGCTCTGAGTAGGTTATAAATTCTCCAAAGTCAGATGCTGTCATCCATTGACCCGAATTTAACTATAACATACTTAGGACATAAAGGGGACATTTTTCACAAGAGCTTGGAGCCATATGATCTTGGCTTCATAGCTTGAATATTGCCACTCTGTATTCTTTCACCATGCTCCGTCTCTTACACCAAGGTCTTTTGCCTGGGATGTGGGAGAAACAGTGCCTTGTCAGTCGTATGCTCAGTTGTACGCAGTGCACCATCCACAGAGCAGGATGCAGGGAGTGGAGGTTGTGGTAGAGGTTGAGTCATTTTCATGGCATGATCCCAGTAAATTCTCCAAAGAATGCTTCATGATACGTAAACAAGGCACCTCGAATGTGAAGGACAACATTTTGATGCTTTTGACATTGGCTGGCCTTCTTGGAATGAACTCACTGGACACTACTTCTAACATGACTGGAATATACACAGAGACTATGTGCCCAAACACAGCTTGTGTTAATAGAATTTTCTAGTCCATCTGGCCCAATTCTTAGGCTTCCTCTTGCTTAGGCAGAAAGACAGGGTAACTGGAAACAGTCTAGAGCAGCTTTCTGAAGCCCCTGAGCTTTTGAGCCTCCAAGAAGTGTGGCCAGAGAGAGGAGGAGTCCATCCCCAGGGCTCTGTTGAACTCAGCAAGAGCATCTCTGCGCTCTCTGAAGACACTGTCTTTCAACTGACAGCTGGCAAGAAGCAGATTTGGCAAATCATTACAGTGTTCAAGCCCCAGTGCCCCCATTTGTCAGTAAGAGGACTTCAGGGTGCAGTTGTGAGGTTTCAGAGTAGCTCGGTCATTGTTGTCTAGGTTCTCTGGGATTGTGATTTGCAGGCTGATTTTCCTTGTTTAAAAACTACTGATGAGTGAGAACATGTGATAATTGTCTTTCTGTGTCTGGGTTACCTTACTCAAAGATGTTTTCTAGCTCCTCCCCTTTGCCTGCAAATTTTAAGATGTTGTTATTTTTTTCTGCTGTGTAGTACTCCATTGTGTAAATGTACCACAATTTCCTTCTTCAGTGGAGGGACATTTAGGTTGTTTCCAGGTTTTGGCTATGACAAACAAAGCTGCTATGAACATAGTTGAGCACATGTCCTTGTGGCACAATTGAGCCTTCTTTGGATATATACCCAAAAATGGTATTGCTGGGTCTTGAGGAAGGTTGTTTCCTAATTTTCTGAGAAATCACCACACTGACATCCAAAGGGGCTGTACCAGCTTGCATTCCTACTAGCAATGCAGGAGTGTTCCCTTTATCCCACAACCTCTCCAGCATAAGTTGTCTTCAGTGTTTTTGGTCTTGGCCATTCTTGTAGGTATAAGATGGAATCTCAGAGTTGTTTTGATTTGCATTTCTCTGATGACGAATGATGTTGAGCATTTTCTTAAGTGTCTTTTAGCCATTTTAGATTCTTCTGTTGAGAGCTCTCTGTTACGTCTGTACTCCACTTTTTTATTGGATTATTTGTTCTACTAAAAAAATAAAGATTTTTTATTAAGCATTGTAAGTTGTATTCAATAGCCTCCTGATACACCACACCACACCACACCACACCACACCACACCACACCACACCACACCACACCACAATCAAACCCAAGAGCAGTTCATTCTTCACAACCCATGAGTAAGGGCAGAACTCCCTTCAACTTAAGTATGATCCCACTTAGCTCTTGCAGGCAGGGGCTGGGGAATTATACCTCATTTCTGATCACTGATGTGATGAAGAGCATCGGAAGTATATGAAATGTAAAAAGTGATTTTGATTCAAAGTACATTGCTTAGAAACAGTAACAAAGCATCAAAATGATAGAAGTATACCTACTTCTATGAAATTCCTGATGGGAGACCTCTCTGGAACAAGCAATCTGTTTCCTGCTACAGAAGGGGAGGGGTGTTTTGTTTTTTTAAGATCAAAGGGTTTTTTTTTTGTTCATAAAATTTCATGTTATTATCCTTTCTTCCATTCTTACCAGTATGTGCTCATTTGCAAAACAAAAATGCTAATAAACAGTAATAGTCCTATAAAAGATGTTAACTCTGTTTAGTCATTGACTGATCTTGCTCTAACCTTAAAATTTTGTGATTATTGACCTCTGTTGCATTTATTCTAAACCCCCAAATTATCTAGCCATTTGAAATATATCAATATTACTCTGGCGTACTTACTGCTGTGTGCATTACTGTTCTTTGTTGCTGTTTTATACCTTCATATTAGCAAAATATGGACTCTGTTTTTAAATCCTCTTTCTGATTCTTATTTTGGCTTGAACAAGTTACTTAACTTATTCTACTTGGTCATTTAATCATTATATAATGAACACAACAACAGCATCTCTGAGTTTTTTGTGAGAATGAAATAATGTGCCATTGCCTGGCATTGGTGAATAACCAACACATGCTAGTAATGATTATTTGTCCTCTAGAATCTCATCTTTACCAACAGAAAGTAACCTTGGTGCCTCAGGTTCCTCACTGTGAAATGTGGATAATAATATTAGGTTAACACAATTGTTATAAAGACTAAATGAGACTATGAATGCCAAGTGCCAGCCCAAAGGAGTTATACAGTAAAGCTCAATGATTACCATGATCACCATCAGACTTTGTGGAAACTATTGGTGGTGCCGGGTGGGCACCTCACTCAAGTAGTTTAGCTGAGAGGGAAGTTGGTCATAAGCAATTGGGATCCACCAGCCTGTAAGTGAACACCACTTCCTTGTGTGAAGTGCCTCCAGGCCGTGCCTTCTTGTCTTTTTCCTCCCCTCCCCGTTTCATGTCTCTTTGTATCCATGGAGATGACTCCTGTTAGGTGAATCATGATTTTTGCTTATACTTTTAGCAATAAGCTCTGTTGTTTGATATTAAGGAGGAGATAGGAGCGTGTGCATACTGCTCCTTCCCAGTGCTCTCTTCCCCATCTCATTCAGAGCTAGAAAAGAGACTCACTGTGAAAGTGGAGACATTGCTCTACCATCAGGCTCTCTTGAAATGCCTTGCATATGTCTTGGCACCGTGTTGGCGAGGCCCCATCTAGCTACCTTTCTTTTTCAGAGAAATGATTTAAAAAGCAGCTTTCCACACGTCTCTGGGGATGAGTCTATGAAGTTGCCTCCACTGTTCAGGGTCCAGATTTCTCTCTGAGGACTTACCTGTCATGATCTTATTACTGTCACTATAATATTTTTTTTCGGCTGCTTCTGCATGAAGGAAAGAGAAGGCTGGTGCTATTAGCTAAGTGTTTATTATGTGTCATGCTCAATACTGGTGGATACTTGACCATTGCTGCTTGAGGTGGGTGACTTTATGCCCATTTTGGAAGTAGAAAGATCGAGGCCCTAAGATGGTGTGAAGGGGATCCTTTCTGATTTTCACCTGTATCCAAGTTTCCAGTGTCATTCTGTTGTCTAAGACTATTCAAGACAGGCCATCAAGACTCCTTTGCTCTCAGGCCTGGTCTTTTCAGCAGCAAGCCGGTCATCTTTTAGTATTTTTTTCTTTCCTGACTTCTCACTAAAACCAGCCTGACATTGTGTCTCTTTGTTTACTTCATGGCTAACTAAATAAATGAATTCTAGGTAGTGTGCTGATATCCTGGTATGAACTATTTTATGTAAAATTATTCTCTCTGTTGAATGTTCTGTACTTACATTGTCACTGCACCTTGGCAGAGGTGAAAGTTGAGGAGGTGGGGATTGGGATTCAGTCTTAAAGGGATGGACCTGGGCCATCAGTCACTGTGCGTTAGAGCCGGGATGCAATCTTTGTGCTCCAGTTTAGAATGTAATGGCCTTAATCTATGTCTGAAATATGGTCCTAGTCTGAGATACTGTGACCATGGCCACAATATGATGTTTACAGTCTGTGGGGCAAGAAACGGTGGTAAGGAGGTTAGCATAGCAACTATGTGGTTCACCTTCTATCACGATGATGTGGAGGAACCCCCATGGATGAGATGGGGAGCCCCCCCTCTCCTTTTCCACTGGGGGCCTCTAAGGCTTCTCAGAGTCTCTTGGATGTACTTACTGATTTGGAAACTAACTTCCATCAGAAAAAACCAATGGCCAAATCCCTGCCACTCTTACCAGTCCCTGATCCCTATGGCCTTGTAGGTTGTACATCATCTTGTCACCTAGATTTGACACAGGAGAGGCAGATGTCTTCCATGACTCGGGGGAGTCATGGCTTCCCTGTACTCCCTTATGCTGGTTGCTTCTTATAGATTTCTCTCTAGTTAGCACAGATTACCAAGAGCTTCACAGGGTACAAGCGGCACATGAGAGCACAGCACCAGCACAGAGTCATTCAGCCCCCTGAGCTAAGCGCCCAGGCTGAAATCCTCTGTGAGTTGTAATTTCAGTGATATGTGCAGTGGATTTTAGAAAGGCACTTGGTTTCAGTATCACATCCCAGCCAGGTCTAGCATGCAGTTTTGGTCCTCAGCATTTTCAATTAGCTAAATCTTCGGAGGGTGCTGACAGCGGAAAGTTACCTTTATTTGCTGAATCCTGATTTGGCTGCAACTTGGGAAGAGCAGGGACAGCGCTAAGATCACACAGACCGGGCAAAGTCCCCTTGTCCTGTTTGCACAGAAAGCTTATCACTGGGTGCCTGAGTTAATCCTTACTTCCTCCATGAGGGTCTATCCACCAAGAGGCTCACTGATTATTTGCCAACCTAACTCTGGGGGGTTTCCTTCTGAGTTGTTCATATTTACTCATTTGTTTGAGTTTTCCCTCTCTTCTCAAGACTGTGCATGCTAGTCCACAAACATTTACTAAGCTTGTACTGTGGACCATACACCAACCTTGGAGCTATAGATACAAACAGAAATCAATTAGAGGAGTCCCTAGTCTTCACTAAACTTATGGTGGAGGGACCAAGTAAACAAGAAAGGAGTGAGGTTCTACAGGGCTGAAAACCATAGTTGAGTATAAAAGCCTCACCTCATGAAGGACATTGTGTTCTATACTGAAAGACGAGGCTTAGGAAATCTTTGGGAACGTTGGACTAGTAGACTTAGGCATCTTTGCTGATATGGGAAATCATGGCTGGCGTTTCTGAGTTGCTGTACTAATGCCACCTGGTTTTGAGCAGTTGTTGCCATGCACTTTGTGATCTCATTAGCTGGCAATCATGAGCACAATGCAACAACAAACAACAATGAACAAACAATAAACAACAACAGCAACAATCGGCCTCCAGACTGAGAGGCACAAGTGCCATTGCTTTAAGGAACTCCTTGTCAGAGGTACTTGCTCCCATTGCTAGCCTCAGAGGCCTGCTCTGCCCTTCCAGCTCGGCCACCATCAGTCCAGTGTGTTTCATTAGGACAGGCCATTTGGAACCTTGGCCTCAGACCTCAAAAACAGAATGTTTTGCAATTCTAAGAGTATTTCGGCTATCCATCAGGAACACATGTGCATAGAACTTTTTTTTTTAACCTTTGGTTTTCTATTCCTCCTTGGGAAGACATAGGAAAAAGACTATATTTTAAATTTTATTTAAGATTTTTTTTAACTCTCCAGTGTTATATGTGGTTAGAGTAGGAATGAAAAATTAATGGAAGAATTTAGATAGAGTGCAGATTTTCCAGGATCACTTGTGTAGGCGGACTCCTTTAGCTTGACTGGTGTGCCCACATCTCTGTTGACACCAAGCACAAACAGGAGGAAGGGTGTGATGGAAATTCTCTGTTTATTTCACTTATCAGTAAGTAACATACTTGTTACAGGTAAATAAGCATGACAAAGGACCAAGTCTTCCCTGCTCCTCCTGCCTTGTGGAGATGTTTTGTCACGTTGCTAGGTTACCAGGCTGAAGGATTCTACTTTGGGGAAGGAAGTTATTTTAAAACATCCAATGAATATCTTCCCTCAAAACTTCCTCACAGTTTGGAAAAGGCTCTCAGTTTGCAGAAGAATGTGAATGAAGAAAGGAAGGACCCCAAAAGTCTTAGAGACAAACTCTAAAGAAAAGTAAAATTAAAAACTCTAAAGTAAAAGCATCCCAACCACAGTGTATTATCAAAAGCTAAAATGGATTGCCAATGACTGCTCAGGTTAGGAGCTCTGAGTGTTACTTAATGGCTCGCCAACCTCACAGAGTAGATTAGGAAAAAGAGAGCATGCACATGCTTCCTTGAAGAAGGTACAGTTATCCCTCAGATCCTTCAGATCCTCTAGGGCTTATTGCCTCTTCTCTCCTGGGCAGATTCTGCAGAAGTTTTGGGAAACCCTAGGAGATCCATTCCTATGAGTATCTGTATCAAGTGATTGTCAGTCTGCATGCTAGGGACACACAGTGCCTGGATAGGTCTGGTCTGTATCCCGGTGGAGGTCACATCTTGGTCTTGTTAGAACTGCTGTCTTCTGCTTATTAGGATTTTTCTGGGATACAGGTATCTGGATTACACTGTTAAGAATGAATGCAGGGACTGGGAAGTCCAAGGATAGAGCTGAGGTTAGTCACACCTCAACCGAGTGACTGAAGTGAGGTCTTTCCCCCTTCACTTCTTGGCTCTGCTTTCCTCAGGAGCTCACTCTATCACAATGCAAACAGGATTTTTCCATGGAGCTGGACACACAGATCAAGGATCTAATAGGTCCAATTTGAGACTCAAAGGGAAGAAGATGAACATGACCTTTTAAAATGATTGCTCCTTAAACTTAGAGAAGTCCTGATTGGTTGTGTTTGGATCATGTGTTCATCTTTGAACAGTAAGAGGCCAGGCCTATTGCTTGAGCTGGGAAGTGATAGATGGCCGGAGTGACTGGGACCCTGGCAGGAATAGAAGCCTCAGAGAGAAATTAATGAACTACATTAACAAGACAACAACTTGACACACAGATTACCTGAGCTACTCAATGAAGAAGCTTCCAGAGTCCTTTAAACTTTGTTCTAGGTAGATCTACATAGCACCTGCCAACACAAACTGCTGTTTATTCTTTTTTTTTCTTCCAGCTCAAGTTAATTTTCAGGAGCATGGCCTTTTGGCTTATTGGAGGAAGAGAAGTCACTTTTTTTCTGCTAGAAGTTCCAGCCTAAATGTAATCATTGTATTATACTTCATTGATTAGTGACAGGACTAAGAAAGGCTAATAAAGCTAGCCTTCATGTGTCAAGGTCATTTTAAAATATATGACAAAGATGTTTTTAGTATGAAACAACCTCACAATAAAACATTGAATTACTATTACTACCATAAACTAGAACAGAGCCACTGAGACTATTTTGAAGGATTTCTACTTCCTGATCTGGCTAGTGTTCTGTCTGGGGTTAAGGTGGGTCTTAAAGGATGAACTGAATAGGCTACCTGCAGAAAATGAAATTCCTCCCAGCTGCTTTCTGTTCTAATATCCTAATAAAACACTTCTGCTTATTACTATTAAGAAATGTCACTAAGGAGACTTAAAAGAACCTGGCGTCTTCTAAGTATGTGAGGAGGGAATTTACAAATGTTGAGGACTATAGAGATATTCATATAATTCACAGCATAAAGGCATGATACCCAAACATAAAGATCATTAAAGAAAACTGAGATCTTTGTGGGGGTTGCAACTTTAGTCTTTTAGGTTGATATTAGCTAGAGAATGATTTCCTTCTAAGTCTGTAAAATAAGGGTGGCCATAGCTACTACCTATAAGGACAAATGGACATGTATACATGGTAGTTGATCAGTTAGAAAATATTGGACTGCCTATAAGAACAATGGACGTGTATACATGGCAGTTGACCAGCTAGAAAACACTGGACTGCCCCACTGTGATTTCTAATCATCCAAAAGGTAAAGGAGCCCATAGGAAAACTGGACTCCGATAGAACCATCTAAGGATGATTGCTACCCTTTTACATTTGTGATTTTTTTTCTTACAAAACACCACGTTTTCAAAATCAGATTGTGATATTTCTGGATAGTCAGACATTTTAATTACATTTTTCTGAAATGGGAATTCAGGCTGTGCTCAGAAAGACTGTCCCCTTGTGGTATATTATAATGGAGTATGGAACACAGTATTGGGTGGCCACTGGTAACTGGGGTAAGGGATTCTCCCTGTGGCCAGGGAGTGGCCCTGTTCCTGGGAGATGCCACAGTGCCTGATGTCTTCTGTCTGTAAGGTGTCAACCACTCTCCTTGTTCAATCTCATTCTATGCTGAGCCATTTGGAGAGAGGTTTTTCTGGGCAGATCATCAAAGGAAGATCTCAGTGACAGTTCCTTGTCTGTTTCAGAAGGATGACCAGCAAATAGGCCAGGTATTTTGTAACTATTTCCTCCAAATTGAAAATCTTGCCCCTAGAAGGCAACGGGAGGCATATAAGACCCAGGAGCTAATAAACCTTAAAAGCCACAGAAAGGCACATAGCAAGGTTATATAGACAGTAAATGTTTGCTATAGAAGAGAAAACTCTTCAGTGGAGCTGCCTGCAAGTTGTGCAGGGAGCTTTAGGGATGCTGCTTTCATGAGTCATGCTGGACTTAGCTTTTCAGTGATGTTTCCCATGCTTCTGGAAGTAATGCTCCAAAATGAATTGGTTCACCAGGCTGAGCTTACATGTAACCTTTTTTTTCTCTTTTGATCTGTTATAAATGTCCTGTTTGAATGCAGAGACTTTTGTCACATCTTCCCAGGAAAGCTCACACAATGCTCAGATAAAGGGGTCTTAGAGAAGACCCCTTAGTTTGGACACCATCCATCCAATTGATCTGCAGATCTACTGCTTCAGTAATGAGCAATATGTCCCAAGTGGTAAATAGTGTCATCTCCATGAAACTTTGATTCTTCAAATGGATTATTAATTTCCATCTGATGGGCACCAACAAATCACTATAACAGTAATCAAAATTGTACTAACTTGCTTCGAAGAGTCTTTGGTATGGTAATCCACCTGTCTGTAGGGACATTGTTCTTCTAATCATTTTCTTGATGATGAAAAAGATGCAGAGCAGTTAGAATAACTTGCTGATGGTCACAAAGATATTAAAAGCAAAATCAATCAGAGTATTGAGTGGATTTTGGTACCAAGGCATGAAGTCAGCAGGAAGACCCTTCACCAGCTTCCCTATGCTAGTCAGACCCCTTGTTGCCATGACTGACTCTTAGTCACAGTACTGGTTTAAGACAAAGGACGAATGAAGAACTCTCTGCTCTTTCCTTTTTGCTAGAGTCAAAATAATTGTGCATACTTATAGGGCATAGTATAATAGCTTGATGCATGTGTACAGTATGTAATGACCAAATATGGGTAATTAGTTTTCCATGTTCATAACCTTTTAGACGATCTTTGTGTTGGAACTCTTTGAAATCCTCTTTGCCTATTCTTTGTAAAAATATGAATTACTGAAAACCCTCATCACCCTGCTGGGCTGAAGGATGTTAGAGTTTATTCCTCCTATCTGACTCAATTCTGGTACCTATTATCCCAACTTGCCTCTACTCTTGAGTCTTTTCTATCTTCTAGTGACTACTCTTCTCCTCTCCAATTTCATTATATCAAGTCTATTTAGCTTTCACTGATGAGTGAGATCATGCAATGTTCATTTTATTGTGACTGGCTTATTTTTCTTAATAGGATGCTCTCTAGTCCCATCCATGTTCAGGACTACTTTCCCTAAGGGCTTTAGATCTCATTACAGCTTTGTTTGGTTGAGGTAAACACAGGGGTTTTCTGCAGGGGAATCTGTCAAAGGGGAGTTGGTTTCTGAGGAACTAATTGGAGTTCTTCTAACACTCCTCTGACACTGACCTGAGCACTGTGCTCATCTCCAGTAGATTATCATTAATCGGGTAAGCAGGGTGACAGCCTCTGCAGAGTAGATTTATTAACTTCCCCAAGACAAAGGGGTGAAAGGAGGCCAGGACACTCAGATTTATTTTGAGGGATTTGGAGTAGAAAGCTCAGTGGTTGATGGTTTGAAACTCTGATCTAATAGCAAGATTAATGATTTCTCTGGGCTTCATGAAAAGTTAGGATTAGAATATTCTGTCTTTATTTTTAACAAGTTTATTGGGATGAACTTGAACTACAGAGAGATGTCCTTTTAAGTAGCTGTGGTAGCATGCCTTAGTAATTCCAGTACTGTAGAGCCTTGAGAGAGGAGATGGCAAGTAAGAGCCCAGTTACTATATGGTAAGTAATCTGCAACTGTCAACTTGACTTAATCTAGGGTTGCTTGGGGAAAAAGTATTAACAAAGAATGGTTTAGATCAGACTGATGTAGGCATGACAATGGGGGGGGTTGGATTGATTGTTAATTGATGTTGGAAGATCCACTGTGAATATGAGGACTCCATTTTAATGGACTGGGCCCTGAACTGTGTAAGAGTAGAAAAACAAAGACCAGGCATTTCTTCTTTCTCTGTTCTTGACTACAGGTGTTCTATGACTAGTTGCCCTTGCATTCCCCTAAGGATGCACTGTGACTTGGGATTGTAGGCCAAATGAACACTTCTTCTGATAAGCTGCTTTTTGTCAGAGTGGTTTTTATTTTTTTTAAAATTTTTTTATGATTTATTTATCTTTATTTTATGTGCATTGGTATGAAAGTGGCAGATCCCCTGGAACTGGATTTTCAGACAGTTGTGAGCTGCCATGTGGGTGCTGGGAATTGAACCCAGGTCCTCTGGAAGAACAGTCAGTGCTCTTAACCGCTGAGCCATTTCTCCAGCCCCCCAGAGTGTTTTTTTCTTAATCACAGCAGCAGCCATGCAACTAGAACAGAAAGCTAGAAGTCAACCTGTGCAACAATACAAGACCCTGTCTCAAGGGAAGGTAGTGGAGAAAAATGTACAGCTCAGTGAAAACAATACAAGAAACCCTGTCTCAAAAGCTGTAAAACAAAATAAAACAACAACAACGAAACAGTTTATAGATTTAACAGTCAAGGGGGTCATGTGGGAATTTCCAAACAACCCAGGCTGTTTTTAAGACAAAGGGCTGCTTTCTGCAAATTGACGGTGGGGCCCTATTGCCAAGGACAAACTCACACAACTCATTGAACATGGAGAAGTCGAGCTGCTGTCTACATGGAGACTTCACCCATACACTCTACTCTGTTTTGTGTGGGAAGGCGCTCCACAGGCTGCTGAAAGGGACACCTGCACATCAACTTGTAGCAACTCTTCCTCTGTACTGTCAGCTCCGAAACAATGGCGCTGAGATTTATTACAAAAGTTTGGCCTTACCTTAGGCTTCTCCCACAGGCTCTTATAAGTTAATTAACCCACTTATTTTAATCTATATTCTGTTGCATGGCTTGTTACCTCATCTCTCTATACAGCTTGAGTCTGGCTAGTGACCTCACCTTTCTTCTTCCCTGTGTCCTCTTTGTCTCCAGAAGTCCTGACTAACCTCTTCCTGCCGAGCTATTGGCCATTCTGCTCTTTATTAAACCAATCACAGTGACATATCTTCACACAGTGTAAAGAAATATTCTGTAACATTTCCCCTTTTTTGTCTAAATAAAAAAGAACAGTTTTAACTCTATCATAATAAAGCTATAAACAAAAATAAATAAATAAAGCTATAAACAATAAGAACAATTATTGGGTATGAATTACATTCACCATGTCCAGTCCATTTTTATTTGTCATATCTAGAGAAAATATTTTATTTTCTATCTTATTTTGACAAATTTAAAGTTTTATACCTAAATAATTTTTATCATAGCTTGTACTACTAAAACTCTCTTTTTAGACTCAAAAATTTTTCTTTACTAAACAATTTAGGCTTTTATATCTCTCAAGCTTATATATTTTTACTTCTTTTTTTTTATTTAGACAGAAGGGAAACATGTTGTGGGATTTTTTTTACACTGTATGAAGCTATATTACTGTGATTGGTATAAGAAAAAGATGAATGGCCAATAATTAGGCAGAAGGTATAGATGGGACTTCTGGGGAGAGAGAACTCTGGGAAGAAGAAAAGCAGAGTTGCCACCCAGACTCAGAGTGTTGTAAATAGGATGGTGGCCGTGTCCCAGCACCTGAGTGGAGTGCAGCTGTTTGTTTCCTTTGCCTGACTCCTGGCCGCAGCTGCTAGTTTATGCCCCAAAAAACCACACAACAATTATATTCATTTAAATTTTAAATACTGCCTTGACTATTATCTCTAGCCTTTTCTTGGCTAGCTCTCACATCTAAACTAACCCATTATAAAAGTCTGTATGTCACCACGAGGTGGTGACTTACCGGACAATTCTAAGGTA
>JAQHUG010000049.1:389423-401825 GCA_028555095.1 Dicrostonyx torquatus
CACCAGGAAATTTGAAGCAAATGGATGGAACTAGAAGACAATTGTCCTGAGTGAGGAAACCCAAACTCAGAAAGACAAACATGGCACATACTCACTAATAATTGGATACTAACTGTAAAATAAAGGATAACTGTACTACAAGCCACAGACTCAGAGAGGCTAGGTAACATGAAAGGCCTAAATGGGAAGGGGAAATAAAAGAGATCTCCTGAGTAGACTGGAAGTAAGTGGGGATGGGAACTTGAGAGATCTGGGTGTCAGGGTGTGTAGAGGGCCAAGTACTGAAAAAATAAAAGTAAAAAATTTTTAGATGTACTTCAAACATTTTTCTTTCATTGGACATTTAGTTACTATCTTTTAAGTTTTGAAATAATAAATACCATGTTGCTAATCATCTTAGTGGGTGAGGGTTTTTGAATTTAGTGTTTTTTGAAGGGAGCATTTTTAGAAATCGAGTTATCAAAAGGTATGAGCACTAGAAAGCTCTTCCTATGAAAATAAGGACACTGGTAGTGAGACCTAATTCACAGGGCTGTAAATGTGAAGTCTATCAATGTGTAACACACTCAGTGTAGTTTCTGGATAAGTGTGTCTTTGATGAATGCTACCTATGGCAGATTGGGATAAAGAATTGCCTTCCTTGGTGCTTCCATTTATTATCCTCCGTACTCCCTGTTACAGAAGGGCTGCTCAGGTGCTTTCTGAGCCTGGACCTTGCCAGATGATAGTTATTGGTATAGAACAGTCTCTGGAGCCTTGACTTTGGCTCCATCCAAGAAGGTTACATCCACACCCTCTCATTCCATTCTTGGAGAAGACAATAATGTGCCCTGAAGGTGTGTGGTTCTGCCCTGGGGCCAATCCCCATCTTTCCACTCAAAGGGACTCCTTTTTGTCCAGCAACGTCCATGCCCTAGCCTCATTTCCTCTTTCACATTCGTCCCTCCCTGCACTTCAGCACACCCCAGGTTTTCGGCTGCCCTGGCCTAAAACTGGGAGGCCAATCAGACTGGCCAACAGAGTATTCTTAGATATTGAGCATGGCTGGATCTGTATCAAAGACCCAGACATATCTGAAAGGATGCGAGCAGAACAAAGAGCGATGCTAATCACTGAGCTTGCTGTAGATGTGTGAATACACAGCTAATGTAGGGATTTAGAACACAAACATTTCAAATTGTACTGAAGGTAGATTGAACAAGATAAATTTTATACAATGATGTGTTATGAAAACTATACTGTGATGTATCAGGGAGATGTACAGATCTAAAAACTGTTATTTTAACCATTTGCTTCTGCTCGGCATGTCTGCACAGCTCTCAGCACTGTATTGGTAACTGGAGGGCAGCACACTGGTATTTTTGATGGTATCCGAGTACCCGGGGTTCTATATTGTATCTGCTGCTTATTTAACAAATGGGTATTGAGCATTTCTTCTGTGATGGGCGTTGTTAGTGTACATTGAATTTAAAGAAAATGTAATTAAGCTGTCCACCACTTTACTAATTGACTCTGGGAGAATAATGTAATGAAGTCTAGTTGTCCCGGGGAGATCTAGATCACACTCCCTTTCTTAGGCTCTGTTCTCAAAGAAGGAGTTGGTTTAATGGCTTTATTTAACAATTACTGTGTGAATTTTTCTGTAAAGAATTAATTTTATTATGATATATGAAAGAGTCATGTTTTCCCCAAGCCATCTTGCCTATGTTCCCTGTACATTATAAGAGAGAATTGAGAAGTTCAGAGCTTTCTCTCCCTGGAGTAAAAAGACCAGGAAAAATCCAGAGAAATATTTCAAAATAATTTTTTTACAGGGTTAGATGGTTAATAAACCCAGAGCCCTGAATTGCTTAAGCTATACAGTTCAGTAGCGTTTGTACTTTTAAGACCAGCTGTAAGGAAAACAGAACAAAACAGACAATAGAAGTCTCATATACTCCAAATCTATCCCAAGACATAGAAGAAGAAATCAATAAACACTTCCCAAATATTAATATTTTCCACTCCCACATGATATACAGGGATAACTACAGTGAGCTCAAGACAATAGCTACAAAATGTAATTGCTCTAAAATTAATCTTAAGGAAAAAGAGTGGTAATTGATATGCTGCACAGGTGGGACCATAGAAACAATCCACAAACAGCTCTATTTGGGGCACCCTTATACCTTCACCCCTCCTTTGGCTAAAGTGGCCACATGTGCCCAGATTTGTACATAGAAAGAGACTCAAAAGGCCAGCAGCTCTTCCCAGGCACCTGGGAGGATCAAACAGGTTTTATAGGCTGTCTCCCTGCTCTCAGATCACAAAGAGCCTGGGATTTTTAATCACTCCCGCCAAAGTCTGTTCATCCATCAATGTCTTGCTTCCTCCCCTCTGCCCCCAGCTTGGGTCTGGGCAGGTTTTTCTTTCTCCACTCTGCACTTGTTTTCTTAGTCCCCACTTGGCCCTTAGACTATTCAGTCTAGGAGAGATGAGTGAAGGAGATTAAAATATGTCCATTCAAAATATACTTAGTTGATGCCAAGTTATTTAAGCCAAAGGCAATCGAGAATCAACAAATGTGAGAAGAGTTCTCTGCCTTTCCATTATCTGTCTAAACACAGAGGACATAGTTTGTCTTGAGGAAGGTATCCCTTATTCTAGGAAGAAGAGAATGTCATTGAAGATGAGACACTGGAACCAAGGTGACTTTGTATACACAGACTTTACATCCTTTTAGTTTCCACAGGTATTTCTTAGCCATCTCCCTATAAACTACCTTCCTTTGGAGCTCACGTGTCTTCCTCTATAATAAAAGGATACATACACCCCAAAGTGTGCTTGAGTTTCACCTTTATTCTTTGAATTGTCATCCACATAAGTATTGACAAAATTGTATGCTTTCTTTGTTGTTAGCTTAACTCACAGGTCTTCAGCTAATGGATGTGAGTATGAGGAAGTTTGCTTTTCCCAGGGGTAGAAATGTGAATGAGTAGATTAGTATGGGTCTGACCTTACAGCTCTGACAAGCATTTAGACCTGACCTCCACTTGAGCAATCAGAACTGACTTGATTTCTTGGGAGTTAGTGGCATCTTCTTTGGTATCCATTCCATATCCAGACAGCTGTTTTACTGTGTTTCTTCTAAAGCTAGGAGTACTTAAAACACACACACGAGTACTTAAAACACACATACACTCACACATGCATGCACTCACACATGTACACATACACACACACTAAATATTGTTGTTTGGAATTTCTATCATTATTCCCAGGGAAGTGCATGGTTCACCCTGGTTCCCTGATAGCTTTTCCCCATCCAGACAGTGCTGTCAGCTATGATTTAAAGAACAAATACTGCAGGTTGCTTCACTTTGTCTTCCCTATAGCCCATGCCTAGTATCAAGAGACTTTAAGCATGCTAACCCCCCCCCCCGACCTTTGAGGATGAATGGCTTGAGGCCCTTGAGGTGAATTTCTCTGTCGTGCCTCCCCTGGTTTATAGCTGTGCTTCTAGCCTTTAGATTCCCTTGTTCCATAATTTCTCCTGATCTTCAGTAGATCCATCTTAATCTCTCCGAGGAAGCTGTGTGATAAGGGGGAACTTGGAAGATAAAACGGGTGTGTGTGTACTAATGACTTTTCCATAAAAAACTCTTTCTAAAGTCTGCTGGGTTCCCAGTGGAATTCTTAGCCACAGCTTTCATCCAAAACTGTATGAGGGGCAGGGGATGAGATTACAAAGGCAGGCAGCAATGGGAGGGACAGAGCCCAGGACAACAGCAGTCAGGTGGATGCAATTATTGGAATGAGTGGCAAGGTCAGGTTGGCAACACAGAGTGTTTGACCCCCGCCCCTAAGAACTGGGATATGCTTAACTCAACACAGGTCTATGCTGTGGTCTGCAATGAGGTGTTTCAGTCGGTCCAAAGGGTCTAATGGAAAGAAACCTCAGGAAGCTGGGGAAGGCTGCTCCAAAAGAACCTTGATCATTCAATCAGCTTGCAGTCCCGACCTAGCTTTTGAAAAGCTGGAATCCATTGATTAAAGAGGAGCTGGGTCTCCAGGAGAAAAAACTGTGGACAATGCACACAGCAATGTTGTTACTAAGGCTTCCCCTGCGAGACCCCTGGCTATTTCCTCTGGTAACTTCATGCTGGAGATAGGGGAAGCTTAAACTTTGATTGGATAAAAGACTCAACTTGTCATAGATATCTGGGGACCTGGTACTTAGATGGATACCTGGAGATTGAGAGTGGAGGTATATGGAGTTGAGAGAATAGAGTCCCATCCAAACTCCAGTTCATAGCAGATCCTTTAGGTCAACAATAACTCCTGGAGGTCATTTTCCCTCACCCCTGATGTAAACTATGCTCAGGGTTGTCATGGTGATGAAGGCTAACAGGAAGCTCTACAATTGTAATCCCACTCATTCCTCAATTCAAAGTAGAATAAATCAAAAGGTAGTATTTCAGTGCAGGACAATGAAAGGCATGGCTACCATCACAGCTACTTTTAAGTATCTATGTGATTCTGGGGTGGCATTGTCAATGTTGTCTATAAACTCTCTAGCCTATCCAGTTGGGGAAATCTAATGTGTCCTGGAAGGGAAGAAAAAGACCTTCCCAAACCCATCCACACACATACCCCAAATACACACTTCTGTTCCAGGTGTGATATTTACTAGATTAACATGTTTGCAGGAATGTGAGATGTGACCAGTGATTTGAACAAAATGTACTGAATTCCAATGGGATAAGAATCAAAGTTTAGCTGGGTAGTGGTGGCACATGCCTTTAATCCCAGCACTCGGGAGGCAGAGGCGGGCAGATCTCTGTGAGTTCGAGGCCAGCCTGGTCTACAAAAGCTAGTTCCAGTACAGTAGCTAGCTACAGAGAAACCCTTTTTTGAAAAACCAAACTATACTGTTGCAATAGCCCCATCCCTGACCTTTTTAACTTCGGCTATATGTACTATCCATTTTTTTTATTTATTTTTGAGACAGGGTCTCATGTAGTCCAGGTTGGTCTCAAAATTGATAATGTAGCCAAGGATATCCTTGCACTTCTGATCTTGTTGCTTCTATTTCTCAATTGCTGGGATTATATACATGCATTGTTCCTGGGTTTATACAGTGCCTTGTTTATTTTAATGCTAACCAACCAGCTGAGCTATATTCTTCGTCCTTGTACTGTCTTTCTTAAGATCAGATGTAGGAGGAAAAATAAAAGCTGAGTTAGGTTTATGAATAGGTGGACATGATATGTGGGACATTTGCAATGCAATCTCCAGGTTGACTATGAGCGACAATGACAAGGATCTTTTCAGTGGGTAGGATGGAATGTAACTCACTGGGTACTTTGTGTGGAAGCAGTCGCTAGAGGTCAAAATTCATATGAGTTTATAGGCCCTGATAAATGGCTTGGTCCCCAGGGGCTGGGAACATGTCTTTATATTGCTGTCTTTAGCCAACATCCCCTTTCATCTATTTAGTACAGTACTTGGCATGCACAGCACTCATTATCCATCCAAACATCTGCCCATGTCTGATGCATCCTGGACATTGTTCTCGGTGTTGGGAGGAACATTAAAGTGAGGAAGTCAGATGTTCTTTTGACTTTGAACATCTTCTCCCCCTCCCTGTTTGTATTTAGTTAGTATATTTACTACATACCCAATGTTATATTAAAGGCTCCTATGTGTTCTCTTAATCCCCAGAAAAATTCCATGAGACAAACCTGGCACAGGTGGCTGAGAGAGTCATCCCTATATAGCAGGTGTTCAGTGGCTTGCTGGCATCTTAGTCCAGGCACATGTGTTGTGTTGGGAAAAAAAGCAATGCCAATATTTCATGAAGTTTCAAACTAGGGCGAGGTCAGCCTTAACATGTTATATTAACAAAATAAGCCTTTTTTTGTATTATTTTTGTTTATTTTCATGAGTGCTTGAGATTCAAACTCAGGTCCTTATGCCTACACAGCAAGGGCCTTACCCACTAAGTTATCTTCCCCGATGCTCTTTTTGTTTTTGGGCTGACGTGGGTAGGCTGACGTGGGTAAACTGCTTTGGAAACTTGAACTGAGCAGTCTTTATGCTATAGGACCCTTCATTGCTGTTTGTTTTGACCACCCACTAACTGAGATGGTCTTGAGCACTGCAACCTTGTACTTGCCAGTCCTTTAGAAAAATGTCTTGTTTGTTTTTTGAAAGCAACCAGCTCTCACTAAGTTACTGGAAATGTAGCAACCACATAACTCTTTGATTGATACATAGAAAGGTCAAGTTGCTTGCACAAGGTAATTCTGCAGGTCACTGGTGATTTCAACACAGGATCTATAAATCTCACTCTGTGTCCATAATTCTAACTACTGGGTCAAAGGGCCACCTTAAAGTCAGAGGGTACCTGTGAGCCACTTTAGTGTGACAAGGGCTCTGTACATGGAGGGTGTGTAAGCCACTAACCACATGACCTGCAAATTTGCTGTCTTCTCAGCAGTCTTGGTAACTGACTGCTTACAGTGGTCACTTGGCCCTTTTACATGGTTTCATTTTCTCCCTCTGTACTCCTTCAATTTATTTCAATGTCGGTATCATTACTGGCAATGATATAGTTTCTGCGCCCCTTCACAAGAGCAGCGGTGGTAATGTGCAAACAGAACTTGTTCCTGACAGATGTGCCCTAACACCACAGTACCCTTCTTGTGCCATGATTCATACCTCAGGAGTTGGTCATCTTGGCGACCTGCAAACACAAGACTCCACTTAAAAACAGAACTTGGCATAATTAGTAAAGAAGCACAGAAATGATCTAGTAGGCTGGCACCTTTTAAGAGTTGGCTTTATAATTTGGGGAGTGTAAGTCGTTTCAGGGATTAAAGAATGATTTGGCGAGACTGTGCTTCACAAAATGTACGTGAAGATGTGTGTTGTAGAGACTTGGTCATTTGCTTCCTCCCTTACTTGAGTTTTAGTTCTAGGTCTGGGACTAATTTGAGGTGAGTGAGATATTTGTCTTAGCAACAACATATATAAAGTGTTCCTCAAATGCCAGAATTCGTGACAAATCATGCAACCTTAATGCAGAGCTTAAAATGAATAACAAGACTTGTAATAGGAGACTGCTTGTTTGTTTCCTGGCTGCTGAGACTCCCAAAATAACCACACAGGAACTTTATTAATTAAATCACTGCTTGGTCCATTAGCTCTAGCTTCTTATTAGCTAACTCTTAACATCTTGATTTAACCCATTTCTATTAATCTGTATCACCATGAGGTTGTGGCTTACAGGATAAAGTTCTGGTGGAGCTACATGGCTTCTCTCTCAACTCTGTCTCCTTTCTCCCAGCATTCAGTTTAGTTTTCCCTGCCTAGCTCTGTTCTACCCTATCAGGCCAAGCCATTTTATTTATTAGCCAATGGTATTCACAGCATACAGAGTGGAATCCCACATCAAAGACTCAAAGTTATTGACGAATCAAGTATAAATTTAAAATAACAGCAGAATTCAGTCCTGACTTGAATGGCCTCACTCTGTCCCTTGTCCTGCCTACTTTTCCATAGATTTGTTTATGTGCCCTCTACACTGTAAAGTCCAAGAGGAAACATTGGTGTCTTTTGCTCCCACGGTGCCCACTGGGCCTGGTGTACTGCATGTGTACCTACTCTTCCACCGCCAAGGACAGGAATATACAGCTCTATGGAAGAAGGATTGTGTAGATTTAAGTAAATCACCTCCTTGTCAGCCTTATCGTTGAAAGGAGGGTATTAACGGCCTGGAGAGATGGCTCAGTGGCTAAAAGGGCATACCATGACTGCTTTTGATTCCATACAACCACCTTGGGCATCTGACAATTGCCTTTAACTCCAGGTCCACAGGATCTGATGTCCTCTTCTGACCTTTGTGGGCACCTACACTCGCCTTCATATACCAACACAGATATATACATATGCATATATTTAGAATAAAACATATCTTAGAAAGAAGAGAAGATGTCATAGAATACTCTAAATCCATGGCTCTTCCCTGCCTTTGTAGTCTATGGCTCAAACTGCTATGGGACAGCCTACCATTTTGGAGCTTCATCTATCCAGTCACTCAGTAGAATCCATCACCTAGCGATATCATCAGTGTGTGACTGTGGCTGAGTTGCTAGAGGAAGGAAGAGAGGAAAACAGAGTGTTTGATCTCAGGGAGATCACAGAGTAGCAGGTAGGCAGACAGGTGAGTAGGCTTCTCGGATACTAGTTGGAGCTGTCCCATTGGACACTAGAGAGCTGGAAAGACTTTAGGATGGGAGCTCCTCACATCTTCCAGGGCCAGTGCACATTTCACAGAGGCTTTGAGTACAGAGGGAAGGATAAAGACTGTGTCAGTGAGAGAGGAACGTGTGGGGTACTTCAGCCTAGCACAGAGCATATGTGATTAGATTTTTTTTACCTTTTCCCAGAGAACAGCATATGGAAGACAGTGGATTTTGAGAACAGAGCAGAACTTTTTAGCAATTACTCTCAAGGGTAAAGGAAGAGACGGATTTTCTTGTAGTACAGTGTGTTGAGAAGTTAGGCTAGCAGGTATGAATCCTAACAGTGTGATTGTCTTTAAAACAGTCTATTTTAAAACTAGCTCTCTCCTTCTCTTGAAGGTCTATCTATGTATTGTCTTTGTGTGTTCCCACCATCTAAAAACTTTTCCTCACTCCACCTGAATGGATGCTGGCTTTATCATCTGGAGGTGGGGTATAAGAAGGAAGACATAGATAGGATAAAGGTGATATGTGTGTACATGTGTGCATGTGCATGTGTGTATGTGTGTGTATGCCCACTCATGTATAACAGAATGCCACAAAACACCACAGTTTGCATATTTAGAGAACTATATGCTGTAATGAATGAAATCTCCCATAATGGGAAAGAATATTTCCAGTGTTGGAAAAATTAGGTTAAGAAAGCCAATCTGATTGACTTAAAGTACCAGGAAGTCTGGCCCTGAGGTAACCATATAAATGCTTAGGTTGGAAGGAGAGGTGTAATAAACATATTTCTTTATATTGGAAATGTTCCCTTGATGGCTGTTAGGTTTTATGATATATAAGTCATTTTATTTATTGTCTTAATACTACATCAGCAGACAGCCCTTATAGCAGCATCCAGGAGTGAGATGCTAAGAGCAGAAACAATGAAGGAAAGGATGATTCCCATGCTGTCAGATGGGATTGTTAAGGATGACAGGTTAATCCCCCTTTTTAGTGGTTGGTTAGCTTGCAAATCAGCATTTTGGTGAGGCGGAACTGGGACCTAAGACAAAGAGAAGCTCAGTTCTAGTCTTCTGGATTGAAACTTCCATTCTGGATGCTTCTCCTAGGAGTGCCCCAGCACCCCATGGAGAGTGGAAGTGAAGGTCAAAGCTAAGGTCTCGATGTCCTTCAGAGTCTTTCCTGTCTGGAAGCTGTGTGATAGCTGCAGGAAGCTGTGTGGTAGCTGTCTGTTCTTCTTTTGGAGAGCATCTGAGGTCAAGGACTTCTGTTAGCTCTACTGTGAGGCTTCATGGGTTGAATAGGAAGACAGTTGGGGCAGATTGTTCCCTTCTCTTGGTTTTACAAAGGAAATGCTATTTGCTAAAGGTCAAGAGGTGTCTGGAGATGGTCTAGCTGTCTTTTTCCTCCCACAGGTATCCCCGCTTCATTTTTGTTGACTTGGGTATCATTGTTGAGGTTTTTTTTCAGGCCTTATTTCTTCCATCTTGTTCTTCCCCAGAGAGGAGAGTATCCTAAACAAGTTCTATGTCAGATAAATGTTGACAAAGATAGCATTTGCCACCTGAAGTTTCTATAGGATCAAACACAAAGCAATACTGTATATTATATATCTCTTTCTTTTGTTTTTTTAACCTGGAAATGGTCATCTTTTAAGGAGGGAAAGCAAGTTTTTGTGAGTTGAACAGAATCCATTGCTCCTTGGAGTGTTGCAATGAAAAGGGACTCTGCTTGCTTCCAACCTCAGGAGTTGTGGGATCAATTCTGCATGTCTGATGAGCTGAGCCTGTGAAAAGAAACTAGGTGCCCTGTGCCAGGAACCTACATTATCTTGTTTTGACCTGCTAAGCTCTTTCTTTGGAACCAAGAGACCTCTTTTCATACGCTTTAAATTCAGCTTTCTCAGTTTTCTGTGTTGCCATCTTGCAAACAGGTGCCCTCAAATCATAGCAAATGTACTTCTTTGCTAGGATTTCATAATCTGTTCTTCTTATTAAAGACTGTATGCTTAGTTCACGGTATGTCCTCCCCCAACCCCAGGCCAAAGAGTACAGGTAGATTCTATTTGTTTCTGTATATTACATACAAATATGGAAAGAACAGTGGAGGGCTTGACTTTGCAATGGACCCAACACTGGACCAGCCATTCTGGGACCTGGCCCTAAGTAGGTGACCAGATCCAGGATGATGTCTTCAGAATGAGCTTCTAGACCTGCTTCAGGTAACGGGGTGACCACAAAGGTCCAGGCTTTCTGTGTCCATGGCAGCCTCAGTCTCTGTCTTGCATTCTCACTGGGTTGACTTCAGCAACTCTGGTTGTTAACAATGCTTCAGTAGCAGGCAGACCACTGTATTCCAGGGTTTAGGGTCCTCCAGATCCATGCCCACCCCAGTGACTCAGGGTTTCTGGCCTTTCAAGTGCTCAGCAGACTCAGTTCCAGATAGTCTGCCCCGAGTATCTGGGCAAGCTTCCTGTTGAAGAACTCTTGTTTTAAAAGACAAACGCAGTCTTTGGGAACTAGAATAAATACATCTTTACCACATAAGTGTAGAAATCAATGCATAGCCACAGGAACAAGGAAAATCAAGGAAACATGACATGTCCAAAAGGATAAAATAAACTTCCAGTTAGACCATGAAGAAATGAAGCTATATAAACAGCCTGAGATATAAATTAAATTAACTTTTAAAGGCATGTTGTGAACTTCAAAAACATAGAGAAATGCTCAAATTATATAAGTAAAACATTAAGTGACCATTATAGGAAACCCATCAAAGGGATTGAAATATAATATACACCTCACAGAAGTCTGAAGCTAAAAAAAAAATAAATGAAATGAATAACGCAATAGGAAGTTCTTTAGCAGACTTGATCAAGCTAAAGAAACTTTTACTTGGTAGGACAGAAGAGAAAAATAAATAACAAGGCATAAAGAAGGCTTCTATAACTTTCAAGGCATCATCAAGGAAGCAAAAGGAGGAGGCTGCTGCTCAGGAGGGAATTCATGCTTGGTACTGTAAACCTGGTCAAAAGTCCATGACCCTGAAGATCACAGGCTCGGGACAGGAACCTCCTACTTCTGCTTCATTAGACAATCTTTGTCAAACTGCTTCACTAAACTTTTATTCCCATAGTTTAGTGTTGCCCTCAGCAATTGGCTGGAGACATGTCTGTCTCAAGTGGTGACAGTAAATGCGGAGCCACCCAACTGGTTATACTGTTACAGCTAAGTGTCTGTTGAGTGCTCAGCCTTAAATGGGACATCTGTATTCACTCCCTGTCTCCAAGTCTCAATAAACATCTCAAAAGAGGGACAGAAAGAATGTAAGAGTTGGAGCTGAGGAGGAGAGCTGTGGAATTCCGTCTTCTGGCCATGATATGACTATTGCACTCATATCGAAGTTCACTGGACTCATAGAGACTCATATGGAGTTCACCGCAGCCATGGTTCACCTGCACAGAGGCAAGCCAGCAAGGTCACCAGCTGTTCCATCAGGCAGCACTGACTGGATTTAGTGGGTTATTAACAACACAAGGAAAGGGCAGGAACAGGGACGGGAACACACCAGGGGCCCCAAGGGTGAGAAATTGAGGATGCATATGATCAAGAAGCATTGTTTACATGTATGAAATTGTCAAACAGTTAGCAAAAGATATTCTATAAAAAAAGAGGGCAAATGCGTGATTCATATGAGTTCAAGCAAGATAAGAGAATAATAAAGAGATGGAATGCTTATCTAAAGGAAATAACACAGCTTCTGTTCCAAATGGCTATTTTGAAGTATGTTGAAGTCCATTGAGTTGAATAGTCTTTGGGTCTGGTTAATTTCAGTATGTGATTTTTTTTTAATTTTCAATTTTTCTTTTTATTTATTCTCTGTAGCTTTTACATCATACATCTTGATCCCATTCATTTCTTCCTCTTCTTTTTGTATCCACCCTATGCCTTTGCAACCTCCCTTGCAAAATAAAATCAAATAAAATTTAAGGTAAAAGGGAAAACAAAATATCATCATGGAAGCTGTAGTGAGTCACACAGTATATACTCTTTAGTCCATGTATCTTTTCTTGCAAATGTTGACTGCAGAGAGTTGTGTTCATTGCAGAGTTATTGGTCTGATTTAAGGCCTCTGGCATCTACTACAGTATTAATACCAGGCCCTC
>JAQHUG010000049.1:468534-500965 GCA_028555095.1 Dicrostonyx torquatus
TTCAAAAGAACCTTGGTTAATTTTTATGTGTTTGGAGACTTTATTGTTATTTCTCTTATTGATTTTTAGTCTGATCTTATTATGGTAGAGCACACACTCTATCTGCTCTCACTTCTCTTAAGTTTGCTAGGTTTGTTTGATGAACTGGGATACAGGCTCTTTAGGTGATTGCTCTATGGTCACTTGAAAAGAATGTACATTGTTGAGTGACGCTTTCTGTTTATATATCAATTAGAGCCCATCGACAGACAATCTGAAATCTCTATCCTTGCTGATTTTTATTTTAATATTCTAAATAATTAAGATTGGATCCAATGAATCCTCAGTTATAATTATAGATTCACATTTTAACTGTATCAGTTTAAGAAAATTTATGTATATCAGTGTTTTTCCAGCATGTATGTATGTACACTACACACGTGTAGTGCACACACAGGCCAGAACAGGGCATTGGATTCCCTAGAACTGGAGTTATATATATGGATGTGTGTTGCCTAAAGTTTCTGTCCCACCAGAAACCATAGCCATTTAGTATCAAATAAACATACAGAGGTCTACATTAATCATAAACTGGTTGGCCAAATAGCTCAGGCTTTTTATTAATTCTTACAACTTATATTAGCCCATAATTCTTGTCTGTGTTAGCCTTGGTACCTTTTTCAGTGAGGCTTTTTCATCTTGCTTCCTCTGCATCTGGGTGACGGCTGCAGACTGACTCTTCTTCCCAGAAATCTCCTGTTCTCCTCGCCCTGCCTCTATTTCCTGAGTGGATACTGGCCAATCAGTGTTTTATTAAAATACAAGTGGCAGAATAAAAGACTATTGTGCCACAGCAGATGTGAGTCAGCATGTAGGTTCTGGAACTGAACCCAGGCCCCGTTGAAGAGCAACAATTGTTTCTAACCACTGAGTCATCTCTTTAGCTCCAAGTTGTGGGAGCTTTTATTTCACTTTTCCTTTTTGCAGCTCTACTGATTGGAACATCCTCACACAGAGTTTCCTTGTCTTCCTGGTGGACTGACTTCTTAGTTATCCAAATCCTTCTTTGTCTCTTGTGACTTCCTCCATGCCTAAAACATGTATGTAGAAACCTCTTGGTTTGTTTTTCTCTTTTCTCCTTTTTCAGACAGCTTGAGAATGCAGGTGGATTAAGGACAGTTCAATGAGGGGAAATGATTCCTTTAAGACTAAAGGATATGCTAAACACAGAGAGAGATGAACTCAGTGGACTGAGGCAGTATATTTGAAACTGTAGTTTAATGTGATGCTTACTAAATTTTAAGGTGAATTCATGGGCAGTTTAATGGGCCCCACTCTGAGAGACTCCAATTCCAGTCTCTGTGGGGTATTATTTGAAAACTATGTTTTTAATAAACACCAGGTGATTCTGACGTCTGTGGCCCCATATCTGCATTTCCATTTACATCAGTGTAATGAGATTAAGATTCTGCCTCTGCTCATGTTTTTAGAGTGAATTTGAGCAATTTTTGAACCCTTTCTCCTTATTTACAACATAAGAATAATAACCTCCTAGGGCTAGTATGAGGTAGTACCTAAGAAATAATTATTATATTATTGTTGTTATCACCATTGTCAGAATTATCATTATGGATGATATTGGCATGTTTTTGGTCCATCCTGTATAAACATTTGTTCTCCAAGGATGGGCGATGTATCTAAAATGTTTTATAGTATCACTTGGTACCCACCAGGCTTTTGCCAACAGAGCTTGGTACCTTTACAGACACATAGAGAAGTTTCCCCAGGGTGGGTATTGGACAGAGTGTTGCTATAGTCTTAAGAGTATTGTCCCACAGTTGGGTTTGGGAAGGTAATATGACCTAGAAGGACATGCTTTCAGTTTTATTGGAGATTGATAGGTTACTTATGAGCAAAGAAACTTCCTCTTATGGAGAAAAACAATCTATAAATGGATTTTAATGTTGGGGTAGGAATTGCAAAGATGTCAGAGATAATATCACTATAAATCATTAAGAGATCAATTTTCATTTATGCCCACATCAGACATTGTTAAGACAAGCATACAAAAGCATTGGGTGATCTAGTGGGTCTGAGGTTCTACATTGATGAAGAAATGAATGCTTTTCTCCTTTGGAGAACATGATCAGTCCATACTCAAGAAGTACCCCAAACAGGAAGCGATACCCAAGATAAATGCTAGAAAATAGGAAATGAGCATCCTCTGAAAGCACATGACAAGAGGGAATTATTTAAAAGGGGATTGTTAGAGTTTCCTCCAGATAATAGACAAGTGAGTATCTATAGAAAGAATAGGGGGAAAGTCCTCAGCAAAAGAATACCTGCAGATAGAGTGAGGGAAGAAGGCTTGGAGATGAAGTTAGAGGGTTTTTTTTTTCTTTTAAGAGAGGGTCCCATGTATCCCAAGTTGGCCTTGAAATCTGTGTAGCTGAGTATGACCTTGAATTCTTGATTTATTCTGTTTCTGCCTTACAAGTGCTCTAATTATAGGTGTATGCTACCTTGCCAGCTTTCTATAGAGTTAAGGATTGAGCTAAGGCTTTGTGTACGCTAGGCAAGCACTCTACCAACTGAGCTTCACACCCAGTCTGAGAGCCTAGGTTTTGAAATAGTAGAAAATTCTGAGGCAGAATGTGAAACCTGGGAAAATAAGCATTGTCAGTCTTTGCTCTTGACATATTTGTTATTAACACTCAAGACACTGTGATATATCATTGAAGACTTAATGCAAGTGAGTGACCTAATGAAGTATTCAGATGAGAATTACTGTGACCTGCAGTGTCCTGAGAAGTGTAGAGCTGGAGAAAGTCAATTGCTTCCCTGTGCCCTGTGAATATTTGAGATGGATCTGGAGGAAATGTAGATCTTGCCTTGTTTTGTAGGCACCAACATCATAACTCCAGGGAGTCATATGGATTCTACCGCAATGATCTTGCCGGAAACCTAAGTATTTTTTTATGTAGAGGGAAGCTCCTGATGTAGAGAGATTTTTCTTAATCCTTCTAGCTGGGGGAAGAAATCTACAAATTGATTCCCTTATGGATCTGTGGAAGGAAGGATTTGGGCTAATCTACAAATAAATGGATTTATTGTTGACTTTGAGTCCCAGGTTAGGAAACTCACCCTGAGGCTGTTGACTACACATTCTGAATATCTTCCATGAAGTTTAGATGTCCCCAGGTTTCGTAGAGATCATGCCTTCAGCCCCACTAAACAGCACCAAATGTCCTACAGAGATATGGATGACTTAACTATGCAAACAAAACCTATGGATGGCCCTGTGGGTTGTGGCATATGGCTAATATGGGCTGCTTTCTATATTGGAGACAGCTGATTAGAACTCAGTGATGTATATCAGCAGGTGGGTTTGACAAACAGGGGGAAACCATTGTCCAGGAAGTCAAAGATGCCTCCTATTCAGATAATTGGGTCTTATGGGAGAAGACGCCTATAGATTACCCTAAGTGTGCACGTCCAGATATGCAATTTTACAAGCAATTTTAGCACATTCAGATAAAAACAGTTTATGAACAATGTTTGAAAGCTTGAAGGCAAAAATAAAAAGTATGTTTTATTTTCATTCTAAAATCACAAAGTCAAACATTAAATCCAAGTTCTCAGCTAAAGGGTTATAGGAGAAGCTCAAGGGTTCTTTGAGACACGTGACTTACAAACCAGGAAACAAATAACAATGCTAATTGAGAAAGCAATGGAGAAGGAAGGGCAGTGTCCGATGAAGTGCTCTGTAGAAGACTAGCTTTCATAAGGTGCTTGTTTTTATTTTGAGGTTGCTGCCTTCCTTTAGGACAGGCAACCAGGGGTCAGAGATTCCCACCTTATCAGTCTCATCCTCCCAGGCTGCTTTTATGCTTGTGTGTGTGTGTGTGTGTGTGTGTGTGTGTGTGTGTGTGTGTGTGTGTGCTTCTGATGGCCAATGGCAGTTGCTTGTACTGAGGAAAGCCTTTGTGGTACCTACCCTTTGAGAAACGCCTAGGCTGCAGCAGCTGTGGGCACGCCATCCATTGATGGATTAGTAGGCCATGTGGGGACATTGATGAATCAGCTCTGAGAATGACATTTTAGTACAAGGTGGCCAGTAGCTGATCTTTAGGAGATGCCTGCTTCTGGTCTTTCTTAGATCCCGAAATCTGTCACACTCCATACAAAAAGGCTAAAAGAACCATCTGCATATGTCCTGAGAGTGGTTAGTATCATGTGTCAATTTCGTTGGATCGCAGCACCCATGGATTTGGCCATTCAGAATTATTCCATGAAGGTGATTTTATTGAGGCTGACATTTAAATAAATGTGCTTGATCTATTAATTGGGGGTGGGACTCACCCAAGCATTCAAAAGCTTGTGAAACAAAGACTGACTTCTCCAGAGACGGAAGGAATCCCACTGGGAGACTGCCTTTGACCTTGACCGCTAACTCTTGCTGCACCTCCCCATCATCAGACTGTGGATTCCCAAGGCTTCTGTAATCATGGGAATTGATTCCTTAGGGCAAATGTGTCTCTGTCTCCACATCTCTGTCTTTCTATCATCTCTCCAGTTTCCTATTTTTGTTTGATTTTGTTTCTTGGAAGAATGCTAAACAATACATTCCTGAGAAGGGAGTGTATCCATAAACTACTGCATTGTAAGTGGTTCAGGACATGGGCTCCAGGGTCAGGGAGGCCAAATGTTGGGTCTACTGGCATCATTTCCATTCTGTACAATTTTAAATAACAGGATTTCTCTCAGTCTTCATATTCTATTTTGTAAAAATAGGCCTTAATTTAGGAAGTGTGAAAAAACTTTCCTTGCTTTCCCTATATACCTAGAAAATAGACTAATACATGTTTCTGGCATCCCTGTATCAAGTGTTTACACCCTCAGAAATCTGTCTCTTGAGTTTCAGGCTCTTCCCTTTTCTTTACTGGTTTTGGGTTTCCAAAAGTTTAAATAATGCTTCGTGAAATTACAAAGCCAAGAGAAGACAGAGACTTTCCTCTCATGGTTACAGAACAAATCCCTTTGTGTTTGGGGCTTTGCTAGTCCTGTCCTGGATTATGGGTCACTCCTGAATCAATCACCTTGGTCAAGTATACCAGATACCAAAATATACTTCATTTTGGAAGCTGGGTAATATTAGATTCCAAAATCCTGGAGCCTTTAGTTATCTTTGGTCAACAGAAGCCAGACATTGGAAAAATAAATAACAAGTAACAACAACAACACACACACACACATACACACCTTGAACCTCTGAACCTTTGGTTCTAGTTTGCACAATGAGATATTTTGCTTATTAAGTCATTCCCATGAATGAAATTTTTCCTGGGAAGCCTTCAAAACACCCCCCCCCTTTTTTTAGTTGCTCTAATTGAAAATTTTAATTAAATTTAAATTAGATAACATGACTATAAAATGGGAAAAATAAAATAAGACAAATAAAGGAAAACTTATAGAGGAAATTAAATTAGTGAATGCATATTGGGCAGGAGCATGTGGGCAAGCTGGGATTAAATGGCCCATCTTTGAGAGGGACCTTGGCTCCTTGTTGTAAGTAAATGACCTTCTCTCGGGCACTAAATGGTATCCTAATGGCCTAAAAGGCTTAATGCACCTCCCCAATTTATTCTTTGCTGATCAGAAGGTCTGCTGAGTCTAATGCACTTCCCTTATACACCCAGAGTAAATAACTAGAAGATGAGAATGTAGAAAGAGTTATTAAACTTAAAACCAACATAGAAATTTAGATAATGAACTTTTCTGTTTCAACAGTGTGTTTTCTGACAGTCTTGATTTTAAAGAGTATGAAACACTCCTAGCTTATTGTCCAGAGGCCTTTCTAGAATATAAATGATTGGATAATGACCTAAGCCACCCGTTCATGTTGGAAAGATCTTTGCTCAGATATAATTTCAGAGTTCTCAGCTAAGGGAAGCTCATTATAGGTATCGGTGATTAGATTTTTGTGATATTTCATTCTGAACTGTCAGCGCTGCACATCCATTGCTGGTTGTCAATGAGCAGCAAAAGCAAACATTCTCCCACTCAGCAAGTAAGTATTCTTCTTTTCTGGACCTTTATAGACTTGTTTCTGGGTGCTAAGTCAACCATTTTGAGTGTTGATTCAGAGAGAATGACTGGTCTACTTGGCAAGGACAATTTTATCATTTCATTTTTCTTTCTTTCTTTTTGGCAATCAGTCAGAATAATGTTTGGAAGTCATTGGAGGCATTTATTTCTCTTGATGTGTTCACTCGACTCTGGCAAGAGAAAAAATAGTTCTGTGTTGATTGCCATGGGCAAAAAATTCCCAAATGGTCCCTTAGAGGGATCTGGTGTTATTGGGTTGAATTTAAAAATAAAAGGGAAGTTATTATTTACCTCCAAAATTTGAGAAAGTGGGCAAAATTTTAATTTTTCAATGAAAGTGATTCATTCTCTCAATGTCTGTTATGTGGTAGTCATGGTGATAGGATCAGGTAACAGTGAGGTAGGGTAAAATATGGCATTTTTTCCTTGTGAGTTTCCTGATTGGTGGGAGAGTTGTAATGTAAATTACAAATTTATCATTTCTAAGAATGATAAGTATTATGAAGCAATTGACTAAGGATACTAGAGAAGAAGATAAAAGACATAAAATTTAGTGGAATCAAATGGGGGAATATACACATATATATAGTTTCATGTACATCTATATTAAAATGTATGGAGAATGGCTCATGTCACCCAGTAACATTAATCATTTTCTTTTGAATTCTATGGCCAAGCCAATAAATGTCTTTGGGAATCAGGGCATTGTTAAGTAAAAAAGATTGCCACTCTTGGGATTTTATGAATTTTCAAACTGTTACTTAATAATCACAGGACTTGCTGAAATGGATAAGGAATATCAAGTATGTTTTTTTAAAATGAAAATGAATTTTTAAAACACAACACAGTCAAGAATGGAATTTGTTTTTCTGCATCGAGCTAAAGGTAATCGAATGTCTTTGATCTAAAAGATGGGATTATTATTTATATATTTAGGAACAACTAAGTCTGACTCCATTTGTTTCCACACTTTACACATTTCCACACTTGCTGTTTACATTCTGCTAACCTGTTTGTGTATAGTCATAACTGTTGCTATAATGCCATTTACTTCATAAGAAATTTTGAGCTTTCTGCTAGTCAATGCAGGCTGCCACTGTAGAAGGCCACAGAGAGTGTGGCTCAAACAGAGGAAATCACCTTCACAAAGTCTAGAAGGAAGACATCCAAGATAAAAGAGATATTAGTGTCCGTGCCTGGTGAGGCCTCTCTTCCTTCTGTGTAGGTGGTGGTCCCTTCTTGGCATGGTCTCTTCTCTGTTTATGCATGAGATGTGCTATATCTCTCATTTTACAAAAACATCAGTCATATGGAGCTAGAGCCTATCTTAAAATGTTAATGACCACATAAATGACATTGTCTCCTTAAGGTTCTGCATATGAAGTTTAGAAGAACCCACTTCAGTTCATGGCAAGCTTCTACTATGGTACAAACTCTAAATTTGACACTACTAATATACTGTTGGGCAAGGTAGCCCCTCTCCCTTCTATCATGGAGTTTCCAGTCTAGTCAACATAAATATGTGACAAATAAGTAATTACATTAATGTTTGATCATTTGCTCTGATGAACATATTTTGGGGAAGCAAGCTGATTTCATGAAAGTCCTGTGATAATCTGAATGCAAAATATTCCTCATAGCTCAAGTGTTTGAACCCTGGTGGTGCTGTTGGGGGAAGCTATGGATCTTTATGGTTATGAGGCATAGCCTTGCTAGAGGAAGTGCATCACTGGAAGCAGGCTTTGAGACTTTATACTATTTCTCCACTTCTCACATGTGGGTGAAGATGTGTTCTCTCAGCTCTCTGTTGTGGCTGCCTGCTGTCATGTCTTTCTCACCATTACAGTCTTTTCTGGAGTCATAGACCCAAATAAACTTCCCTCTGTGAGCCGCCTGTGTTCATGCATTCATCACAGCAGCAGATAAGGAACCAGTACAAAGTTGAACCTCAGCACCTATCGACAAGGCTTGTGCTTAGCATCATAAGAAGTTCATAAGAAAAAAGTTATAGAAACATTCTTTTATTTATTTGTTTGTTCGTTCATTCATTTAGTTATTTTGCATACTAGCCACAGTTTCCCTTCTCTCCTCTCTGCCTGTTTTCTTTTCCCCACTTCCCTTCTACCTCCCCACACCATCCACTCCTCCTCTGCCTCCATTCAGAAGGGGTAAGGACTCCCATGGGAATCAACAAAGCATGGCATAGCCAGCTGAAGCAGGACCAAGCTCCTCCCCCGTGCATGAAGGCTGGGCAAGGAAGGCATCAGTAACTTTGTTGGATATTGAGTGAGAGGTTCCAAAGAGCCAGGTCACATGGAAACTCCTAGCAATTTACAAGATAACCCCAGCTAAGACTCACAGTAATAGTGGAGAGAGTACTTAGATTGGCCTTTCCAGTGTAATCAGATTGGTGTTTGCCCTTATTTTCACCACAGAGTCTTCATTCAGTAACTGATGGAAGCAGAGGCAGAGATCCACAGCCAAACACTGAGCCAAGTTCCAGGAGTCCAACTGAAGAGAGGGAGGAGAGATTATATGAGCAAGGGGGAAGGGGTCAAGATCATGACAGGAAAACCCACAGAGTCATCTGACCTGAGCTTGTGGGAGCCCCAGACTCTGTGCCAACAGTTAGGGAGTAGATGTGGGACTGAACTCGTTCCCTGAAAGAAGCACTCTTAATTTGAAGTCTTAGAGCAGATCATAAGCAGTTGACAAAGGAAGGTAATAGGCAGCAAAATTAGAAATATAGGGTTCTGGATTTTGTTTTCCCAAAGCACAGCACTGTTTGCATCTAACTATTGGAAGTACATTGCCTCATATAAAAAGAAATGAGTGAAAGGTTCCTTTTATAGCCATTATTATGGCCAAATGAACAGATGTTGCAGTGCTATCTTCTAGTTATTCCAAGCCAATCATTCAATTACTAAAATGCAGTCTTTGCCACCAAAGACAATAGGAAACAAAGAAAAGAGCAATTGCTTAGGTATTTTAGACTGTTAGACAATCTGGATATTTCTACTTTCCAAGGCATCCTCTCTACACTGCCTGGCTTCCCTCCATACCCAAAGCAGAGATTGTCATTTTCTCTGCACTGAAAAACTTCAGTAACTTTGTTGGATATTAAGTTCATAAGCACTCAGTGGCCTTGGACTTGATCCATGTTTGTAAGGAGTTTCTCGTTTCCAGCATTCATCCCCATTGCTCACCTGATCCAGTCTTTTGGGAAGATGTTTAGAGCCAGGACATGGAGCACTGGAGGGACATCTTTGCTCTGTGCTGTGAGTCTCACAGCGAATATCACAGCTTCGGATCTTGCAGATCTAAGCATCAATGTGATCCAAATCTCGGATGCATAGATTGAGATTGACTACGGCTGAACTATTGCATTGACTGGGCCTCTCCATCTTGATTCCTCCTCTTATAGAGCTGATATGGATCCGAGCTTGAATTGCAGTTATTTAAAAAAAACAAAAACAAACAACCAAGGAGAAGCCAACCAAGACAAAATATAAAGAACTAGAAGAAGTAGAGAGACAGTAAGAAAGGGGGATAGTGAGAAAACCCTGGAGCAATTCTGAAAGGAAATTGTCATGTTCTGATCCTGCTTCTGATGTTTAGTCTCTGTATGGCATCAAATGCTTCACCTATAACCCATTTTCTTGTCCTTTTTCTGTTTCTTTATTGTTCCCCTGGGATCTGTAAAACATCAGCTAATTTAAAAAGTTCGAAACGATTTAAAACAGGCAGGAACAGAGAATTTTACAGTGCTCCATATGCCCACTAGCTTTATCACATACTAATATCATGTCAGCTTTCCATTATTTTAACCATAGAAATTAAATAGTTTAAATATAGGTGACAACTTCTTGTCCCTGTCACCTTCCACCTGCCTTTCTATAGATTCAGATATCTATGGACCCATAAGCATTCTATATTATACTATATTATATATATGTTTTATAGGTTTATAAACTTTATGAGAATGACAAAATGCTATAGTCTTCTGAGTGGCTTTATTTCTCTACAATTTATGTTTATATGTGCTTATGTAAGAACCTCTTTCTATTTACTCATTTTTGGTTAGAAAACTAACTAATATACTTGAAGATAGTTCTAGGTTATTTAAAAAATAGTTTTGGGCTTTTAGTAGTGCTTATCTAGCAATAGAAATTTCAAAATACAAAACATCTGTTCAATGAAATATTTTACAAATAAAAGTATGCAAATATACATACATACAAATATACATATTTACATACATGAATGTGTATAGAGCACAATGAAGACATAATTTTGGAAGCTTGGTAAATATATTTGCTGTGAATGATTTACACAAACTAACATATCATCACTTTCATCATGCACCTTGTTTTTTGGTAAGAACAATGAAGATTTGCTCTCGTGACACATTTCATGTATACGACATAGATAGTATTATTAACCAAAGTCACCAAGTAGCATATTAGATCACTAGAAGTTGTTCATCTGCTTATATGAACCACGTGTCCTCTGGTTAGCAACTCATTGGGGTTTCCTCTTTATAAGAATCTGAGGAGGTTCAATTTATTTTTTTATAGTAAATACTATTTTAATAATAAAACTCTAATTTTACCTTTGTATATAAAAGTGTTTAGAGTTTATGTCTAGGAGAGTGTTTAAGTCATCTTAATGATATTTCATTTGTATTGTAATAATTAATGCTTGCCTGAAGTTTGGAGAGTAAAACAGCCACACTGATCAGCCATATAGACCAGGCAGTGGTGATACATGCCTTTATTCCCAGTAGCCACGCTAGTTTGCTTTAGAAACCAATGGTAGTGGGGCATGCCTTTAACTCCAGAACTAGAGAGGAATATAAGATAGGAGGAGACAGCTCACAGTCACAGTCTTATTCTAAGATTTCTGGAGGCAGGATCGTCACTTTTGGATTGAGGTCAAGGTAAGAGCCAGGAGCTGGCTGCTTTGCTTTCCTGACCTTAAGATTAAACACCGATTTCTGTCTTTGGGTTTTTATTAATAGAGCTATGCAGCTGCATCGTTATATCAAAATATCTGAGGTAATTAGTTCATCAGGAAAAAGCTTTATTCTACCTCATTAGTGTTAGAAGTTCTAGAAAAAGATGGGAGGTGGGATGGGGGCATAGCTTTGGGAATCTGACAATGCAGGGTATCATGGCAGGAGCATAAGATGGAAAAAGGCTGCCATATATTACAGGCCAAGAAGAAAAGAGAGACGTGAGGTGAGAGTGAAGTTTCAAGTTTCCTTCGGGGTCACTTCCAGTAGCTAAGGGAGCTCCCACCAGCTCTCATTTCCCCAAAGTCATCTTCCTTCCAATTAGTGTTTCTCTGTGGCCAAAGTCTTTCACAGGAGACTCTTGGGCACATAGTTTGGTTCAAACAATGGCAGAAAATGTACTAGATTCCTAGAATTATGGAGACAAATTACCACAAATGAGGTGACTTAAAACAGTAGGTCATTTCTTCTTTCAAAATTGTGGAAGGCAGAAACATGAAATAGAGATACTCCCCATTTCCTCCAAAGGCAATGGGAATTTCATTTCCTGTCTTCTCTTGCTTCTGATGGTGGTTGGTGGACAGTAATCAGTGACCCATGGTCACTTCACTCCCAGTCTCTGTCTTACATGATCTTCTTTCTTTTTATGTCACTGTTTTTCTCTTCTTATTAGGATGTGGCCATTTTATTTAGAGAAACCACAAATATTTCAGGTTGGTACCATTTCAAAAATTTTAAAATAATTACTTCTATAAAAACCCTTTCCCCAGATGCAGTTAAATATTTACTGGGTCCAGGTATATAAGCAATTTATGACCCACCATTCAATCCACCATATGCAGTTTCCCATCCTCAACTATTTTGCCCCTTTGAGCCAGATAATTCTTTGTTGGGTACAGACCCCTGTGCACTGTGGCTTATCTTTCATGTCTTCTAGCATTATCCCACCATATGCCAGCAATATCTTCCAACCCTCACCAGCTATGAGTCAGCAATGAAAACACAAAAGTGTTTGGTCAGTGTTAGGAAACCTTAGCTAGGTAAACTGCCAACCTTCCCTTTGGTGAAAACTGCTAACCAAGGAGAAAGTTGATGGATTTTTTGACAGTGAGTATATTCAGCTTTCCTAGATATTATTAGTTATTGTTCAAAGTCATTGTATCAATTTAAACCTTTACCAACAGTTTGATAGATATCCCTGGGACTTGTGATTGACACTGTAACTTGCCTGGCACATTTGATGCTATGTCATTTGCATTATTTACACATATGGTTGCCCTTCCTCTACCCTTCTGTTTTCCATTTTGGTTTCTTGATGCATGAGCTGCTTAATATTTTGGTGATTTAATTTCTTTTGTGTTTTTTTTTCTGTTGCATTGGCATGACTCACATATTCTCAAAGCAAACCTCCATTCAGCTATGTCTAATACAATGCTTCCTCCTCATCTTCAGCTTGTTTTTTTTTCCATTCTGTTTACACAATCCTTTGTTGTATAAAGCATATAAGTTATATGGTTACAAATTCACCCATTCTTTTTGATGACTTGTGCTCCTTGGGTCTTTTGTTTTGAATGTAAAGAGACAATCATTACACTTGAACCTAAGACTGTAAAACAGATCATTTCTAAAAACCTTTAAAGGCTGTGGGAAGTGTGGTGACGGATTAGAAGCACACAAAACTAAATGTGTAGACTGAAGTCCTTGCCTGCTCTAACTACAAGTGTCTACTGGTGAAATAGCCACTTTTTGTTTTCAAATGCTTGTTTCCAAGGGGAAAAAAAAAGGATTTGAGCCTCTTCAGGATCTTAGTCTGATTAATTTCAAAAAAATAGATAAATCTACTTCTGGCTGTGATAGCTCTCATGATAGAACATGCTGAAGGTTTGGAGGCCAGTCTGTTAAAATTCTGGCATGGGTTGGGGAGGGGCTTATCCCTAACTGAGGACTTACCAGCAGTTGATGGCTGCTGGGAGAGGGACAGTCACTTTTCTTTGGTAGTGTAGCCTCTAGTGAATTGCCTATGTCAGATGAATAACCACATACCCCTATGCATATGGGCAGTACTAATAATTGGAGTATTTTTAAGAGGCCATAAAGTTGGGAGGAAGACATGTTGAAGGACATAGCTTCACAGGGATAGTGGATATGATAAAAAAACATTGAATATCTGTATGAAAATTTCAAAGATAAATTAAAAAGTACTTAAAAGAAAAGAAAATGGAAATGTCCTCTTGAAATATGTTTAACATAATGACTTCAGGAGTTCCCAAAATTGTTTATGTGGCTATTTCTGAGACTCACTCTCTCTCGTTTTTGAGACAAGGTTTCTCAGTTTAGCCCTGGCTGTCCTGGAACTCACTCTGTAGAACAGGCAGGCCTATAACTCAGAGATCCACTTGCCTCTGCTGCCCACATATTAACTATAACTATAACTATATATATATATATATACATAAATATATGTAAACTCTCAAACAACTCTGTCTTGAGAAGTCCATGTCCACATTTGGGTGTAGACTATTATTCTCCTAAACACTCATCTCTCTCTTATTTCCTGTGCTTAAATCTATGTTACAACTTTTTCTTAATTAACTTCTACTCTACTTAAAACAAAGCAGAAAAACATCCCACAAATAATCAAGTAAATCCCCAAACAATTGTAATTAGAAGAATTACAATTCTTCTAAGGGATGCAGTTTAAAATTCAAAATCACCTTAGCAATTTTTTCTAGCTTATTGGTTATGATTATTTGATGTATAACAATGGAAAGAATATAGCTTGTACAAATAATTTATAAAACATCTGCCTGAAGCATGTGTATTCTCCTTTAGTCTTAAATATCTTCAGACAAAGGTTGGCAGTGTATCTAGTTGATCTTTTTTGATGTTGGTATATGTCAAATATAGTATAGGTTTGCTTTTAGTGTACATACATTAATTGAATTGTTTTCCATGTAATTCTTGTAATTTCCATTGTTGATTCATCCAGTGGCAGCTGTTTGCACACTAATCTCAGGGGTTATATTCTTCTGTTCCTGGGACATCTCATTAAACTTATTTCAACTTAGTTGATGGTTAATTTTTCTTCCAAGTCAGGTCTTGGTGTGAGTGATGTCTTCAGCCAGTGTGGGGGATTTCTCAGATCGAGCCTTGGACTTATTAGGGTTAAAATCTTTCTTGTATGGTGGATGATTCAGTTTAATATTTTACTTAACTACTAGAAGTTTCCATTCATCTTCATCATAGTGATAATAAGATTATTTGAGGGGCTGTAAAGATGGCTCAGTGGTTGAGAGTGTGTACTCTCACAGAGGACCTGAGTTGGGTTTCTAGCACCCATATCAGGGGGCACACAACCACTTGTAAGACCAGATCCAGGGACCCAATGTCCTCTTTTGGCTTCTGGTGGCACTGAACTCACATGTACATGCACACACAGATACATGATGCATGTGGGCATCAACAAAAATTTAAAAAGATAATTTGAATCTACTAACATAAGTATTAGTATTTAGTTGCCATTAAGTTTTAAGCAATACACGGGTGTGCTGTGGTTATAGCGGGGAGTTTATTTGCATAATCACAAGTATGAACAGAGATGCTCAACTTTTGATCATATGCCAGTGGCATATGCCACTTTCTCTCTAGTTAATTTGTAAGTTTGGCTTCATATCACATTAAATGGAGGTGACACATCTGGCCTACTTCATGACAGATGACCTTTCTGGAGATCATAGCCCCTAATAGATCATTTAACATGAACAGCTCTGACATGTGACTGAACTTTAAGCATCGAGAAAACTTCATGAAAGTCAATGTCATATTGAAGCCTGCCATTGTTTTCAATACATATCCTCAACCGCCATTGGTGGCTTTGGAAATTTCTGCCAATGAGGCTGAGGACAAAGTTAAGCTCCATTCTGAAAGAGTAGTACAAACTGGTCTCAGGGAAAGAAAGTATAATCTAAAAGAGAAATCAGGGTCTACCAGAAGAACATTTTCCTTCCTTTTTGACTTCAAAATACAATTGTTAGATTGTATTATGACACCCAGAGATTCCAAATAGAAAATAAAATGAAATAAAATGGCTTAGTAGTAGTTGAAGTGAAGATACACTTGGCCAACCTTTATTGAATGAACAAACTGCAAGCTGATCATTGCTTTGATTACTTTTAGCAGTAGACGTTTTACCCCTTGAGGCATGGCACTTACTCATCTATGGAGTAAGCACCAACATTGTACCAGGCTAAGCAGTGGCAATTCAAAGTTGAGGGTCTGCGCTGTGTCTTCTCCATAGGTAATGTGATCAAATGGCTGCCAGGACTATTAATCAAATAACCTCACTACACAGTTTTAAATCACAGCTATGAGAAGCATCAGGAGGAAAAAAAAAACAAAGTTGGCAAAGGGTGCCCTGTGGCTGGAGCAGTGTAAAAAGCTCCCTGAGGAGGTGGTGGTCAGGTTGTGAGCTCAGAGTGAATACAAGTTTAATAAAATATGGAAAAGAGAAAAAAAAAACCTTGTAGTCAGAAATCAGTGTGTGTCGTGGCCATGTGAGGGGACAAAGGTATCCACTGAGAGATACTCTAGCTGGGGTAAGAACAGTAGGAGAAAGTTGGCTTTGAAGATGGGGGGTGTCACACCAGGTTTTGTGATGTCTTGTTGCCTACAGTCAAATGTCTAATTTTTTTTTTTTAGAACCTAGAAGTATAAGAAACTGTTGAAGAATTTGAATAGGAGGGTGACTTAGAGTCCTAAGTTCATAAAAGCTTGCTCTGCCATGTAAGGAATAGAGGTTGGGAGGATCAGAGGGGACAGGGTTGAAGTAGTTAAGAGATGCCCATAGCTATTCTGACCAGGGGAAGCTCTTGGAGTTAGAGTAATGACATGGGGGTGGGTGGCAATAAATGACTAAATGCATGAGATACTTAGGAAATAATAGGACTAGGAAGTAATAGGACTTGGTTTTCTACTAAGAGAAGATAATTAGAAAATAAAACGTGCTGGATATGGAGCAACAATTAATGAGAAAAGAGGCCATGAATTTGAAATTGAGGAAAGGGAGGTACATGGAGCAGGCTTGAAAGGAAAAGAGAAGTAATTAAATAATGATTTCAAAGATAAAAATAACAATAGAAAAAACTTAAAATGGCTGGGTATGGTATATCACAAATCTGAGTTTAGCTTGGGCTATAAAGTAAGTTTCAGGCCAATCTGGTAAGACACTGTCTCAAAAATAAAAACACGAAATAAAAATAAAAGAAAGTAAAAGGATTTGAAATGCTGATTAGGAACCACACTGTGAAACATGACAACATCCATGCTAGCTTAGATTATTGAATGGTTGCTGATGTCATTCAGTGAACCAACACAGACAAAGGGCCTCCTGCAGGGAGATTTGAGAACAGTTTTCTCTTGGACTTTTGTGGTTCTAGAGCTTAGAAGAGAAGTACAGAGTAGAGAGAGCAAACTTACTATCAGCATTTCTTTCTGTTTTTTTTTTATTATTAATTAATTTCCCAACCCAATCACAGTTTCCTGTTCTGCCATCCCCCTTTCCCCCCCCCCACCCCACCTGTTCCTTCTCCTTTCTCTTCACACAAGGACAAGCCTCCCATGTATATCAGCTAGCCATGGCAGATCAGGTTTCAGTAAGACTAGGTACCTCCTCTCTTATAAAGACTGGGCGTGGCAACCCAGTAGGAATAAAGGGACCCAAAAGGTAACAGAGTCAAAGACAGACCCTGTTCCTACTGTTAAGAAGAGTCCCTCCCCCAAGAGAACCAAACTACACAACTGTGACAAATGCGCTGAGTGCAAAGTGACTTTCTGTGAGCCCCCATGAGCCCATGTTGGTTTTTGTGTGTGTGTCCTTGACCCTCTCTGGCTCTCATAATCCTCCCTCCCCTTCTTCTACAGGATTCCCAAAGGAATCCTGTCTACCTAATGTGTGGTGGTGGTCTCTGCATCTGTTTTCACCAGTTGCTAGGTGAAGCCTCTCTGATGACAGGTGGGCTAGGTACTTATCTATGCGGATAGCAGAATATCTTTAGGAGTCATTTCATTGACTTTTTTTTCTTTTTTTGCCAGATATGTTTGGTTCTATCCTAGGTCTCTAGGCTGTCCAGTCTCAGCATTTCGTAAGAATATTTCCACTCAACACAACTCAGTGACTAGATGTGTGTGATTTTCTCCTAGATAAAGCAATTCTGCAGAGGACATCAACTTGTTGTCTTCTGATTCATGAGTCTGTAGAGTCAACGTCATATCCTATGTGTTAGACACTCGGTCCCACAAAATCAACCCTGATATCAAATGCAAATCATCAGCCTAGGTTCCTGACTGACAGACTGTGAAATGGTTTCCCACCCTTTCCTCAGGTTTCATTACCTACCAGAGTAAGGCACAAAGCCCTAGGAAACACTTGTTTTTACTGACTTACAGAGGATCATATAAGGGATATAGATGAGCAAATGAGGAGATACAAAGACAAGGTATATTGGATGTGGGGTATCTCTGTGCCTTCCCTGTGTGTGCTGTTCTTCAGATAGCTCCATGTATTTAGTTATCAGTAAGATTTCTGAATCTCATCCTTTTAGAATTTTATGGGAAGTTATTAAGTAGATGTGATTGATTATATCCTTGGGCATTGTTGATTGACTCAGACTTAAAATCCACTCCCCTGTGGATAGGTGGGAAGACAGTACTGAAAACAATGTCTAAACATATGACTTCTCTAACTGGCAACACTCTATCACCTAGCAACTATCCAAGCACTCCTAGGCCCCAGTCATTTTATTAGCATTTAAGTCACATTCTTTTCGAGATTTGGGAGTTTGTGGTATTATATGTCAGGAAGGCTGTGTGTGTGTGTGTGTGTGTGTGTGTGTGTATGTTTCCATGCATATGCATGTATGTATATATGTGTGGATGAATAAATAGCATGAGTCACAAATATAAAAGTAATCTGTGTACACAGAGATATTAATGAAAGGTAAGTTACTCTGACAGAATAACGGCCTCTCAAATACGAATATCCTAATTTCCAAAATCCTAGAATATTGTAAATGAAATAGAGAGCCAATGAAGAGAATAGAAGTGAAGCAAGGCCACTAACTTGCTAATTATGAACTAGAATTTAATCCAACAAACCATGTATCCATACTAGCATACTCAAGTCATTCTATAGTACAGTAGCCTCAACACACACATATATACACACATAGTATATTCACAAGCATATATATATATATATATATATATATGTATAACTTAGAATAACATATAGTTGAGTCCCAGCCAGTCACAGTGGCAGAAAATCAGATCAGTCAACCCACATTCAAATGAACCAATGACAAGATGTACCAGTTGGGTTATCTCTGCATTTCTGTATATATATGCTCTGTTTTCTGTAGGTCACTTTCTTTCTCTATGAATTTTATCCAGACCAGTGACAGTCCCAGAGCCTGAGTTTCCTGTTGTGAGGGACTACTTGATGTGTGAATTGCTCTTTGTTCTTATTACAATGTTAAAATTTAATTTGTTCAAAGTTTTTCTTTGGATAGATTATCCTGGATTATCTTAGTGGGCACCAATAGATTCGTGATGGCTCTTACATAGGTAGTCAACATCAGTGTGGGAAATACTTGGCCACCACTGCTGTCTTTTTAAGATGGAAGGATGCCTCTAGCCAAGGAGGGGGATTTGTTGCATGGAGGGCCGCTTGTTGGTTCCCGGCCATCCAGCTGGCTTAGACCCAAAATAATCACACAGAAACTGTATGAATTAAATCACTGTTTGACCTATTAGCTCTACCATCTTATCAGCTAGCTCCTACATTTTAATTTAACCCATCTACATTAATCTGTGTATTGCCACATAGCAGTGGCTTACCAGCAAAGTTTTGGCATGTCTATCTCTGGTGGTTCATGGCGCCTCTCTCTCTCTTTCTGCCTTCCTTCTCCCAGCATTCAGTCTAGTTTTCCCCACCTACCTAAGTTCTGCCTTATCAACAGGCCAAAGATGTTTCTTTATTCATTAACCAATAAGAGCAACACATAGACAGAAGGACCTCCCACACCAGGAAGAGGACACTGTCAAACAGTGGTTCTCAATCTTCCTAATACTGAAACCCTTTAATACAATTCCTCTTGTTGTGTTGAGCCCCCAACCATAAAATCATTTCATTGCTACTTCATAACTATAATTTTGCTACTATTATGAATTATAATGTAAATATCTGATATGCAGGAGATCTGATATACAATTGGCATAGGGGTTGCAACCCACAAGTTGAGAACCACTGTTTTAAAAGCTGACAAAAAACAATTTTTTTCTGTTAGTCTTATAGGAGCATAGTCCACTGAAATCTTGACTTATGTCCAGTGAGACTCATCTTGGGAATTTTATATAACTCCACATCTTTAAGGTTTAATCTGTGTCATTCTCTACCATCAAGTCTGTGATAATTTTAACAACAGCAATAGAAAACTAACACAGTTATCTTAAGAAAAATAGAGTGAGTGCATGTATGTGGTGGGCACGGGGGAGGAGGGTGGATCTCCAACATGTGGTGGTTTTGAAAGAGCGATAGAAATGCAAGTGACAGAGGTAAAAAGAACAGAGAAGCCAGGAGAAAGAACACAGGGTTCTGGACACAGGAGAGAAGTTTTCACAAAAGTGGTCAAATGAAATGAAAAGTGGGTGGCTGGTGACCTTAGTGGTAGGTGTTTTGTGGGCTAAAGTGTGTAGAGTTCATATTAGGGTAGGATGTCTTGTAAGTAGGAGGTGAAGAATTTTGTGTATTAGAAGAAAAAGTCATAAACATGACTAATAGCAAACTAAACTTCTGCAAGTATGTTGGCCTGCTTGGCAGTTTGGACCTAGTAGTTCTTTGTGAAGATGCCTGTTTGATGCTTTGTAGAATGTTTCTTAGCATCCCTGGCTTGTGCTCATTGGGTGTCACTAGCAGTTTCCTATCTCCATACATTATCAAATGCCCCTCAAGGGAAAAAGTAATTGGTTGACAACAACTGTTTTGGATAGAAAACAGAATCCTCTGAATTTGATTGTGTCAAAGCATATCAAATTTATCCACATGAGCTTGAAAGACTGTCAAATGACTAGGACATCATTTAATCATATCCTTTAAACTCATGCCTGTGGATGCACGCAGTTCTGTGAGTGTCTTCCCTGACTTGATACAAAATGATTTTGCATAAATGACATTGAGCATGCTCTTATATATGAATTTAAAAGGTGAGCCGATGATGGACTCCAGGGCATATCCAAAACTTGTTCTAATTCTACCCATGTCATTTAATCTAGATCACTGACTGAACAATAATTGAACTGCATGGTTCCAAGAAATTGCCCCTTACCCTTGTGTCATCTGTCTATAAGAATTCTAATAGTGGTAGCTGAAACCTCAAAGCATGTGCCCATCAAATCATGTTGAAATACTGTACACTGTACAAAATTGTGATAGAGTGTATGCATTATAACATGCCTGATGTAGCAGTTCAGAAATTTAATGGGAAGTGAAACCCAACCCTGATTTCTGAGCTTTGAAGGGAAGGATTGCTTTTTTGATTGGGTGCATATGTTGGGTCTCAATGGTATGAAGACGCGATTTCTCTTATTGCCATTTTCCACCTCTCTTCTTTTTGAATTGGCTCTTTAGGTATGCCTACCATGCTGACTTCGGTAGAATCTGATTTATTTTATTACTTTAATAATGCACTGTGTAGTTTGGGGAAAAGGATATGGAGAAGGTCTTGTAAAGTAAATTAAAAGCAAATTTTCACACTTGATCACACATGTAAAAGTGAGAATAATTCAATGATGAGACAGATGCTTTATTAGAGGTCAGTGTGCTCATGGTGGTTATTAAAATTTTTTTTAGTATTTTAATAACAGTGCTTTCCTCCCAACCTAGTTCTTCCGTATTACGGATGCTGATTTAGAATTATAATAACTCAGAACTGAGGTCACCTCATTCTAGACACAGGACTATATTCAGCGTAATAGATTTTAAGCCATCTCTGTCCAACAAAGCAAGTAGAACTGAAGAGGAGAGTGGCCTTAAACTTTTGATTGAAATAGCAGAAAGTCACTAAAAGTGAAAATAAAACCAAAGTCTACATTGGTAGATTGTTTCCAGTTTCACACCTATTTCCAGAGTTAAGTGTTCAGATGAGCTTTGGGTTACCCTTATAAACCTTTTTTTTTTCAATTAATCTGCAAAACTGTACATCTCTCCTTGAGAAGAGCCCAGATTAATGGCTTTTGACTACGATGATGCAAAAAAGTGATACATACTGAGTAGAAAACATAATTTGTATTTCGACATAAAATCTTTTCTTTCTGAGCTGGTAATATACAACACCACCCTTTCCCCACTGCTAAGCAGGGGAAGTCAGCCATGTAATCTTGAGAGACCACAATGAGTCCTCTGCTGTTTTATGTTACTAAGCGATAAGGTTCCTTAGGTTGGGGATGTTGAATGCATCTCAAGTTCACAATATTTCAGTCTAAAATGGGCTGGTCAGGATGCAATTCCTTTATAAGAAGAGGACTTCTATGTATTTATGCATAGCAAACTCTATTACATTGCTTTATTTAGTGCCGGTGGACTTTGACAAATGTCAGGCTCAATTACTTGCAGGATTTTGTAGTTTGTAGCATAGACTATACCTTGAATGTGTTGTCATGTTCTCTTCATATTATATTTTAGTTTTCATCGAGTATATCTTATTTAGCTCCTTTCCCATCCTTGGGCTTTTGGGTTGTAAAGAATTTTGGAAGTTATAGTCAGTGTAATAATAATAGGCACTCTTAGATACAATGCTTGTATATCTGTAAGAGCATTGTTAGGGATTGATATTCACCAATAAAATTGTTGAGCCAAGGAGTAGACACTTTAAAGAAAGTATCTGTTTTAGTTCATACTTCCAACAAGGCAGTAAATTTTATAATTTTTTTTTAAAAAACATCATAAATCAATGGTGATAAACATGGACACATATATCTGTAATCCCAGCTCTTGAAATTCTGAGACAAGAGGGTCATTGAGAGTCTGAGGCCAGAATGGGCCACATGTTAAGTTTGCAACAACCTTGGGCTACATATTGAGTTTGAAGAAGCCTGGGCTACATAAAGGACTATCCCCCAGCCTAACCAAAGACTAATCAATAGATCCGGAAACCAGGTGCTATGGGTCATGTCTATAGTCCCAGTTATTCCGGCAGCTGAGGAACATCTAGATGTTAGACACTGTTATCTATATGTTAGGTAACAATAGAGGAGGTTTTATATATTACATGAGTTGGAACGTATCTCAACTTTTGTCTAACAGGCATTATTTTAGAACAGTTGAAGGTTCATAGAGATATTGTGAGGAGTTTATAGAGCATTTCCTACCATCTCTCATGTATGCTGCCCTCCATTATCAGCATCCCACACTAGAGCAAAGAATGAGCCACAAGCATTGACCTCCTACACTAACACCTTATAGACACCTAAAGTCCACAGTTTCCAGTGGGCTTCACACTTGGTGTTGTAAGTTGCAAGGGCTTAGAGAAAGGTGTCATGACAAGTATTTCTACTTCTTCACTAAACATTCCCCATGCTTCGCCCACTCACCCCTTCTCTCACGCAGTGGCAACTACTGATCTTTTCATCTTTTTCAATATGTCCTACTGTTAAAATCACACAGCACTTAGCACTCTCAGAACAGGTTCTCCCACTGAGTGACACATGTTTAGGGGTCTGGCATGTTGTTTCATGATTCTGTAACTCATTTCTTTGTGGTGCTGAATAATGTTTCATTTTCTGGATGTACCATGGTCTATCCTATCATTAAACCTACTTTAATTACTTCCAAGCTTGAATGATTATAAACGAAAGTACCATACCACGAATTTGAGAGAGAAGGAGGGACACATGGGAGAGTTTGGAGGGAAGAAGTAGGAGGGGGAAATGGTGTAGTGATATTCTTTAAAAAATACAAGAAGTAATTTTAAAAAATAAATGAAAGTGCCATAAAAATCTATGTACAAGCTTTTTGGTGAAATTATGTATTTTCAAAAACTCTCCTTGCATGTGCCAAGGTGTGTAATTACTAGTTTGTATGATAAAAGTATGTTTGGTTTTGTGAGAAACTGCTAAAGTACCTTTCAAAGTGTCTAGATAATTTTGAGTTTCTACTATCATCAAACAAGAACTCCAATTGCTCTTTGTGGTCTCGCTGTATATGTGCATGTAGTGTGTATGTGTGTAGGTTTGTGGCTGCATTTATGTATGCATGTGTCTCTGTGTGTCCTATGTATTGTGTATGCATGTTTGTATTAATGTGGGCATATGTGTGCAATTGTGCACACACATGTGTATAACATATGTGTAGGGAGACAAGGGGTTGATGTTGCCTGTATTCCTTGTTCCCTCAGTAATTTTAGTGTACAGAAAGTAGGTCTCTCACTGAAGTCCAACTCATAGATTTGACTTCTGAAGCCAGCTAGCCCTGGGGATCCCATCTCTACTTCCCAGACTGGAATTACAGGTGGTTCTCTACAACTGTCCCTACTTTTTTTCTGGGTGCTAGGGATCCCAAACTCTGGTATTCATATTTGCATGACCAATGCTTTATCTACGGAGCCACCTCTCAAGCTTCTTCTCTGTAGTTTTTTGTGTATTTATTGTCAGTGTTCTGGGTTTGACCCATTCTAGAAAATGTGTAGTAGCCTTATCCTGTTGTTTAGTTGAATTTCCCCGATGACCACAGTATCTTCTCCTGTGCTCATTTGCTCTGAACTCACTGGATAATAGATCTTCATTGGTGCAGTGCCCACTTAGGTCTTCCGCTCATTTCTAAATTTGGCAGTTTATCTTATCATTTAACCTTTAACGTTCTTTGTATTTTGAATGTATATGAAATGCACCTGTGCAAATATTTTCTCAAAGTCTTTGGTTTGTCTTACTCTCTTGAGTGTTTTAACTTTCACAACTAATTTGCTTATTTGGAAGCCTGTTAGAGATTGAGGGAGAAATGTCATGTGTAGACATCAGTATCAAATGGAATAGAAACATCAAGAGGTATGGTCTTACTTAAGTCCTTTGTTATAGTTTTGGGTTATTTCAGTACTTTTTCTATGATGAAGTTGTTTTCCTCCAATTGGAAAAAAATGCTATATGAAACCATCAATTTAGTCTCAGAATACTGAATTTGCAAGACCTGGGGTTATTTAATCCTTGGCAAAATGTGCTCAGCTTCTCTTTTAAGAAAAATAATTAAAACAAACTGGAGGTGTTCACGCGTGTATCTGCTGGATTTAGATGTTTCCCTGTGGGAGAAATTTATGCTTTAATGAAGAATTAGTTTAAGCTGGGTGGATTAAGTTGATAAAATTCATCTCCATAGTAATTTAGCAAGGGGGGGAAATTAAGATGTTGGCCACAGTTGCTTTTAATTTGGGCCGAGCTAAAGATTTGTATGAAAACCTCAGGGAGAGAGCATTCAATTTCAGTTGATGACTTAGCCGTTAAATGCTGAATTTGCACACAGTGGGGCCTCTGTTGAGCAAATGCTTTCCTTAGCAGTTACATTTTAGTGTAAGTAACTGACCTCATACATCCTTTCAAGTGTTCAGGGATTTCTTATTTTCTTTCCCAAGTTGGCTTCACTACCCCTTGTAGTTTCTGAAAACCAGTCGGTGATATGTGGGCAATATAACTTTTCTTAATATGATTCCTTGCCTAAAGAGTTTCACACGTGTAAAGAATAAACATGAGTACGCGGAACTTTTATGATATCAAAGATAGTCTATTTTTAATGATTAATTTGAGAGCAAAGAATTTTATTATTATAATTATTTTGATTCAAGTTGATGTATATATAATGTCTTTCTGAAAATAATGACAACGAATTTTGTGTGCTAACTAGGTCATGGGCTGCTCAGATATTTGGCTAAGCATGGTTTCTAGATAAGATAAGCATTTCGATCATTGGCTGGAGTGAAGCTGATTGCCCTTTCTGGAATGGATAAGCCTCAGCAAATTCACTGAGATTCAGACTAGAAGAAGGCAGTAAATGGATAAAGGATTAATTTGCTCCTTTGCCTCAGGGTTGAGCTAGGACCTCTAGTGCTCCTGACTCTTAGGCCTTCAGATTTGAGCTACAACTCTCCACCAGCTTTCCTGGTTCTCAAGCCTTCAGTCTCACACACAAAAAAAAACTATCACCACCACTTTTCTGGAACTTTACTTTGCAAAGGGCAGGGCACATGACTGTCTAACCTCCACAAACATGGGAGTCAATTGCTTATAATAAATCTCAGATGAAACCAAATTGCTTTACCTTAAAATATGATTTATTGTAAAAGAGTCATTTTGGAAAAATTAAAGGATCTTGACCTATGCATGGTCTCAAGTTGCTGGTAAGAATGGCAAATGCTTGTCATCTTCCCAACTGCAAAATTGCATCTGAAGATAGAAAATTGAGCAATGAAAGATCACTGGGCTTACACACAGCTTCACATGCCAGGTCAATTTATTTTAACATGCATAAGTCTAAATTTTCAGTAATAACCATGTCAGGAAAGAACCATAAGAAACATCAATATCCCCCATTGAGGGTTTTCAATGGTTCTTAATGATCTCATGCATCTGTTACACAGACATGAAGGAGGCTTAATTAATGTCTATGTAGAATAAGCAAATCCTGCTTAAAAAGAAAACACACACACACACACATTATAAATAAGCTTGAAGATCAAATCTTGGCCAGCAAGATTACACACTTGACTTTGGTGGGGCCATGCCTGTTTCTTTAGTTGTAAAGTATCGATGTTAAGGGGCCTCATTCCCAGGATCTTGGTAAGGATGTACTGAACTAATCAAGGTGAAGTGCTCAGAAGAATATAAGACATGTAAACATCTTCCTATACACTTGAAAACATCGAGCTGGGTTCAGTCATGTATGCCTGTATCACAACTCTTGGGGACTGATGCCAAAACACTGCAAATCTGAAGTCAACCTGGATTACAAAAAGACATTGTCTCAAAACAAAGATTCGAAAATCTAGCCAGGTGGTGATGGCACATGCATTTTGTCCTAGCTCTCAGGAGGCAGAGACAGGTGGATCTCTATGAGTGCTAGGCTAGCCTCTTCTATAGAGCGAGTGCCAGGACAGTCAATGCTATACAGAAACCCTGTCTCGAAAGAGAGAGAGAGAGAGAGAGAGAGAGAGAGAGAGAGAGAGAGAGAGAGAGAGAAATCTAGTGTGTACTATAGATATTGTCTCATGAACACAAATTCTCTGAATATTATGACCAGAGTTTTCTGTTTCTTCAGTGACGTTTGTGTGTTAGAAACATGGCATTGAAAGTAAAAGTACTTCAGGGGACAGCTGTGATCCTTTGATCAGCATTATCTCCTATGCACCCATAACTGGGATTCCTCAGTAGTTAGAAGCACTTGGGAAGAGCAGCAGGCATTGTATGAGTCATGACAGCTTGCTAACAGTGAGAGTTGAGCTAGGTGGGTCCTTCAGAAGGCTTCGTCTTTCTCAAACCATGGGGAGTTGCATTAGGTTCACAAAGTAATCCCCAGAGGAACCCTGGATGTAGAGCTGGGCTCAGAGCTGCACATTGAGACCCTGAGAGATCTATCAGTGGGGTTGAATATCATCAGAGGCTTTCGAAGTGACTAGAAATTCACAATGAAGGGCCTAGGCAATGGCTCAGTGCTCTGTGCCTGAGAATCATCACAATAGCAGGTAGCTAGGACTCCAGACACCACTGATTTCACTTCCCATTCTATGACAAGGACACTGGAAGCTAGAGTGGTAAATGACTTGTTCAAGGTCATCAGTGTAGAGGAAAGGGGAATGCAGAAGTCTAGGTCTTCTGACTCCATATCTACGTTTATAAATCACATCTTGAAAGGGAAAGAGGGAAGCCATGTGAGAAACAGGACCAGAGGAGAGCAGCCCTGAGACTGATGCTTCTCTCCAAGGACACTGAACTGAAATTTCAACCACACATTACAATAGTGGTCCCTGACTCCTTTCAAGGGTTTGGTAGGTGACGAGCATTTTGTGTGTGCATCTCATTTAATTCCTATGACAGCATCGTGAGTTGGGTGATATTGTCAGCTCTATTCTTCAGATGCAGGAACTGAAATGTGACATTCAGCCAGTTTTCTAGGATCAGGCAGACAACACATGTTAAATCCAAGCATTGGTAAATTGTACTTAAGATGGCCTTGAGGTCATTCACAATGTTAAAGAAAGCCCTGCTTTACTTCTCCATTCGGTCTCAGCATGCTTATGGATATTCTCAGATGATGTCTAAAGCCCTGCGTAGTCTCATGTCCTTTACTTCTTTTACTTTGTGTCTATATACTTTGCCATAAGGTTTTTGTAACCACTTGTATCTAAAGTTTGAGAAAAAATATGCAAGGTTTTCTTTTTCTGGTAAATTAAGGGTTGACAATGAGGTACCTAATGTTAAGCAGTCAAACGTATAACTCCAGCTCATTCTGCAGCCGTCAAATGCCCCCAGGACTGCCTCTTTGGGTCTCCTTCCACTCCGTAATTTTTGTTTTGATGGATGCTGATAATACCTTGTTCCTGCATAAGTGTTTCAGTGCATCTATGTTTTCTAGATTAAATGATTTTTTAACAAGGCTTATGGGGCGATTCATTGTCATTAAAATAATGAATGGATCGAAAACAGCCTTCTGTCTCTTTGGAATCCACTGCCATTAGTGGACTATAATCCAGCTGGTGACAATGACAAGGAGCCAGGAGGTTCTCAAGAAGAGTGGGGGGCAGGGGGGTGGCAAAAATTTACGTGATTTGTTGGTGAGGATAAAGCAACCCAGGGGTTTCTGAAAATGAATTTAAATCCACATCTATGCAGTCTGAGTGTCTAGAACAGAGCCCTACAAATGTGAAGTGGGAGATAGGATATCCCTACCCCTCACTCTAATCTTTTTCAGTTGTCTTATTATTCACTGAGCTTAAAAATAATAGATATTTCCATGCTAGTTCCTTTAAGAGTCTGTAGAATTTGAGGGCTAATAGGACTTTTGGCATTAGAAGAATGTTACAAGTTAAATAACAGGTAATGCCCATTAAATTGGGTAATGCCAATCTGATTTCAGGTCTACAGTGGTATCCAGAAAGTACAACTTGCAATCTTCAGTCTAGGAGGAGAACCTGCCTCACACATCCTCAACATTCTACTTCCTGACCCTTGCCCTTTTGGGGATGAGGATAATTTGACCCTGAGAAAAATGACATCTATTTCAACAAAATGCCAACTGGACCTTTTAAAATGAAAGATTACAATTAAGGTGCTGTGTGTACGTCAAATTAGGGAGTTACCTAATGATAAAACAGACACTATGGGAAAGGATTCAGCCCTCACCATGGCAGGGCCTGAGGAGGACATTATAACTAGTCAACCACCTATGACATGAGTTGGCTGAACCTTTCAGAGTGAGAAAAGAGAAGGGTCGAAACTGAGAACTTTCCAATCTGGGGAATCTAAAAGCAGCTTTTTATCCCCATGTTCCTGTGGGCAGTTGTGTGACCTGGGTATGCCCCTTTCTTATTTAGTGATTGTACAGCTGGTTGTATTGTTATTTTAATCCCCCGTTCATCTTCTATCTCATATTTTTAAACTTGCTTCCACAAGTGTCTCCTGGCAGAAATAGGAACAATAATTCATCCTCTCTGCTGTATAATTTCCAGACAATAAAATCTTTTCCAATCACTCAAGTTAAAGTTCATGTTTCTCTCTCTCTTTCTTCCCCAAAGTCTCTCATGTTTAAAACAGACAGTGTCTACTTGACCTAGAATGTTGCAGTGTTCTGAATGGCATCAATGTTTCCTTGAACGACAAGATTAAGTTGTTTTGTTTTGCATATTGAATGGTCAGTGTAATAGTGGCATTGAACTGGGATGTCCTACCGTGCTAGAGTGTGAATGTTTTGTGACCTGTCCAAACCTATCTGTTGAGAATCTAACACCCAGAGTGATGGCGCCAGGAGGTGGGACATTTGGTAAGTTACTGTGTCATGAAGACAAAGCCCTTAAGAATGGGAATAGTGTACTTATGAAGCAGACCTTGGAGAGTTTCCTTACCTCCCTGATGTGAAGTGGGTGTCTGTGATCAAGGGACCAAGCCTTACCCAGTGAAATTTCCTGGTTCTTCCATCTTGGATTTCTAGTCTGTGCAATTGCAAGAAAGGTATTTCAGTTGTTGGAAGTCATTCAGTGTATAATATTGTTGAGTCAATTTGAATGGGCTAAAACATGAAACCACCAATAACATTAATAATAATACCCAAAGTAAGAGTTACCATTCCTGTTCACTATGTGTTTCAGGTTGGATATGATATTTCATGTACATCATTATGTTTAAAACTCATTAAATTAGGAGCAGATTTTTTTACAATACTTTTCTAAGTAATTTTTATCTCATGTTATCCTATTGCTTGTTTCTGGTTGAAACATAGAGTTTAGCTTCTGTTATTTTGCCAGTTATATTCAAGTTTGAAGCTGTTTCTTTAAAATGTGGCATCCCTTTTGTTGATTTCTTTTTTATTGCTGTATTTGTGCTCTGTCATTTTACTCTGTTGGTTTTCTATTGGTCTCATGGAGCCCATGCTGGTCTCAAGCAGATCCCCATGACTCCACCTTCCAAATTTTATGATTTGGAACATGTTGTCACATTACACCCAGTTGTCATATCACTTTGTTAATAAAGAACAAAGTCTTCAAGTTGTGTTCTTTTAGTCTGCTAGCTTTAGTCTCCTCTCATATGTCAGATTTAATTTTCCAGTGTGGTATCTAATAGCCTCCGTCCAAATGAGCCACTTAAATGGTTCTTTTTCCATATTTACTGCTCATCTGCATCTTACTCAAAAGGTCTGCCTTAGATCCATCTTTCAGTCCAAGGCTTATCCATCATCCCATGCTTTGATTAAAATCCTTGTGTTCATAAAGATTTTCCAAACAGCAATGATAAATTTCCCATATTTGAAAAATTTGGATCAAACATAATTTAAAACTAGCATTTCCTAAGGTGATTTAATGAACACAAGTTTGGAAGACAGGGTTCAATAGCCAAACTGATCTGGAAAATTCTACTTGTAAAAAATTATTTTTATTTGTGAATATGTATGAGTCCCTGCATGCATATATGTGTACCATCTATGTGCTTGGTATCCATGGGGGCCAGAAAGGGGTACTGGATCCCCTGAAACTGGAGTTACAGGAGGTTGCGAACCATCATGTATGTGCTGGGAGATGAACCTGGGTCTTCTGGAAAAACAGCAAATGCTCTGCCAAGCCATGTCTCCAGCCACCAAATCTTCAAGTGAAATTCTTCAAGACAGAGGTCTAGCATAATAAATAAATTTTCTAACCTTCAGTATGAGTGTCATGCTTATCACATAGTAGACACTCAATGAACCCAGAATAAATTGTTATTGTTGAAATATGTAGCCTTTCACTGTGCAATTTGTTACATTAGTTTCTTATAATTTGGTATTCAAAATTTTATCAGAGGTTTTAGAAAAATCCTCAAGAATAGCACTCATTTCTTATATACTGTTTGTGTTTTATTCCATAGCATTTGGTGAAAGACTTGCTATCTTTTTGATGATAAATACAATTTTGTTTATCTCTCTAATTTGATTGCTGAAGCTCTCTGGGAATAAGCATTACAATAGATGTTATGTTGACAGTTGGAACATGGCAAGGCATCTTGGCTTACTGTTACATTGTCCAAAATTCACTCTGTAGCAGCAATGTCAGTACTGCATTTGGGTAAATATTCCTGAATTATTGGAATTTTCATTGTGTTCTTCTTTATCAGTTAATTTTGGGCATGTGTGATTAATACAAGCAAAACAGTGCAATGAGCAGGCTCCTTAAGCTAGTTTTGTATCAGCCACTTGGTGGATTTGTAATTCTAACATGTTTTATTAAAATTTCTGAGACAGAGAAATCAGTAATTAGGAACAATAACCATTCATTTGATTAGTTACTGAGATACATTGATCCAACTAGGCTCCTTGGGCAGGATGTTTTTCTTACATCTCCTTTCCAAGGCTGCCATTTTGTAAGCCTGTACTCATCCCCACACCACCCCAGAAACAGATGTTTTCTGTAAAATCTCAGATATTTGGAGATCATGTCCCTCTAGATATGGGCCATTGATCTAGACTATGGTGCTTTTTTTTGAATATTTCAGTGTGTTTTCATGCTTTGTGAGTTATCATTTGTTAATTTTATTTACAGCAATGTGTGCTAACACTGGTTTAGATAAATGAGTTTTCAAAAATTCCAATTATTCTAACCAAACACTCTAGAATATTGTTTGTTAATTATTCTAATAAATTTAAAATCAATAAATCAGCTTCAGTAAATTCATAGAAGATTTTTATGGATTATGAAATGACTAGCGTGGCATCTGTGGCTATCAAAGATGAAGAACTTGCATCTAAGCTTAACTAGGCATATCCTACAGTTTGCTGTCTTTCTAGATTAGAAACCAGAGATGTGCTTTTAACATAATGGGCTGGCCATCACCTAGTAACATTATTTGTAAAGCTTCTTGGGTGCACACCCTTTTTCTTCTTTTGACCATAATGTATACAATTCTTTCAAAGGCCTCAGCTGCTGTGATCTCAATTTCTGCCCTATGGGAGGATTAAAAATGATGAATATTGAGCTAGAGAGATGGTTTGGTGGAGAAAAACACTAACTGCCCTTTTAGAGGACTGGAGTTTTGTTCCCAACACTCACATCAAACTCGGGGAATTTGATGCCCTAGTCTGGCTTCCATGGGCACTTACCACATGCTCATACACAGATACACATAAATAAAAACAAAATCAATCTTTTAAAAATGGTGTAACATTTCACCCCATTATTTATCAAAAGACCCCTTTTTCTACCATGGAATTCTTCTAATTTACATGTCTGGAACCTCTACAAATGGCCCGTTTTGACTTTTAGACCAACTGTTTGTGCATTTTGTAGTACATTAGTGGCAATATAAAGAAAAGCATGTAACAGCTTTCTAAGGCTTCTGCTCATGTGGCAGGGAAGTTCATGGATAAATTAACAATAAGATTTTTATCAATGCATACATACATACATATATGTATAAAATAAATATAATATTAATTGGCACTACTTTTCATGCAGGAACTTCTGAGATTCCACTTCCTTGTAGCTCCTTAGGGAATTTGAACCTTGATGATGCTTGTGATGTGTATGTGTATGTGTGTGTGTGTGTGTGTGTGTGTGTGTG
>JAQHUG010000049.1:503085-551420 GCA_028555095.1 Dicrostonyx torquatus
ATGTTATTTCTCCACTCTGAAGCAGAATACCTCCTCCAGATAGGAGTATCTCAGTCATAGCATCACAGTTCTTTATAATTTCGTGATGTGTTTCCAGATGGCAACTGGCACAGAAACATTACTTTCATACCTTTAAATGTAGTGGAGTGGTATCCTTTCTTTAAGGTGTCCTGACTTTATCAAATCACCAAGATCAGCAAGACAGTCCCTAGCTGTTTTATTACCAGGCACCCCACATTAGGGACAAATCATTTAAAAACAACTTTGGAAGGATTGAAATATAAACCATACTCATTAATAAGGTGCGACATATGTGTAAATTCACAGACTTGTCACTATAATCAAGTTGGTGAACAAGCCAGCCAGTCCCCAAAGCTTCCTTGTTTTTCGTTATAACAGTTTCCCCCTATGCTCCAAGCTCCCCCATCACCAGGCATCTATTAATAAATCTGTTTTCTGTCACAATAAATTGTTTTTACATTTTCTTGAGTTGTATAGAACTAGTGTTGGGAAAGATTTATTTCTATTTGTCTGGCTTTTATTATTCAGTACAATTTATTTTGATATCTTTATCATCTAAGGATCAGTAACTTAATCCATTCTTATTGCCAAGTACTCTTCTATTGTATAGATATACCACAATTTGCTGATCTTGTTGATGGATATTTGATTAGATTCTAGCTTGTGGCTATACTGGATAAAGCAGCTATAAATGTGCAGACGAAGTTTTTAAATTTGTGTTGGATAAATTCTCGGGAATAGAATGCCTCAGCTATGTAGTATATTCTCTAAAAATATGTCAGAACTCTAGCTCACGTGATCTCAGAATGTGATCACTTGGAAGTAGGGTATTTACAGACATAATCAAGTTAAAGCAAGGTCATTAGAAAGAATTCTAAACCTTTATGAGTGGAATTATGTACAAGTTATTTAAAAAGCAGTTTTGGAGAGATATAATTGAAATGTAATCTCTACACATTGATTACTTTTGACCTATGTATAAACCCATGAACTTACCATTACAGTTGATAGAGAACAGGTCAGTTAGCCCCTAAAGGTTCCTGGCTGGCCTCTACATAAGCTATTTCTGTTCTCCCAAAGCATCCCCCCCCATGACCAGGCACTATTCATGTGCTTAGTAATGTCTGCATCAATGCTACTAAAGGGTGATCAAGACACAGACATGCACACGGAAGGATGTCATGTTATGATAAAGTTAGACACGGAGACTTTGTACCTACAAGTAAATACCACCAAAGAAAGATTTTTCTTTCAACTTCCAGAAAGCAGGGTAGTGGTACAGGTCATACTCATTCTCACTCTCCTTGAAAGTTCTCACCTGGACTTCTGTCCCCTACATGGACAACACACTTCTAAGTTCCCTAGTCTGTGGACTAATCCTAACTTTAGCCACTGGAATGTCATCATAGTTTTAATTTCCATTTCTCTGATAATTGGTGACACCCTTTCAAGTGCTTATCTGGAATTCTCATACCCTCTTTGACAAAGAAGTATCTATTCAGATCTTCTGTCTATTCCTTGCTTTCTTCTTATGACCCTTGAGACTTACTTTTTTCTACATAAAATACCTTCATCAGATTTATGATCTGAAAAATAACTTCTCTCATTCAGTTCTCTGTCACTTTCATACTAGTGAGTTCTGAAAAACTGTGTTCTGTATGATTCCCAGAATCTGTCAGTCTTGCATTATATTTACATATTACGTTCATTCTGAGTTAATTTTTGCATGTGGTATGAGGTTTGAATTGAATTGGCACCCTGTTATTGGCCTATTGGCATCAAATAGTTAAAATGTCATTTGAGAAAATGCTGTTTTCCCAACTGAACTGCCTTTGGATTGTTCTCAGAAGTCGATTGACCATTTATGTTAAGTATTTGTGTGCTTTACTCTTACGTCTCACTGGCTTGTTTATTCAATGCCATTGCTTTGCTGTCTTGATCATTACAGTCCAGTGGTGATTTGGGTTCCCAGGGGCATATTTGATAATATCTTAAAAATTTTTTTTGGATGTGATAACTAGGGGCTTACAAAGCTAATAGGTGGAGATGGAGGATGCAGATAAATGTCCTATAAAGCTCAGGCCAATTTTCATAAGAATAAGAATCACTCATCCCCAAATGTCTGTAGGGCTGAGGTTGAAAAATTATTTGAAACTTTACATGCTTCTAAAAACTAGGTGGTTTAAGACATCCAAATTTGTTCTTATTTTTCTAAGTTGGTTTGGATTTTGAAACTTTTACATTTCCTCAGTGTTCACAGTCACACTGTCAGTTCCTCCAAACATCTGAGATTTTCTTTGCACTAGGTATATCTTTGCACGAGCTTAAGAATTAATATCCTGGCAATATACAAACACTGAGCAGATCTCCACATAATCAGGTTTTCTTAATTTCTCATAGAAACAAATGCTTTTTCAGTTTACAGGCCTTCTACATCTTCATCCCATGGATCCCTAAGCAGTCTTCTGTGGTTGAAAACCACACTCCTTTTAAGGAGTAGCGTTTTCAAGAATATAATTCTTTCCTATGCCCTTAGAGAGTTACTTGTTATAAAACCTATTCTGTGGGTTTTGTGATCATCGTCCCCAATGTTTGTGGAATTCCAGTGATAGAGACCCAAATGCCTTTAGTCTGAGGACACTGATTTCTTACCAAATCAATGAAATGTCTGTAGCCATGGATATGAAGCTATGGTGGCATTTATATTTATTTTCCCCATGGGCCTCCAGATTTCTATCAGACATCAGCTTCATGTCTCCCATCCTCTTCCATACTGAAGAATACAGAACCACGCCCCTCTGAGTTTTGTCTTTATGGAAAGACACCTGCAATGAGAGAATCTTATGTTCTCAGCTTTGGAAGATTCTGGGAAATGCTCTTGTTAGACAGTGCCAAAGATTTGACTCTGAATAAAAACCATGTGGACATGGCAGCATTGAGTTTATAAGGATTATAGTCTATTGTTCTGATCCATTGCTAGAACAAGGTGGTAAGAACAATTGGAATGGGGGAATCTAGGCCAAGAAGGCAGCCATTGTAGTCAGCATCAGAACCTCCAGTGTAACCTCAATTAGAAGCCCAGCCATGGCTTGTAATGTTTTCCTGGTAATGGTGTCATGCATTAGCCAGTGTTCACTCTGACAGCCTTACTGTATGGGGTAAGAGTGTCATTTCCCCTCATGTGGATAGAAGCGGGTCTGTTTGGAATCCTTTCTTCATTTCTATCTCTCTCCTTTCCATTTTGTCTCTATATATTTTGTTTTACATCCTTGGCTTCCAGACTGACATCTATATATGAGTCTGGGAGGATGACATCCTAAGGAAAGATGATGTATTACAGGAAGAGGTCAGCCGTTGGTAAGTGAGACACAGGACAGGGCTGGATTTTGGCTTATGTTGACAGCTAATCCTGAAGAATGTATTTTGCTTCCCCTAAGTCTTAGGTTTCCCTTCTGCCATTTGGGAAACTATTAAATAATTGCAGCCATATTTAATATTTATATGTCTGTATTGCAAAATATATTGTAAATTGTATCTTAAGAGGTTCCAGTCCTCTCCCCTCCTTCTTGTCCTCTCCCATAGTGGAAGGAGTTAAATTTGGGCTGCACAGGTCTCTAGAGGCACATCAAGGAAGCGTGTTTTCTGACAGCCTGCTTCTGGCAGCCTAGGGTGAGTATAGGAGGAAGATAGTGGGAGCCCTGCTTCTGTTGCTTGTGGTGATAACTATGTCTTCACTTACATAAGACACTGGATCACATTCCATGCATCCCCAGCTAAAGAATTGTTCCTCGGGTGTGAATTATGTGGAATAAAAAGTCACTTTTGGAGAGAAAAGTAGACACGGTCTCTCAATCTATAATATTCTTCCATCATATTTCTTCAGTCTCCAGGTCCTAACAGGATGAGAAGAGAGAAAAATCACGGAATAATTATTATCTTTATCATCAAGGCAATCGATCTCACAAGAATCAGGAAGTGGTATTGTCTCCATTCTCAAGATAAGAGGCAGAGAGGTTAACTTGTCAGGGTTACTTGATTAGTGACTGCTTTGACTCACATCTGTCTCTTTCCAGTGCTTCTCCACCACAAGGACATCCTGCCTCTCCTGGGTCCCTCATCTTTGGTTGGCACTGACCCCCATTCATAGGGAAATGAGCAGGCACTTGAGTTGATTGAGACACTTTTGAGTTCTTCTGAAGAGGGAAGTAAAGAAACAAACACATAAACACCTGACTCAACTTTGGGTCATACATTAAAATGAAAATTCTTAGGCACCCCTCTGAAAGTCCAGGGTGGACATTATCTACTTCTCAGGACTCTTCAGCAGGTGAGCCTGGGGTCACACTCAGAGAAAGAAAAGCTGGACTTTGCTGCAATGATCCTGAGTTCACTTCCCTAGGATACAACTTGTATTAGTTTGGCCTCGAAAAATAATGTGTATATGTGCCCGTGGTGCATGTGTGTGTATGTACATAGGTAGTGTGTGAAAGAGTGCAAAAAGAAGGAAAACCATGAAGAGACATGTTAGGAAGGGGAAAGGGTGTGTTACTGGGGTCTGAGGAGCTAGCTTTCTTTCAGCCTGAGGCTGTGCCCACATGCAGACTGGATATGCAAGGAGTCTCTAAGGCGCCACCCTGCACCATTCATTTCTGGGCCACCAGCTGCAGCCCAGCTTCAGCCAGTTGCTCACAGGATTTCTTTGGCCCATGGGGGAGAAGAAATGCAGAGCCATGCACAGCCATTTCCACTCTAGCAAGAAGGAAAAAAAATTAAAAACCAAATGAATACACCAGCACACATATTTTTCCGAGGAGAAAGCAGCAGAGTTGCTCTCCACTGCCAAGCCTGGTGGCCTCCATTTTCTCTACCTCTCCTTGCAGATGCTATACAGGTGGTTCTAGGCCTCCCCTTTTTGATTCTCCATGAATGACCAGAGTGAAATTTTCACATTTATCTAGTTACCCTTTATCAGTAAAAATTTGGGAGACAGCTATTGGGGTAAGAAGCTGCAGAGAAGCATCCAGTGAACTCCCCTCCCTCTCCTTCCTTGATCCAAAAGGGCTGAGAATCTTTCTAAGCCGCTCCCTACCACTTTGTTTGTCTCTCTATATGTCCTCAGTCCTGCAAAACCTCTATGGCAAATTTTGGTCAGCTAGTAGCTAGCTCTGCCCTCTGATTCAAAGCAAACTTTATGGACAGTCCCGGAGTGTCAGAGTGCTATCAAAATATCCCACAAGACAGACGGAAAAGATCAGGCCCATGTGTGATAAGTTCTCCAGCTAAAATATAAGCTCAAGCAAGTCAGAGTTTGTTGTTTACCCATATTGGCATATTCTTGGGGTTTAGGGTGAAGCCTGACACACAACCGCTGTTGACTGATGGATCAACATATAAACTAGTCACATTTTTAAACAAAATCCAGGTTTCCTAACATGGCAGACAAGGTCTTTTCTCCTCTTCACCTTCATTTCCTTTCCCTTATTCCTCACGTTGTCTCTTTCAGCTCTGACTCCGTAGCCTCTTCCCACTGTAGACTTGTCTGCTATTGTTATGTGGACATTCCTACTTTCCACTATGACCTACGAGCCACAAGTCACCTTCTTCCAATTTAGGTCTCAGCTAATTATAATTGGCACCCCCATCCACACTGGGGATCAGACTCAGGGCCTTGCCAGTGCTAGACTGGTGCCCCACCCCTGAGCTACAGCCTGCTTTGCTTTGTCTTCACAAACACCTTGCTTGTCCTCTCTTCTACACCTGAAATGAATTTTACTGTTTTCCTTCTTTTCTTTGGGCTCTGAGCACATTTTTGTTTTTATTTCTGTTTCATCTGTTGCTTTATTAGGACACTGGGAAGTAGTAGCTTCCATGGGGACAAGAACTTACACATTTAACTCTCCTCTTTATAACCAAACCTAGGATAAACCTAGGTGAGTGCAGAAGGAGCTTGAATGAGTGTGTGTTGAGTGGATGGACACATTTTACCTGCAGGACATCTAGCTAAATAATTTAAGTCATTGATGACAGTGCTGAGGATTCTGTATTCATGAAAATGAAGCCAAGCCCTGGCTAACCCAGATTTGCCTGAAGGGAAGGGGCAGGCCTGTCATTGTGTGGGATGTCAGAAATGATGGAGCTGGTGCACACTCAACAACTGACCTGTCTTGCTGGTAATTAGTAGCCTGAGGCTAAGCTAGTAGCAAGAGTGGGCGGGAGGCAATACTTAACCACCCAATTAAATGACAGTTCAAGCTTAAATTTAGAAGCTCTCTATGGCTGGGCCACAGACACCACACTGAAGGGGACAATCGGTTGTAAGTCTCCCACCGAGGACCCTTCTCACATATCAGCAAGATAATTAGAGAGACTGTGACTCAGCACATTTCCAGTGGCCATGTCCAGTGGCCTTCTTATCTGGATCAGATGAGAGTGCAGTGAACTAAGGTCCAGGCCACTGCCCGGGTTTGAAAGGGAGGAAAGTAGGTTTGTTGATACCAAAAAGTCCACTGCATGGGTATGCTAGAGTACCTGCAACTCAAGGAAGCATTCATCCATTAAATGACCTCATGACCTTAGGAAAAGATCCTCACTCTTCTTGTCAATCGCATTTCTACTGAGGAGTTTACGACACTTTTGGTTGGACAACTGAAAAAGGTAGGACTTCTGTTTTTGTTTTTGTCACTGTGGTTGTTGTTAATAGGCCTTTATTAACTCACACAACTCCACAGGGCTGATGGCTGGCTGAATGTAAGCAAGTAATCAACCCATGAGTGCCTATGACAATTTCCTGTTCCCTGAGCGCATCATGTCTATTCTCACACCAGGTTTCTCCCTGGTGACATGTTTGTGGAAACTAGATCTGGGAAGCCAGTCTGTTTTCCACAAATTCATGGAATCAACTGGTCACCATGGCTGGGGTACAAGATCAGGTGGGAAATCCTCTTCTTGTACCTAGAACATGGCTAGTTGCTTGACTGTTGGTGCATGGGTTTTCATAATCTGACAGTACACTTCATGTACTCAGCTGACTATCTGGCATAACTGCAACTTCCTAGGCCAGATTCAGTGGGGAAAGGGCCAGCACTCAGAATATTCCAGATAGGGACCACTGCATGCTATGTGACCTTTTTTCTTTAATTGTTTATATATAATATATGTATTTATCATATATACACCAACATACATATATATATTATGCATATGTTTGTATATCACACACATTCCTAAATGCCTCAATACAACCTGATCAGTCCATATGTTTATTTGTATGTATATTTTCAGGATTGACCATTTAGTATTAAACAACCAATTGATGTACTCTTCCCTGGGGAAGACTATCTCTCTGGCTCTATTCCACAATGTCCTGAGTTCCAACAACAGCTGTCCTTGGATTTTCTTCCAGGTCATATATGATGAACGAAACCCATTGCAGTGTGTTTGCCATGCTTCAGAGCACCAGGCTTGGAGGAGAGCAGAACTGGATTCAGATCATGACTCCCCCAGTTAGCTGCCACTGGAGCCCAGACAAATCACCTCTCTCAATTCCGTTTCTCTGCATGGTGAAGGAAAACTGTCCCAGGACCCATTTACCCATGCTTTGATGATGGAGCAATACCATTGGGTGCATTAGGTAGGTAGCAGACTCATAAAATTTGAGAGCTTCCTTTTGGGCTGACAGAATCCTACATACTATCCTCTTTCTTTTCTCTCCAGAATACTGTTTTGACAAGACATAAGTCACAGTGCCTTTCTTGGCATTTAAAAAATTTCATGAGCATGAACAAATCTTTGTCTACCCTTCTCTCCTAGCCAAGAAAGCCTGTATCAATGCAGAATTGTAGCAAGAGCCTTGAATGTGCTGTCCTTAACAAATATCTGTCTTTGACATCAATCACAGTTTTCTGATGACTCCTTTTCCAATTCTTTCCTGCGAGTGTCTCAGGATGGCACTTCTACTGTCATCCTCACAGTGCTATATAAACTCTATGAGGGAACAGGATCAGGATCATATTTTCTTCTAGCCACTGATATGTTCAGCATCTTGCCCTAACGAGTGAATTCATGATTAACTCCAAGCATGAAAATTCCCTACAGTCATGGAGCACACTGATTGATTATGTCCTGTCATTTTCAAGTACCCCAACACAAAGCAATAGCTATCCTTTGTCCTGGAATTGGTAATTGCAATGTACTCCATTTTTTTTAGGGGTTGCATTAATGATCTAGTTTATTCTAGAAGTGTCTGTGAAAATTCTTATAGTTGTAGTGTGCATTGATCTTCTGTCTTTTCATGTGTCTTCTGTACATGGTAGCCAGTCAGCAGAGGAGAGCTACAGGCGCTATGACTTCTCTTAGCCACTTCCTTCTCCTTTCCTGTGTTACCTCACATAATATCTGATGTAGGAGGGAACTTCTGTATTTCTTTGCTTTCATTGGTTAAATAAAGACTCTGCCTGGCCTGTAAGATAGGACACAGCCCTTAGGTGAGCAGAGTAGACAGAACAGAGTTCGGGGAAGAAAGGAATTGTGAGAGCCGCCATGAAGCAGCCAGGGTTAGACATGCTGTATCTTCCCGGTAAGTCCATTACCTCGTGGTGACTTACAGACTGTTTAAGAATGGGTTGAAAGCCGGGCGGTGGTGGCGCACACCTTTAATCCCAGCACTCGGGAGGCAGAGGCAGGCGGATCTTTGTGAGTTCAAGACCAGCCTGGTCTACAAGAGTTAGTTCCAGGACAGGATCCAAAGCCACAGAGAAACCCTGTCTCAAAAAAAAAAAAAGGTTGAAATAAGATGCAAGAGCTAGCCGAGCAAAGGCTAGAGATAATGGACCAGGCAGTATTTAAATGAATATAATTGTTGTGTGGTTATTTCGGGCATAAGCTAGCTGGCAGTTGGGAGCCAGGCACCGGGAAAACGGCCCCACTTCTTGGCAGCGGGACACAGCCGCCCTCCCTTTTACAACAAATATCTTTCACAATAATATAAAATAAAAGGACCCCCCCAGTTATAAGACCTATTTGTAGCACTTAAGCTGCAAAGTATTAAGCTATGATCTATAATAAGCAATATATCTTTTTTCAAGAATTCTTGAAACTTTTTTCTTTGCCTTGATATGTAAGTAATGCATTTTTCACAAATTTAATGTCTGATTTGATTAGTGGCATATCATCTAGAAAGAAGCAGTGCAGTTAAGAGCATTGATGTCATTGTCTAAATAGGTCACACAGTAATTGTGGGAAGAGGTGAAGACATTTATAAGTCTCTCAGTTGGACATCTGATTCCTTTCCTAGAGGTCTAAATGCATTGTTTATTTCAGGAATGCTTGGCTTGCAGGATGTGTCGACTGAATCTCATTTCCTTCTTCCTTCCACAAAGGGAGATGAGTCTCGTGTCTCCTGACTCATACTAAGTTCTTGAATTGTGCTTTATGTAACAGAATACATGGTTTCTGTAGTAAGAAAAATCCCTGCAAGGAAACATTCTATGTTTGTTGATTCTTAAAAGAGAGCAGATCATGGTGTTTCTGTCTCACTTTTTCATGTCTTGTCTTTCTTACATTCCTACCCCTGATCCAGGGCCAGTGTATGTGGAAGTTTATTTGAGACACACAGTTTAATAAGGGCACAGGTTACAATACTGGACAGAGCTCCTCCGAAGACGCAGGCAGACCGGCGATCCGCAGAGAGAGCGACCGCTTCCCATGTGGGTCCTTTTATACCTCTTGGGACCTGGTGGTCCAGCCCCGTTAATTAATTAACAGCTAATTGGGGGGCGGAATAATTATCTAATGGCAGGGTGTGGCTATGGGCCAAATAGACAAGACCATTCCCCTTCAAGTGTAGACAGTGGACAGGGAAAGACAATAAATCAATACTTACCAATCAGATTCTATCTACTAGGGTTTGGAATCTTGGAACAACCCTTAGTCAATGCTCCTCAACTCATTGTTATTTGGCTTTTCAATTAAGTCTATGGATTATCTCAGATTCTCAAAACAAATTTTGCTTTCTCCTTAAAGTCATCAATAATTCTTACTTATTGCAAGCAAAGATCTCTAATTAATGCAGGTGATGCTCAAACTTGAACTCTAGTGTAAATTAGTTCTGGTCATTCCTTCTTTTCCCATAAGCATCTGCTTATCTTTATCAGTATGTTTTAATTGGCACATAGGAATTATACACGTTTATGGTATATTAGAGCATGCTATTTCAATACAAGTAAACAATGGGTGATGGTCAGAGTTGAATGATTGACAGAACTATTCCCTCAGACATTTATTATTTTTTTGTGAGGGAGCATTGAAAATATTAAAAGCTATTTTGAAATATTTGATCTAGTTTTTCCATCACATATGTGATGGAAAGCTAAATTGAATATAGATGGAAAACTAAATTGTATATATATATATGACATGGTTTCTCTGTGTAGAACCAGCTACCCTGAACCTCACTCTGTAGATCAGGATGGCCTAGAACTCACAGAGAACCTCCTGCCTGTGCCTCCCAAGTGCTGGAATTAAAGGTGTGTGCCACCACCACCTGACTTTCCATCATATTTATCCCACTGTGTTCTAGAACATTACTCGTTATTTCTCACCCAATAGGATAGGTGTTTCCATCACTTATCCTTCCCCCACCTTTTTCTCCTCCACACTCTTCCCAGGCCCTGGGACTCACTTTTGTATTGGTGCCTCTTCTAGGTCAACTTTGGCATCCAGGTATAAATAAGAACATGTGGTACTCACCTTTATATGTCTAATTTATTTTACTTAAAACAATATCCTCCAATTCCATCCATGCTACTACAAATGATGAGACTTCACTCTATTATGATGCCATAATTATGTGTAGGGACATTAAAAGTCCATTCATCTACTGATGGGCACTAGGTATGTTTTGTATCTTGGCTATTGTGAACATTTCTATAGTAAGCGTGTGAGTGCAGGGGTCTGTGAAATACACATTCCAGTTCCATTGGAGATATACATACATAGGAATTGATATCAGTAGATTATTTTGTTTCTAGCTCTTTGAGAAACTTTTTAATTGTTTCTCATAGTAGCTGCATGACCTTGCATTTCCTATTTCTGTTACAAAGAAAAATACCAGTGATCTGTAAGATTCCCTTCTTGCAGAAATATCTATGTTATCTGGTATTGTTAGAGAAGCTATTTCTGCTTATGGTAGTTATCTAGAAGCTTGGTGTTAGGTTGGAATATTCAACCTACTTTATCTGAACTGGTTCTGGGAGGTCAAGGACTCGTGTTAACTACTGGTCATTATGTCCTGTTTTCTGATCTCTGTTTTCTGAAACCATCAGTGGTAACAACATTGCTAAGACTATGTCTATTGACTTTCTTTTACAGTTAAAAATAAGACAAAACAAAGAAGTAACTCCTTCTTCTTCCCTGTGATAATGAGAAGTCACATTAGTAGGTAAACAGAATAGTCCACGAGACTCTTGAAATTCTTCAACACATGGGTGTTGGATGCAGCTTTGGGTAGCACATCTGAGGTATAGAAATCACCCAGAAATATACACAGTGCTTAAGTCACCAGAAGAGGAAACAATGTGTTTTATAAACCTTCACCATGAGCTGGCTGAAGCTAGGGATGGAGTTTTAGCCGGCTGACTTCCCTGGCAGTAGTTCCCTAGCTGCCCACACCATTCATTCCTAAACATATCTGATGATCTTTGTGTCTCTCTTTGAGCTAGGCTTTGAGTTCAGCAGCTTTTAAGGGAATTAATGTGGAAGATCACCAGATAAGACAGATTTCTGGCTGTACTGATGCCAGTCTGTCATATTTTTATGGGTGCCAAATTGAGTTTTTATTTCCTCAATTTACTATAGATGCAATTAACAACAGGCAATTTGGGGACCTGGAGAGCCACAGATGCCACATCCATCATAGTTTGTACTTGAATCACTGAGTATGGGGACTAAAGAGTAAAATTCATTTTCTGTCACCACCACCACAACCACCACCACCACCACCACCATTATGATGATGCCATCATTGTTATTGTAGTTGCCACTAGTCAAATAATAAGAGAGATTTCACATGTGATCATGCCCCTGGAGTAGCCCTCTTCCTCTTTTTATTCAGGAAACATATTTGAAAAATCTAAGCTCACCTCAGAATAAAATCAAATTTATACGTATTCTTTGAAATTTTTATACATTAAAAATAAGTATTATACATAGTAAATATTTCATTTATTCTTTGAAATTTTTATATATTTACACAATGTCTTTTAGTCAATATCCATCTACCATTACCCAGTGTCTTCCTCTAACTTTCTCTAGTGCTCCCCCTCCCGCCCTCTCTCACTTTATGCCATTTTTTAGATTATTGATAACACCCCAAATCTAGTTATACACATGGGTGTGAGGATGTCCACAGGGATGTGGGGAAACCTATAGATAGCCACATTCCCAAAGGAGACCGACTCTTCCTGTGTCAGTAGTCATCAATCGCCAATAGCTTATCCACCAAGGGCGAGGTCTGGAGGTCACTCCTCCAGCCATGCTGGCATTTACTGGCTATCTTGTGCAGGGAGCCACAGCAGCTGTGAGATAGTGGTTTCGGCCATGTCATGTCCCTAGTCAGAATTTCACAGCTCTCTTCTCCACCCCCTCTTCTGTGATGGTCCTCACATCTTTGAGGCTGGGTTGGGTTGCTAGTGATGATTCATCCACCACTGTGCACACAGTTTCTTGTAATTGGCACTTTAATGTGTTGAAAGTCTCTATGTTAACCACAACCCACTGCAGAAAGGAGCTTCTCTTTGCCAAAGTTGAGAGCAACACAGAGATACGGGTGTAAACATAAGGACATAGAGGTCACTGTGAAAGCATGGCCAGCTAGCAAAGCAAAAGTAAGTCACCTGTATCTCACAAGGAAGCGCCTGTTTGGGCTTGGATGGATTTCAGGCCTTCTCTTCCATTTTTTGAATCAATTTTCAAATAAATAAGTTAGAACATCTCTGGTAATAAGAAACAAGAATTGGAAGGGTTTATAGATAATGCTAGAGGGTATTAATAAAATACTCATCCCAAATGTCATGGCTTTGTGAGTGATTCTTGAATACTTCATAAGTTCTTGTCTTGTTTATAGACAGCCATTTAGAACCTGTTTTTGGGAGTAAGATTTCTAGAACAATATTTTAATTCATTAGGAACCTGGTTCTAATTGTTGCAGCTCTGGTGTCCTGCCCCATGGATAGGCAATTCTTCCTTTCTGGCATTGATTCTGTTTTTCTTTTCAAAACTGAAGACTTGATCTCTGGAAATCCTTTTAACTTGAGAAGATTTTGATTCTACAAATTGCTTTTGAAGTCATTTTACAGCCACAAAGAAATGTGATCAGAGCTTTGGTCCAGTGCAATGGCTAATTTGGAGTGATGGGCCCCGGGCTTTAAAGTGCTTAACCTCTTGAGGCTTTGGTGCAGAAAGGAAGGCCAGGACTTTGCCTTTGCCCCTGGAGATTTTATTTGGAAGGGCTTTAGCTAAAATGTTCATTTAGTAAGACCTTTTAGGACTCTGTGGAGTGTGTGTGTGTTTGTGTGTGTGTAAGTGCATATGTGTGTGCCATGTGTGTGTGCATGCACTCAAGTGTCTGCATGCAACATGCTGTTCAAGTGAAAGATGTCATGGCAAACATGTGAGAACCTTAATAAAGGTAAGGATAAATTGAAAGAACTCTCCTTTTCATATTGTTTTTTTAAAATTTTTTCCTTGAGTAAACTCATCCCTCTGATCCATAGGAAAAGATATGCAACTGCATTAACCAGATATGACTTGGTAAGTGTGGGGCCAGAGGAAGTGGAACGAATGTTAGCACAATAAAAAGGAAAAAATGATGGTCAGGAAGATCCTGGCCTTTGAGAAGGACCAGGTTAGAAGTCAGAAGACTTCACATCTGATCCAGTATGCTGTTTGCTTATGTGGCCTTGAAGAGGTCAAACAATCTCTCTAAACACTGTATTTACTGCCTGGGGTAGGCTCTGTGATGCATCCAGGCAATTCTCAGGAGCCATGTTTGGTTTTCCCCTGCGGCTTCTAGAAGTCCCCTGAAAGATGGCTTCCAGTGTGACACTTTCTTTGTGAATGTACCGAGTCAATGAAGCTTCTCTGACCACAGTCTGAATCCTCTTGAGCATCCTGAAAACATGTCTTCAGTGTGCTGTGTCAAGGCCCAGCCTGTGTCCCATCGCCTCTGACAGTTTTGAAGGGCCTACTCGAGCACTTGAGTGTGGCATGAGACCCCTGGAGGCTTTTGCTGGGACTTGTCACAACTCAAGTCCTTCTGAGCAATTCTGCTTCGGTCACTTCTCTTTCACAGGCTTGAATGAGGAGAGTATTCTTTCTTAATAGAGATCTTGTTTGCAAATGTGTTTGAAATCCAGTCAAGGGCAACAAAACAGGTCGGATGTCTATTATTTGAAATGCTTGGGATGAGAAGTGTTTCGTATTTCAGATCTTCAAAAAAGTTGAAGTATTTGCACATATATAATAAATGTTATGACGAAGGCCAAAGCCTGAAGATGGAATTTGTACTACACATAACCCAATGGTACATCAAACAATAATTTTTAGTGCACCTACATTTGACTGACCTGTCACTAGAGCTGAAGTGTGGAATTTTTCCAATCCCCAAATAATGCCAGGATTTTAAAAAGCCACATTTTTCACATTTTGAAATTCCAAATTAGCACATCCCATTTATTTTATATTTGCCTCAGTTCAGGTAAACTATCTCGAACAAGCATGGAACTCTCTCACTGGGTAGGAGTCCTCACCTCACTTGAGAAGAGTGCTGTGCACTGAACAGAAAACAGGTTATCTGAGCCTGTCTTGATGGTGCACGATGGTACTAATGCTATTTATAACTGTGGCCTGAGCGGAGGTTTCTAAGGCTTTCCAGAATAGAGCCTGCTAACCTGCTCTCAGTGCGAGGGTGGTGGCTTCCCTCTGTCCTCTGCCATATGTCCCATTCAGCTAGACCAAAGGGAACCCGGGAGGCCTCTGCTCTCCTGGCCTATGCTCTGAAGAGTGTGATGTCATTGTCTGCTCTTTTACAAATGCACTTTGCATGGAATTTTGGCAGCCCATTTTCAAAATACAGAAAATGCCTTTGCATAGGAACAAAGCCAGCTCTGTTCTGTGTGTCTTTGTGTCTTCAGCCTTTAATGTCCCACACCATAACCGGCTCATCCATGCTTCCAGTGTGGGAGGGGATGAGCCCATATCAGTAGCTTGAAAGTCCAGTTCCGAAGACTACCTCCTAAGAGGTAGCTGCAGGGATGGCAGAGGTATGGTCTCTGCTTGTAAGAGACTGTGTCCCTGGCCGTATGTCCTAGAATGTTGTAGTTTTCTTTCTGTTATTATAATAGAACATTGACCAAAACCAACTTGGGAAGGAAATGGTTTATTTCATCATCAAGGGAAGGTCAGGGAGGGAACTCAAGGCAGAAACCTATGGCTGGAACCTGAAGTAGAGATCACAGAGCAATAATCCTGCTCACTAGTTTGTTCTGCTACTTTCATTGAGTAACTGGGGCCCACATGGCATCACCCACAGTGGGCTGGGCCCACCAACATCAATCAGCAATTAAGAAAATGCCCATACTCAAGCCTGCAGGCCAATCTGATGGAAGCAATTCCTCAGTTGAGGTTCTTGCTTGGTGCGTCAAGTTGACTGACAACTGAGATTAGCCATCATGAATCGCAGAGACTGGCCACATGAATTCCAGATTCTGCACTAGCGGCTCATGATTTAGAGTCTAGTGCTTTTCTTGAGTACCCAGTTTTCATATCCTCGTTCCATCAGTGTATGTAGCGGTCATAAGGGGGCTTGTCATTCGGGTAGCCTAAGCCTGAATGCCATCATATTTTGAGGGACTTATGTAATCCTACGGTGACAGCAAATTTCAAAGATAAGCATTTTATTATATTCTATCATATACTGTGTGTGTGCATGTGTGTGCAGTGTATGTACATGCATATATAAATGTGGGAGGGACTGAATGAACATGTGTATGAAAGTCAGGGTCAGGGTGTTTTCCTCTATTACTCCCTGCCTTGTCTTTTGAGATCTCTCACTGAATCCTGCATTCACTTATGGATTTGACTGGGTGGTCAGCCATCTCTGGGGGTCTGTCTGTCCCCAGTATCCCTTGTGTGAATGTTACTGATACACGTGACCACACCTAGCTGTTTTACATGGGTGCTGGGGATGCAGACTCAGGCTCTTATGTTTACACGGCAGGCACTCTACCTCCTGAGCCATCTCCCCAGCCCCAAAATGATACTTATAACATCCTTCTTGAATTGACTGACTCTACCTTAAAAGTTCCGACCATTTCTCACTGATTTCTCTCAGTCACCCTGAGAAATTCTGGCTCCTAATTAAAATATTTTTTAAAAATCCCTTTCAAAAGAACTGGAGCAGGCTTTTGGCCAATGCTGTGTTTATTTTTGTTAGAGAATCAATTGTCGTCTTGACAAAGGACTATTTCCTTTCAGTCAATCATTCTTCACTGCACACAGATGGAGTGTTTATCAGGGGGGCAGGAGAGGGGACTTCAGGGACCAGAGTCAGTTTCTTTCACAGGGTTATCTGTAGCCAATCCAGACAGCAGGTGTGGGAACATTGTTTCCCTGAGGATAGAAAGACTTGTTTGTCTGCACATGGAAGCCCAGGAAGGACTGCGGATGTCTCTCTTCCTGCAGCCCTAAGATAAAGGTTTGGAATGTGGGCAGTGTCTGCTGGTTCAGTCCTAGCTGCCTGGTCAATGCCATCCAGGGTTGCAGCGGAGCGGGAAGACGTCTAGAGGAGCTGACTGTTCCTGGGATCAGAGAAGCGTGGGTAAATTTAAACAATGGATTTTACAGTTGTCTAAGAGATGCACAAAGCTGTGAGGATTAAAAACAAACAAATGGCCACAACAAACCTGGAGAGGGGGGAAGAGTAAGACCTACGGAGAGTGTGGCTTTAACAAGGGCAGAGTTTTCCATTCACAAAACCACGATGAAAAACGTTAGCTGGGAAAAGAGCCGACCATGGAGGTGAAGAATGATATGGGGTCCTGTGTTATAGTAGGCCATGATGGGAGACTTTATTTGTGGCAGTAGAAGAAAGAGGCAGGCTGTGGTAGGCTTGTGTTGCGTCTCAATGAGCATAAAGAAGGCTCTGTTTTCAGGGTTGCCAGCAGCGAGTAGCCTATTTTCAGCTAAGAATCCAGAGATCCTATGACTTGATTCCTACAAACCCGATGAACAATAGAGATACCACAGGAACTCCAACGTCAGTTCTTCCATAAGGAACCCTCCCTCTCCTCTTCTCCCTCATTACAGTGAGGAGAAACACATTTAACTGAAACCATCAGGAACGAACCCCCAGCAGTATAGACCCTGGCCATTTTTACACTGAGTAAGGCTTTCTGAGAGAATATTGAAAGAGATGAAGGGAACTGCAGCAGAAGAAGGATGAGACGATTAGTAGACCGGGCTAGACAATTAACCCGTGTTCTTTTCTAATAGTCTCCCTTAATGCATACATACAGAGGTTTCTGTCTATATTCGCCTCTGCTGTCTGCTTCTTCATACAGGAAGCTCATGGGGATTAATGAGTGAGCTTAGCACAAGTCATCGCATTGTATCAGTGTTCCCAAGGAGAAAACCTGGGTTCAGAGAAGGGAGTTAACTCAGTAAGTTATACAATTAAGAAATCAGTGGTTGAATCAAGACATGTCCCTTTGAGACTGGCCTGTCTAACATGGTCCCCTACACATTAGGGTACATCGTAGATGATATTTTCCTAGAGGCTTGCAGTCATATAGAGGTGACTCACAAAAGTCTCCCCATGAGAGCCTGTACAAGAAGCTACAGCTGTCAAGTTTTCTTCTTCCTCTACTTCTTTTTCTTCATTGTTGTTCATGAGTATAGATACGTGGTGTCTATACATGTGAACATGTACAGGTACACAGTGCCTGTGTGTATGAGGAGGCCAAAGGACATCTGGCATTCTGTTTTTATCATTCCTTGCCTTATTTGTTTGGTATAGGGATTCTCGTTGAAACTTCAACTACATGTGCAGCCACTAAATCCCAGAAATCCTCTTATTTCTGTCCTATTTTCTGCCCTCAATGCTATGTTACAAGCATGCTCATATTCATCCCAGGATTTTTGCATGGATCCTGGGATCAAGTCCTCATGTTTACACAGTAAATGTTTTTGCCCACTGAGCCATCTCTCCAGCCTCGTCTCTATTGTTCTTAAGGGGGACTTTAGAAGTGGTTTTTCTTGAGGACAAAGGTGACTATCTTAATATCGTCCATAGACTCGTGATCTAAGTCTTACTTCTTAAGTCCTCTGTAAGCCCCAGCTTCACATCCCTTCCCACAGGGTGCATGACTTGTTCCAAGTGTACTTTGCTATCTTTTTCTGTTGGCCTTTTCATGTGCTTATTTACATTTCCCCCATCCATCAAACTCCCACTGGTAAAACTTCTCAGCCAATACTTCATGCTCAGCTACTTCCCCTTTCTGTTGTGTGCCCAGGTCTTTCTTTTGGAGGTCTTGCCTACTTTTTAAATCTGAGTTAAAGCTCGCACTCTGGGCTTTCAGTGCTCCCCAGGCTTCTGTCTTACTCCATTTGTTCTTGCTCGTTGAGTACCTGCTCAGATATTTACCTCCCCCTTCCAGTAAGTCTGTCTGCTCCATGGGCACACGGACACTGGCTGATGACTGTTGTAGTCACTGGTACATTTCAAGATGCTACTTGTATCTGGCAAACTATAAGTATCTATTTGTGAAATGAATAAGTGAATTAGGGAAATAATCCAGCTTCAAGCTGTCACATGCAGACACAATGTGAAGGAGGGGGGAACATTTTTAGGTCTGTTTTAGTTTCACTTCTGTTGATGTGATCCAGCACCCCTGACAAAAAGCAGTGTGGGAGAGAAAGGGCTTTGCTTCAGCTGAAAATTTTGGGTCACAGTCCATTACAACAGGAAAGTGGGGGCAGCAGGAACTTCAACTAGCTAGGCACATCATGTCCATAGTCAAGAACAGAGAGAAATGGGTGCTCCTCACTTGTGGCTACTTTCTGCTCATTTCCAATTCTCTATTCTTATGCAATTTAGGACACCCCTCCCCCAACTAGGAAATGGTGCCACCTAGAGTGGGCTTGGTCTTCCCTTATCAATTAATTAGGACAATTCCAAACAAACATGTGTGTTGTGTGGGTAGTCCCACACTGAGTCTTCCCAGTTGACTGTAGGTTGTGTCAAATTGACCATTTAAGCCAGCCATCACAGGAACTAAACAGGATAGCTTTGGTCTTCCTTAAAATGAGAAATCTTGGAGCCACTGCCAGAAACTCTCTGAACTTAGAAGAAACGTATCTACATCATTTTTAAAACTGGGATTATCTGACAGGGGATTAAACTTTGGTCCACAGGACTCAAGCATTGAAAAGTTGATGTACTTTGAAGCTCAGTGGCAGATACTTATTAGACTATCTGATCCTAGATGAGGCAAGATTGAATTTTTTTTTCTGATTCTCTTCTGGAAGAGGGTTTCTTGGCAGGTCAATGGGGGCTGGGTTTCTTTGACCCAGGAACATGTAACTTCTCTAATAATTCCTTATGGTTCCAGAAAGGCTTAAAGTTATAGGTAGGTGTTGCTCCACTTACCCATCTCCCAAGGCTTACTATTGGTTGAGTTTGGGAAATGATGAGGGCTTTACTGCTCTTTTGAGGGGAAAAATATTTTTATGTCCTGGAAGGCATGGCTGTCTACCCCTTGAGTTATCAGAGGCCGATTGTGCCAGTCCTGTTCCCCTTCCTTTCTTTGCATCTGACAGAAATGGGGACAGGCCACAGCCTGACTCCAGAAACCCAGAGGAGAATCTAAGGTGAATTAGAGACAACAATGACCCTTTGAAATCTTCACAATGGATTCAGTTTCTCAGGGAGAACAATTATTTAGTTTTGGAATAATAGAAAGACATAAATTCTTTTCACCAGGGAGTGTCACAGAAAACTGCTAGGCTCCAGGATAGACTTGGGTGCCTCAGAATTCACAATCTATTGTGTTCATAAAGACAACTGATTTGAGTCAATGTACAAGAAGTGGTATTACTACAATGACTGAGAAACAGAGCACAGGCAATTTGTGCCCTTTTTGGCCCAGAGTTATTTAAAAGAAGCCAGCAATGACTTCACCTATTTTGTCACTGAATATCCTGGTACTCTTTAGAGCATGGATTCTGCAACACTCAGCAGTAACCCGAACTCAGAAAGAGAGTCTTTGGGAAAATTTTCAAATCACAGCTTTATATTATTTCTACCACTCTCCTTTAAGAGTGCCCCTCCCGTCTCCATGATATTGGAGATTATAAACAAAGCAGGTGGGGAGTGCTGTCTTTATCAGAAGTCTCATCTTTGCTTGTCTTAGGTGTCGGCCATAGACCCACATCCTTGGAGCTTTCTTAAAGAAGACTTTACAAGTGTCTATGAAGGAAGAACCCCAAGGCAGAGGCACATGCTTTATAAAGAAGGGTTTTAATGGATCAGGGGTAGTAAGAAAGCTACATATGAACGAGGTGCCGTCTGGCTTTGGTGAAAGTCATCAGTCCAGAGCAAAATATTGTGGAAAGTTTAAAAATACTTCTTGATTTGAATTGTGTGATAGTATTGTTTTCCTTTATGATTATTACTAGGCCTCAATTATTTTTTAAGATTAATATTAGGCCTCAATTAAGGCTTTGGCAACCTTTATGAAATATTCTTTCTTAGCAGATTGACTGAAACTTGCAACTTAAATGAGAGATTGCCTACCCAATTCTGTGACTTGATCCCTTATTCCATTGCATATTTCCCATGGTTTTATTTTTGGCAACATGTGATGTTTTCTATTTAATTATTGTCAATTTCATACATGTATGAGCATATTGTGAACATGTTCATCAGTTACCCTCTTTTATCTCCTCCCTGTCCTATAGACACCCTCCTTCTCAGCCACCCCTTCCTTACCTCCATGTCATGTTTTGTGTGTGTGCACAACTTCTTCAGGAAGCTTAAACTGCTCTGTGTGCATAAAAACATTGGACATGTCAAATCCAGAAGAAAGAGTTTCATAGGGCTGCCTGTCCCCACCCTCCAGTTTCTGCACTCTCTCCATGTCTTCTTTGGATGCTTTCTGGTTCTGGACAGGGGGAAACATAAAGTTTGATTCTAGAGCTTCTGTCTTAGAATTATCTAGGACTCTGATTTCACTACAACTTAATTTGGTTTATTAAAAAAGAAGCCAAATACAGACCAGAGAATTTTCATCCCATAAATGACTTCCTTCTTTCAAAGTCAAGATTAGTTTTCTTGTAAGACACAATACATGGCTGCTTCTTTTCCACTTTATTTGTCAGCTCTCTTTGGTCATCTGTGTTTCGGAACGTTCTGAGGTGTGTCACTGAGCATTAGGCTAGGCTCAGACTCTTAGGGACTGTGAAAATCCAGCTTTGCCCAAACAGGCAGAATCCAAACTTTCCTCTAGCCTAAAATATTGTCAATGCAAGTAGGGAAGAAATACCTGTAAGAATCTGAGACCATATTTGAAACTCATGATCATTTAACAGAAGCTGTGTTATCAATTCTCATTTGATTCCTGCATTATGCCACAAAAGCTTACTTACTTCACAATTTTTATGTCTGTTGCAGTTCTTCATGTGCAATAAAAATAAAATACTGAACTCTCTTAATTTAAAGAAGATTAAAAAGCAATATGTACTCACCGAATGTTCCTACAATGGCTCTTTGATAGGACTGAGTTGAGTGTAGCCTAGGGGTTGATGTGAGATGCCGAAAGCTAGTTTTACCTCTCCTGTTTTCTTAACCTTTATTCTTTTTTAAAAATTTGATCTTATTGATCTCTACACTTTTCTCTGCTCCCCTCCTTGCCTCTCCCCTCCCTTCAACCCTCTCTCAAGATCCCCATGCTCCCTATTTACTCAGGAGATCTTGTCTTTTTCTACTTCCCATGTAGATTAGATCCATGTATGTCTCTCTTAGGGTCCTCTTTGTTGTCTAGGTTCTCTGGAATTGTGGTTTGTAGGCTGGTTTTCTTTGCTTTAGGTTTTAGAAACTACTTATGAGTGAGTACATGTGATAATTGTCTTTCTGGGTCTGGGTTATTTCACTCAATATTATGTTTACTAGCTCCATCCATTTGCCTGCAAATTTCAAGATGTCATTATTTTTTCTGCTGTGTAGTACTCCATTGTGTAAATATACCACATTTTCTTTATCCATTCTTTGGTTGAGAGGCATTTAGGTTGTTTCCAGGTTCTGGCTATGACAAACAATGCTGCTATGAACATCCTTAGCCATCAGAGAAATGCAAATCAAAACAACTCTGAGATTCCATCTTAACATCTGTAAGACTGGCCAAAATCAAAAACACTGATCACAGCTTATGTTGGAGAGGGTGTGAGTTAAAGGAAACACTCCTGTATTGCTGGTTGGAGTGCAAGCTGGTACAGCCCCTTTGGATATCAAAATGATGATTTCTCAAAAAATTAGGAAACAACCTTCCTTAAATCCCAGCAATTATTACATGTACTCACTCATAGGTGGTTTTTAAACATAAATCAGAGAAACAGCCTACAAACCACAATCCTAGAGAACTTAAACAACAATAAGGACACTTAGAGAGACTGATATAGATCTAATCTACATGGAAAGTAGAAAAAGTATCTTCTGAGTAAATTTGGAGCATGGGGACTTGGGGGAGGGTTGAAGTGGGGAAGGAAGCAGAGAAAAATGTAGAGCTCAATAAAACTCAATAAAAATAATATCCAAAAAAGATCCAGCAATACTACTTTTGGGTATATACCCAAAGGATGCTCAATAATACCACAAGGACATGTGCTCAACTATGTTCATAGCAGCATTGTTTGTCATAGCTGGAACCTGGAAATAACCTCGATTCTTTTGTCTGCATTCTATTCCTATGCCCTTTCTGTCTGAAGGAGGCAAGTTGATCACAGCAGATCCAGCTTGTATGCTTCCAGATTCAAATGGAAGAACAATCTCTACCTTAAATTCAAACACGTGTCAATTGTACAAATTTGGCCCACGCACCCCTTCTTGGATACATCGCTGTGCCTAGTCAAACAGAGGGAGCTGATTAGATGGGGTTGGGTCCCACTTTTGGAGTTTGGAGGAAAAGCTACAGTGCGAGTTTCATCTCTGCTACTGTGATAAAAGACCCTGTTCAACAGCACCTTTGGAGAAGAGTTTATTTGGCTTACACTTTCAGGTCACAGTCAGTCATTGAGGGAAATCGGGACAGGAACTCAAACAGGATTTGAAGACAAGCTAGCTTGTTATTTCATGCAGAATTATCTAACTGGGGAACTCACAGACAAGGAAATACAGTAGAAACCTTGAAAAAGCTGCTTTTGACTTGCTCTCAGATCCAGGATTAGCTAGCTTTCTTATACGGTCCAGGACTACCTGACAAGAAATGGTGCTGCCCACCGTGGGGTGGGTCTGCAGTTTCAAGTCAGCCTTCTATAGACAAGCTCACAGGCCAATCTAATATGGACAATCCCTCAAGTGATACCTTCTTAAGTGACTCTAGGTTGTGTCAAGTTGACAGTTAAAGCTAATTAGGATACACACTCAATGTGAATAATGTACATATATATAAGAGTTTCAAAATGAAATTAGAATAAAATCAACAAATAAAAAGGAACAGCTGTGGGAAACCCCCAACCACAAAGCACACTTGGCCTCGTTCCCAGAGGAATTGAGGTGATATTTAATGTTGAGTTCATCATGAAAAGCAAGAGTTTGGTCCCAAAATTATAGGCGTTTGCATCTTAAAAGTATCTTTAGCTTATAAGCATTTGGTTAACCTGTAGAGTTGTTAGAGATGAAGAATATCAGGTTTCATTGAAAAGCTGTTCAATCAGAACCTATATTGTAACAAATGCAAAAGCAATTAATGTTCACATCAAAATTTTATAGCTTAAAGTGTTTTATTGTTTTTATAAAGGGTTTAATTATAATGAACCTTGGTGGAATCTGATCTATCTATCTATCTATCTATCTATCTATCTATCTATCTATCTATCTATCCATCCATCCACACAACACACACACACACACACACACACACACACACACACGGAAGTCAGTGAACTCCTTGATCAACATATTTATAAAAACTTCATTATTTTCTGTTGCCCTTTTATATATTTCTTACAATCTTTTTTCTTCTTTCCTTCATGTCATTTAAGAATTGTGACTAGACACATTTTGGGCAGTGTTAAGTAAATTTTTCCACATCACTGAAACCAGCTTTCTTTTACCCCCGGGATCTTCTCTTCTGTACTTTGCAGATTTCTCAATTCTCCTTTAAGCTCCCAAATGCATCCTTCAACAGGATCTCAGCCACTCTAAGTCCAGTCTAGTGTGTTGTGAGCCTGAATCACTCTATTTTTCTTTTCTCAAAGTTCAGCTTAGTATGATAAATGATAAAGGAAAGGATTGCTGTGTTCAGATGTAGCTAATGGCCTTCTATCTCCTGTGTCATTTCTGAGTCTATTTCCATGACTGCCCCCTCAATTACAGAGTCCATTTTCTTGCTTTTTTTCCCATTTCTATTCCAGGCATTATAGATTTTACTTTTTTGATTAATTTCTTGTGTTACTTTCAAAATTTATACACTTTTTTTGAGACATAAGATTTAGGAACATGGCGGTAGGGGGGTAGAAAAGATTTAGAAACATTTTGATCTTGTCAATGGCTTACTATTTTAAAAATTATATTTGTGTGTGTATGTGTGTGTGTGTGTGTGTGTGTGTGTGTGTGTGTGTTGTATATCGACGAATACCCAGTGCAACAAGTAAATGGCATTGAATGCCCTGGAACTGGAGCTATAGGTGTTGTGATCTGCCCCATGTGTGTTATGAGAACCAAACTTGGTCATCCAGAAAAGTGGCAAGGACTATTAACTGCTGAGCTGTCTCTCTACTCTCTCACTTCACAATGGCTTGTTCTTAAAGTCTGACAGTGGGACTAGAGCAGCCTTTGATCTAGGGCTGATTGTAACTTACATCCTCTAAGGCAGTGATTCTCAACCTTGCTAATGCTGTGACCATTTAATTCAGTTCCTCTTGTTGTGATGACCCCCAACCATAAAATTATTTCGTTGCTACTTCATAACTGTAATTTTGTACTATTATGAACTGTAATATAAATATCAGATATGCAAGATGTCTGATAAAAGGGTTGTTTGATTCCCCCCGCCCCAAGGGGACAAAACCCACAGGTTGAGAACTGTTGCTTTAATGTGCTACCCTTCAGGAAACCCTGTATGAAACCTTGTGAGGGTGCCCCATCCCCCGCTTTGACTATTGGAAACACACACTATTATGAGTCTGGGTGAGCCCCCTGGCTTATTGCATTTCCCTTATTAAGATGGTTTTTGTTTTCTAACACACACGGTAAATTCACCATTGGTCAGTGGAATACTTGACTCTTACAGACCTCTCCTGCCACCTCATCTCAGAACTCTTCGGCAAATTCCAGCCATCATGACCTCTCAGGTTTTCATTTCTGTTTTCTCAACCCAGGGAAACCATGAGCTATGTGTTCATTCACTCTTCCTGCCACATGTCCTTGACATTTTTCACAAGTAGTTGCCAGAGCATCATGGAACTCACCCAACGTGTTTTCCTTCCTGTGGGGGATGATGTCTTTTTCTGACTCTTGTTCCAATCTGATTACTGCTGTTTAAAGCAGGAGTGAGAATCTAGTCCCTGTATTCCATCATGGCCCAAAGCCAAAAATTCTTCATATTTAAGTTTTGGAGAGACTGTTTGTAAGAGTTCACTAATATCTTGGTGTATAGCTTTATTTAAGCTATTCTGGCATGGAGTTATTCTCTAAGATTTTTGGGACACAAGTGTTAAGTTTTCCTCAGTTTTGTCTCAGATACTTGCCCTATTAAAGAAGCTTCTGATGACATCTGTAACGTTGCACGATGTATCCTTCATAGGCCAGGATATATGAGAACAGTGATTGACAGGCTCATTATTCTTTTCCAGAGAGAAGAGATAGCTTAATATTATGTATGGTAGGGATTGTTTTCTGGTGGAGAGGAAAGGGGGATAGAAGTTATAGGATAAAGCGATTAGACAAAGGTACAGAATATACAGAAGAGCATCAACAATCCACAACACAAGTGTGTGTGCAACGAATCTGTTCCATATTGCCATTAGGTCAGATAATGTGGAAGGATGAAACCAGGGGTTCTCAGCCCATCATGAATTTGAACATTAATCTGACTTATTATTTTTTGTGAGTTCACACCTTATTTTCTCACATTCGTGCCTTGAAGGATTTGACTACTTTGGGTATCCTTAGCATTTTTCAATCTATTCCATCTGAATGGTTAAAGGGACACCACTTTTAATTCTTTACCTCTCTGACAGAACTCTCTCCAAGCCAACTTCCTTCCTTGCTTGTGATTCCCAAAGTGATCCCCCTGTTTAGACTCTTGGCGAACTGATGGTTTTGTCCGTATCATCAGCTGGAGTCATTTTTTTAAAAGCTTGCGTTTCTGATCCTATTACTTCCCTGATTGAATTCTTCTAATGGTTTCCCAAAGCACTTACAGTGAAACCTTAGCTCCTTCCCAGGGCCTCTCCTGGCTCCTGGCTTCCTTTCCATCCACCTAGAATTGCCCACCTCCTCTGCCCAAAGAACACCAGTGTGCTTCCTCTTTTTCTAGCAAGTCAAGGACTTCCTTATCTGCTGGTCTTTGTAACTGTTATTCTTGTTTCCCTTTTGCTTCCTGCTTGCTCTTCACCTCTGAATTTTTTTGGGTGCGTGTGGAGGGGAGGCACTATTTTTTGTTTGGTTCTTCCAGGCTGACTCTTCTTCCTTCAAGTCTAAGTTGAGAAACTGAAAGAAGTCTTCCTTACCACATTATCTTATGTAGCTCCTTTCTCCTATCAAATGGTTTTGTTGCATTAATTTCCTCAGTGAAGTTCTCTTCATTTGTCTGTCTTCTCCCTTGGAACAGGAATTCTATGAGTACAAATACCTTGTCTCTAATTCATAGTGCTACCCCTAAACTAGAAGAGTCCTTGGCATATGGAGGCCACTTGCTAGATATTGCTGAAATGAAGAGTGTGTGCTAAGGTTACTTCTGGTGCAAAAATTAAGCTCAGGATTTGAAGTAAACAATTCTTGAGCAATTTGTGACAAAATTTATGCCTTATGCCTCTTTCATAGATTTCTTGCACACAAGTGTATTGAAGTAATGTATTTGGAATTCTTTAACTTTTTTCTTAGTTAACTTGTAGGCATCTATCTATCTATCATCTATCTATCTATCATCTATCTATCTATCTATCTATCTATCTATCTATCTATCTATCTATCAATCATCTATCTAATATAGAACAAAATATTAAATATATACTAAGTGACCTTGCTAATTTATATTATATCCTATTATATTTTATAATGTAATATGTTATGAAATTATGTTTACACACACACACACACCAAATGCCTTTGCTATTCTGGAATTCACTATATAGACCAGACTGGCTTCATATTCACAGAGATCCATCTGCTTGTTACCCGAGTACTGTGATTAAAGGTGTTCACTACCATGTCCAGCTGGCATATCCTTTTTTTTTTGTGACAGGGTTTCTCTGTAGCTTTGAAGCCTATCCTAGAATTCACTCTGTAGACCAGATTGGCCTTAAACTCAACAGAGATCCACCTGCCTCTGTCTCTCAAGGGCTGGGATTAAAGGTGTGCATCATCACTGCCAGGTTGGCATACACTTTTTGATATTTGACAGATCTTAGAGTTTTGCAATGAAACTCTACCTTGAAAAGCTGGCCATGTTTGGAATCCTCCTCCTAGAAACAGACTGGGATGGTGCATTAGAATCTTAGGCCTTGAATGCATGCATGAATGTATAAATGTTCACACTTTATCTTCAAACACAAACTGACACATACTGCCTTACTTCTACTCACCCTTAGGTTCACAAGTAGCTCCCATTTAATATTACATGATGTAATTTTAACTGAAGAAAAACATCTCTTAGCTTCTTGTAATTACTTTTTTCTTCGTTTTTTTTGAGATAGTGTTTCTCTGTGTAGTGCTGATTATCCTGAAATTTGCTCTATAGACCAGGCTGGTGGTCTCAGACTCAGAGATCTGCATGCCTGTGCTTCTTGAGTGCTTGTATTCAAGGTGTGTGCCACCACTGCCCGCCTCTTAATTACTTTGACTAGAAACTACACTGGATAGAGCTGGGTGGGGCCTCTAATCTCAGGCCTTGAGAGGTGGAGGCCTGAAGACCAGGAATTAGAGGCTGGCTTAGGATTCATAGTGAGATCTAATTCGATTAAGGGAAAAAATTATATAATCAATTATTATATTGAACTACAGTGTTTGAAATGGAAGCTGTAAAGAACGTTGGGGTGTACTGTCCTGGGGCAATAGACTATTCCATGCTGCTCAGAGTCAAGAGACTGAGCAGGGGTAAAGTTTCAGGGGCTTTTAGAAGTTTGCTCCTTTCTTCTCTATGTAGATTTCCTAGGGCTAGGTAGAAGAGGATGGCAGTTCATAAATAGAAGTGTGCACAGCCCCCATTCTGGGGTCCCTCATGCTATTTTGGATGTGTGTTCTCTATCCAAATGATTCCCCAATTGCTGTTGTCTGTTCGAGCAAAGAATCAACAGGGTATTTCTGTAACCATGGAAGCCACTGATTCTCAAATAAGTTATTTTTAGATTGCTTCACTGAATAAGTTTCTTTTACTTTCTGAGAGGAAAATAATGTAATATCATCCTTACAGTTTGAGGCCCTAGGTATTGAAACAAGAAAGTGAGGCTGAGATAGGAGAACATCATGTTAATGATAACCTAAACCCTAGACCACATAAGATGGGAAAATTATATTAATGAGTAGGTGGATGCTCATCAAACAAACAAACAAAACAAGCAAGTACGAGTCATCAAATAGCTCTGAATAGGTCTTTTAAGTTTTAGACCTACGTGCCATCACTTTTTAAAATTATTTATTTTTCCTCTCTACTGATGAAAAGCTGAACAGGACATCTCAAATAAACCTTGCTGGAGCATGAATTGAAGACACTGAGGAAGCAGTTATACCTCTGAGTTGCAGTAGTTTGGGGAAGAGTGGTAGTTATCTAGTTTAATTCAAACAACTCTGCCTTTCAAGTTCAGCTTAAGAAAAAGGAAAAAAAAAGCCCACAACAAAACCAAACCAATTCCATGGTCTTGATGAGCCAGTATTTTGAAACTCTTGTCTCAGGATTATTTTGAAAATCTGCATTGATAGAAGTTTCTAGAAACACCAATTATGACTCTTTCATGACAAAGGACAAATTATATTTTGCTCCTAGAAATGTCTCCATATTGTTAATGGTATCATTGTTATTTATAGAATTTATAAAATGACTCAAGGGTTCATTCACAAACTATAGAACGTACAATTAAAAAGCAGAAAATGAGATTCCCTCCTAATTAGGTCAGTCAAGACTGGAAAGTGATTATACTCCTATTTTCTTTCACCTGAATATTTTTTGAAAGGGTTTAGAAAAGCATAAAATGCTAGCTGAGCACAGAATATTTAGCATAGGCCTCCATTTCACAAAGAGAAGTAGCACTAACACATCAATGTCCCACATTTTCCTTTATCTCAAATCAACAACCTTCATCTTATACTGAATGTAGAACTCAGTCAATGTTAATGACTTCCATCCATACCTACAGTGAAATCCAAGATCATTATCATGGCTGCCAAGGCTCTAAGTAAACTGACATCTGTCAATGCTTTCTACTTCATTCTGCCCCTCCTTTTTCCTCCTCTGTTTGCTCCTGTTATGGATTGGGTATGTAATGTTCTATAGGCTCATGTGTTGAAGGCTGTGAGCCCAAGTTGTACTGGAATGTAGAACTGAATGAACTGCTGATGTCATCGGTGGATTAACCCATTGGTAAGTTTATAGCTGAGTGGACCATTAGGAAGCTGGGCTTCACTGAAGGAAGTAGGTCATTGAAGGGATACTTCTAGTGCATACATCTAGTAGTTTATTGCTGTGGGACGATGGTCTGTACCCTGTCACTTGTATTTTAATAAAATGCTGATTGGCCAGTAGCCAGGCAGGAAGTATAGGCAGGGCAACCAGGCAGGAAGTATAGGTGGGGTGTCAAGAACAGGAGAATCCTGGGAAGAGAAAAGAGTAAGTCTGCAGTCATTACCCAGATACAGAGGAAGACAGATGCAGAGCAAGCAAGATGCAACTGTCTCAATGAAAAAGGTATGAAGCCACATGGCTAACACAGATAAGAATTATGGGCTAATGTAAGTTATGAGTTAATAAGGAGCCTGAGCTACTATGCTAACCAGTTTATGATTAATGCAGGCCTCTGTGTGTTTATTTGGGACTAAATGGCTGTGGGATCAGGTGGGACAGAAAGACCGGTCAACAGTTTATGATCTCTTACTCTCAATCTCTCTCACTCCCTTGCTCCTTCCCTTGCTCCCTCCCTCCCTTCCTCTCTGCCTCCCTCCTTTGTTCTCTCTCTTCCCCCTTCCCCACCTTTCCTACCCTCTACTTTCCAGCCACTTGGTAGGAGGTAAGCATGTTTCCACTAGCTCAGATTCCTTGCCATGATGTTTGGCTTAAAGCAACAGGGCCAAGTGAACAGTGACTGAACTATGAGACAAGGTAATCATTTCCTCCTTTACAGTTTCCTAGTATTTCACCCCAGCAGCAGAAAGTTGGTAGGCATATTTCCTTCCATGAAAATAACCTGTTTGTTGCTAGGTCAAAGGCTTTGACCTGTGTGATCACCCTGCCTGGAAGCATGGCTCTTAATAGGGCTGATTGGTCCTCATCTACGGCAGGCAGAGTTCAAAGCCCCAAGCCCCCATCATTTGGTGTACATGCGCTATATAATCCACTCTTGACTGCAGGTGGAACTTGTGAGCATGTTATGTCCTCACCCCTGTGATGCTTTCCAACCTTTGGCACTGGGTTTGTCAAAATGGCTCCTAGTGGGGCCCATTCTAATTGTGAGAGGCAGAAGGATCAGAGGGACATTTCCTGTGGGCCTCACAGAAAGCAGTCCTATTGTTGGCTGAGGAGACTGACCATACCAGCATCTGTGTGGCAAGACCTGGAGGGAGATTTCAAAAAATGGGAGTGGTTCTCAGCTAACAACTAGCAAGAAGGCAGGTGTCACTGACACACAGGCTCAAGGAAGAGTCCTGTCAATGCTGATGACTTTAAGAGAAGATTCTAAGCCTCTAGTGAAACCACAGCTCACTTTGGACTTAGCATGCAGGACCCCGAGTAGAGTACCTCACTCCCACACAACTCTCCCTGCTTCCCAGAGAAGCAACAGAAATTCAATCTTGCCTCATCTAGCATCGAGGAACCTAATGAACATTCCCTCTAAAGTGCCCAAGTATATTGATTTATTATTGCTTGAGTCTTATGGACCAAATTTAATGCCCTATAAAATAATTCCAGTTGTGTAAACGATGTGTATGCAAGTCTTATAAACACAGAGATTTCCTGGCAGGGACTCCAAGATTCCTCCTGTTAAAGAGGAACAAGTATTATCCTGTTTAGCTGTAAATATATCCCTTCTAGTGTTTTCTCTGTTTTAGCATGCGACTGGGTTAATTCATGAATGGTTTCTCACAAACGTATGTGTACTAGGCATGAATAGCACTTGGGAATGTACCAGTTTCTAGAACAGTCACCCTCTAAGGTCCCTGTGCCTGTAGCCTATGCAGACCTAGATGCAAAGAAAGGTAAATATTTGAACAGGTAACTGAATGAACGGTAACAAATGGAATAAGATTGAAGCCCAGGGAGTCTTGAAAGCATAGAGAGGTAGCTAGAACTGACTGGAAAAGACGAGAAGACTTACAGGACTCACAGAAGCTCTGAGGGAGTGAAAGTCTGAGTTTTAAAAAGTGGTGTTTTGTTACAACTGGTACCACATTTTTCCTGTCTCCACTCAAGTAACACTTCCTTAGAGGGGCCATTCAGAACCCTTTAAGGTTTTGTGGTCTCCTGTTCCATTTACCCTAATTTATTCGCTTCTTAATATTTCACAAAGTCTAGGGCCACTTGCTCTTTGCTCGCTGTCATGGCTATTGAGGTATTTCTCGGTATCTAGAATGTTGCTACACACATAGTAGGAATTCAACAGCATTTTCTTAAATGAATCACCAACTCCAAATTAATGAGTTTTTCTCAGCAGCCCATGACTAACCTGCAAAACTATTCCCTGGACCACCAGGTGGCAGATAATTTAGAGAGGGAAGTAAATAGAGTAGGAGAATGTTGGCCTGGAGACAGAAAGTCAATTCTCTAATGACAGCATTGCCATCCAGATTTTAATCTAAAACCATCTGCCTTTATTTTTCTTAACCTGGTCAGTTGGATGGCACATCTGCCACCATTGGTGCTTTTGCCACCAAGTTATTTGATTAATTCTTTTGACACAGGAGCCCAGGAACTGAATAGATGGATGCCCTCAATAGTAGCAATGACCTGAGCAGAGGAGTATTTTCATACTGCTGTTTGTTGTTAGGGATTTTGGTGCTGCATAGCTTACTCCTGGAGCAAGGGTCTGGCTAGTTTGTCCCCAAACTTTCAGTTGGTGAATAATCCAAGTCTTCAGAGTAGACAGGCTTATGCTTAAAAATAATGAACCCTTATTATAGCAAGCCTTTCATACAGCTTTGCTAACCTAGAATGCACTCACTAGTTTCATCTGAACCAAGGGCAGAGGGGGCTGAGTGTCTGACTCATAGTGACCTAGGCATAGATTTAAGAATTCAAACATGTATGCAGATTTCACTGCAGTGTAGAAAACAATAAAAATGGTCTCATCAGTTTTATTTATATATTTTGTGTGTAATTTTGTGTTCTAGGTTTGCATCAGACATAGAGTCAAATAAAATTGTTTATCACCTTAACTATTCATTCCTTTAAGATGGTCCCTGTAGGAAATTGTCTGTTTCCATTTGAGAAGCTAAGTCATCTGGACCCTTTTTCCTGCCATCTCCTGTTATGGTTAGATGTTAGGATGATTTATCTACCACTTCTGTATCACTCTTTACTGAACACCTATCTGGTACATGGTGAGGTATGAAGACTCATAAATGCCCAATATCCCTGGTGGAAGAGTTCATTGTACTGGTTGTGCTGGTTGGTATTGTCACTGAACAGGATGGCAGTAAAGAGGTTTACTGCTGGGCATAGGCTGCCTGTGGAATCTGGAGGTAGTTTGACTGACAGCCTGGCTTTCCTTAGTATTAAGGTGTTACTGTAGTGCACACTGCTGAAATAGGTAAGCCTCAGTGGCTTAGCACAAGAGCACTACATGTCTGGGCCATCTAATTTCTAGGCTGTCATTAGGTAGATTTATAAGAAGCTGGGATTTAGGGATTTAGGTTCCTTCCACCTTGTAGTAGTTCATTTTCATCTTTGCACGGAAACAGAGGACTGTCCCTCAGGCCAAGCTGGAAGTCTTACAAATGTGTCCACGCCCTCTGACTGGAGCCCAGTCACATGACCACAGCCATGACAGGCATCATTGAGGTGGAGAAAACGCACACATGAGTCCATTTGTGTTTATCGGCGTACAGAAAACAGAGGCGATCGCTGTTTAGTAAGTCAAAACACTTTAGTTTATTTTAAGAGATCCATTTTTTAAAGTTGAAATTTCTAACCTCAAGAATTAGGTCTTTTGAGCAGATGTTTTTCAAGGAAGGAACATGGTAATTATAAGTTGAAGTGCTTCAGGAAGTTGTCAGTTAAGCTGATACAAATATTTTGGAGACAACATGAAAATACTCTGAATTTAGTAGAGGAAATGCAACAAAGGCATGGTTTTGAAGGGAAAAGAGACAGCCTTGGTGACTAGCCAGTAAGGCTGTCAGTTTGATTCTCTGGTATTGAAGGAATTCCCAAAGAGTCTCTACTGTAGTGTTGCAATCTTTGTAAAGGCACAAAGAGCCAGTAGCTAGAATAATTGAGCTCGGGTTTTCTGTTGTTTACCAGTCTATTGATTTTTAGCAGGTACTTATACTCTTTAGTCCTCAGTGGATTTGTACAAAATGGGGACAAGTTGTTTTCGCTGCGTGTTTGTCATGTATTTGCTTGGAAGGTTGGGGGAAAAATGACATTGGGTGTGTATTGCAAAGAGAAAGTTGCAGTGTACATGGAGATGGCACCTTCTCCTCTTCACTGTTCCCATTGGGACCATGTGAGTTGAGGCGAAGGTGTGTGTCTGTCGGATCATCAGTTTAATTTTGTACTTCTTGTTTCTCTCCCAATGTCTGTGGTTGAGATATCTTCTGCCTCATGTGTCATTCTGCTGACCCTCCCTGAACCTTTTGGACAGATGGAGGACAGAGAGGTAAAGTTGGAAATTATCATATCCCAGAGCACAGCCCTGACAGTAGCCCCTGCTCTGTCTTACCTCTGCACCTGTTATATGTTTGGTAACAAGGGCTTCCATGGTGGGCAAAAACAAACAGACAAACAAACAAACAAATAAACTGACAAACAAACCTCAAAACCAAATAGAAAATTGCCCTATGATTCTAATTTTTGTTTATTAATAAACTTCACTTTTATAGTGGCTTTGGCTTCATGGTGTGTTGATCAATGTTTCTGTGCCACCAGGTCCCATAGCCATTTAGTCCCAAATAAACACACAGAGGTCTATATTAATCATAAACTGGTTGGCCTATTAGCTCAGGCTTCTTATTAACTCTTATAACTTATATTATCCCATAATACTTGTCTGTATTAGCTACATGGCTTGGTACCTTTATTGGCGAGGCAGTCACATCTTGCTTGCTCTGTGTCTGGCTTCCTCTGTGTCTGGATGATGACCACAGACTGAGTTTTTCTCTTCCCAAAATTCTCCTGTTCTCGCTGCCCCACCTCTACTTCCTGCCTGGTCACCCCATCTCTACTTCCTGCCTGGCTACTGCCCAATCAGCATTTTATTAAAGAAGTACAAGAAACAAATCTTTACAGGGTAAAACCATTGTCCCGCAGCAATGGTGAAGTTGAACTGCAGATATAGAGAACTTCCTTAGAGGTCTTCCCGTATCACATGTGTTATGCTCTGTTTCCTTCTTCTCCTCCTTCTTGTATTGAATATCATCTTCCATTGGGGAATTTTATTTTCCACTTGAAGAATCTACATTAATGCATCATAATCACTCAAACTCCATAGTTTACCTAAGGGTCTATTGTTGGTGTTGAACACTTGACAGGATTTGATAAACATCTGGTGGTATGTATTTAGACTGAACAGTTTCACTGCTCCTAGGACCCTGTGTGTTCCATGTATTATCCTTCTTTTTCTGTGTGTATGTGTGTGTAGTCCCTCTACCCTTTCCTTAGCCTTACTCTGTTTGCCCTTACCCTAATGGCTGCCCTGCTGTTTCTTATTCTTTCATGCATGCTCATGAGGAGAGCAGCATCAACTAGGGGTTGATTGTAGGTCTTTGTCTCAGAAGATGTGGTGAGAAGATTGTAAGAGGCAGAGGTTGGGAAAGAACAGAGTGAAGCAGTGTCTTCGTAGCATACAGAACTATTGTACTCATAAACCCACAATAGTCCTAGATGCCTGTATAAGGCCTGCAACACGATCAATCCGGTCATTATTTTAGCAGGGAATAGGGTGGAGTCTGAGGAACTACTGACAGTTGATGCCCACTTGGTGATGTATAGTCAATATTCCTTAAGGGCATGGCCAACCATGCTCTGTTGAATGGCCCAGTATCTGTGAGTATATAAACATCATACATTTGATTAAATGGATTATTAAGAGAAAAAAAAAGACATGAAGTTGGGAGGGGTGGGAGATTAGAGCAAGGATCTAGGAAGAGTTAGGAGGAGAAGAAGAGAATGAATATGACCAAAATACATTGTAATTAATTCTCAAAGTCTTCGCTAAATATTAAATTTCGGGAGGCAGAGGCAGGCGGATCTCTGTGAGTTCGAGACCAGCCTGGTCTACAAGAGCTAGTTCCAGGACAGGCTCCAAAGCTACAGAGAAACTTGTCTCAAAAAAAAAAATTGTAAGACTGAACGCATTACTGTATAGACTCAAATCCTGGCTCCTTTACATCCAAACACTTGAATTTGGGGTAGATTACTTCACTTCTCTGTATTAGTTCCTCTCTGTGTAAATGATCCCACTACAAAGGTGATATGAGATGATGCTTATTTCATCCTTGTTGCTTCATGTCGTTAACCTCATTGTCCATTGTTTAACTACTATTCCGAGGACTAACCAGCCGCCGTGTGACATCCTTGTCTTTCCCTTGTTCAGGACTGTGGACATACTGGAAAGGCAGGGATGTAAATGTGAACCCAGCCTTCAACTTTTCAATGGAAGTGTCAACATTTCTGAACTCAGAATCATAGCATCTTGAGTTAGACACAGGAAGGGTCCACAGCTTGACCAACATCCTCATTTTGGATACTGTGATGCATCATACCACACAGGCCTGCCACCATACCCTTCCCATAGAAACACAAGGCTGAGTATGATTGTATTCACCTTGGCCCTTACTGATGTGCAGTGAGGAATAAAGAATGGGTGGTAGATGCGGAGAATTATTCTCTATGTAAAGGAGGGGACACTTCCTTTAGAACCCCACTTCTCTTGCTGAGGTCACATGCTTTCCCTTCCTCTGCTGCTCAGTTGTTGAAGTTGATAGGTCTCGGTGGGAAGCATAGCTCCTGTTTTCTGCATCTCCCTGTCCAGGTTCAGGCAGTTTACAGTTCCCAGGTGAGGAGGAGGAGAGCTCTGGATAACTAATTAGCAGCATGGATCACCCTGAGACTCTCAGAACGCATTCAGAGTTCACTGGATTAGAGCTCAGTGTCCAATAAATCGAATCTGATCAAGGAATTTTCTCGAGGGACTGGAGTCCTGTGGAGTACAGTTTTGGAGTCCCGAGGTTACATAGAGGAAGCAGCATGTATCTAGGAAGTCTGCCTTTGTTCTACTCCAAAGACATTTGTGCTTTTGGCTTCACAACATTCCTCCTGGAAGCTTTGATTTTGTCTTCCCACTCCCTGTTGATGCTCCCATGCCAATTTGTAAGCTCCATGGATACATTCTTCAGAGCCAGAAAATTCAAAAGGAAGCCCCTCTAGCACCTCTCTTATTCTTATGCAAATTTTAACATGAATTCCACAGGGGCTGTGGCAACTTTAGAAGGCAGCTGCAAATTCTTTGGCATTTTTCCCATTTAGAGCTGGCAGTGGGGGCTTACATTTTATTTAAATATGGACAGTCAGTTGTAGGACAGATTCCAATAGCAAAAATACGATACAAGATGGCCTCTGAAGCTAGGTCACAAAAGACAGTGTGGAGTCGGGGAGGTGGCAAACTGGTAAAGTGCCTCCCATGCATGGGAACCCAGTACACATAGGAAAGCTAGGCTTTCAAACAGATAATTCAGCCACCCTTGCTTGTTCACGTCTTCTGCACAGAGACCCCAGGCACTGGATGACAGAGACAAACCTGCTCTGTTGTTGTGTCTAAATTCCTATACTACATGATTCGTGAGCATCATAAAATGTCTATTTGTGTGAGTAAGGTCAGGAGTGTTGTGCTGTATAGCAACAGGTAGTTGGAAAGGGGGCTTCCTGAAGCCATTTCCCAGGTATCAGAGAGGCAGTATAGATGACGCCCAGCCAGAAGACATTAAGGATCATAAAGGTGGTAGAATACAAACTTATAAGGTGTTCTGAATTTTGCTCTGAAAAACCCACAGACTTCAAGGTGCCACTAATATGAGTTTCCTGATGAACCTCTTTAAGTATGGCTCTTTTAGACTTTGCTTCCCCGAGGAACTCAACTTTATGCTGCGTGTGCTTTGCTGGGCAGAGATGGAATGAAGAGAGTTGTCTTTGCTGCTAGACAAATGTGGCCAATGACAGAACAAATACAACTGCCTTGCCCAAGAGAAAGCAGCTTCCAGGACAGGCGCACTTGCACAGGCTGAGGCTCTTGAAAGAGGGGTAAATACCACGGCAGCTGCCATTTATACTGCTCAACCGGGCTCAGCTGTGTTGGCTCTTAGGCTCTTATACTATGGCGAGCGATTATCTTTCCACATTTGTGTTAAATTCAGGCTAGAGTAAAGCACAGGGAGAATTCAAGTGAATCAAGATAATAGTCTTAAAATCACAGGGACTGGGATATAGAGGGGAAGAAAGGAAGTCCTAGTTAAAATCAAATAAAAGATAGAAAAGGAGCACAGTTAGACACGGGATAAATCAGTCTCTCAACAGACAGCAGGGTCCATAGATCATGGGTGTTGGTTGCTTAATTACCCTGTGAGTAAGGGAAGTCCCACTAGCAGAATGTTGTTCATTTCCTTGACACCTGCAGTGTTTTCAGAAGCCAGCAGAAGTCTGAAAGCCCTGCAGGGCAGTTTGTTAGGAAGAATAACTGGGGGTCCTGAGCAAAAGGAAGAAAATGGTAAGGAATGGCATCCCAGCAGCCTTGTGTGATTCAGGCAAAAGCAAACTCTGGCAACATTTATTCTCTCACATCTCTGTCAGCTTGGCATTCCCCATCCCTTTGTCACCCCTTTCCCTTCCACTCATCACTTTTCTCCTCCTACTGTACATGTTTGTGAATGTTTTACTCCTTTGTGTCTTGTAGTGCGAGTAATAAAACCCTAGAGACAGAAACTGGGGTTCAAGCTGAAGATCAGAAAAGCAAAACGGTGAAATCTTACCTCTACCAAGGCTGGGTGACTGAAAACTGAGCACCAAGCCTCTGTCTCCACCAGTCTACATTCCCCTATAGTGCTGGGATTAAAGGTGTGAGCTACCACCACCTAGATCTGTTTCTGCATTGATCTTGTGTAGCCCATGGTGGCCTTGAACTCATAGAGATCCGGCTGCCACTGTTTCCCAAATCCTGGGATTAAAGGTGTGTACCATCACTGTCTGGCCTCTAGGGGCTTAGTTTTGCCCTCTGATTTTCAGGCAAGCTTTATTGGTTAAAACATAAAATACCACTACAATGTCTTGTCTTTCTGTTCAGCAGAGGCTACACTCCCTCCACTGTTCCCACAGTCCCATTCTATGGTAGAGTTCACATTTTCCCAATGGACATGGCTGTGCGTCTATGGAGACAGTCTCCTTTTTGGTGTATGTGTCTCACTCTGACTAGATGCTGAGTTCTTCGAGAGAAAGGGCAGCTTTGTAGCCATTGTATGCACACTAACATCAGCATGCTGCCTGAAGTGGAATGGGATATAGAATTCAATTTCATTATCTTAGAGCTGGATTAGCCTCTCAGCTAGCTGAGATCATTTGGAATCATAATTCTGTCATGCATTTCACTGAGTATTTTTCTCAGTGTCTCACCAACTTTAAATTTGGTAAGTAGGTCCAAATAATGAAGATTTCATTAGGGCATGTAAAAACACACACATCCCTTAGATTTGCAGTGTGTGACAAAATGATTTCGAGATTGTTTCCATAGTTATTGATGGTATTTTTTGAGGATGTTGTGCTAGGTACATTTCTAAGCATTTTTATAGCATTTTTCCTTATTGATGCCTTTAACAATTCAGTGGGAGAGAGTTACTGACATAAACCCATTTCTCAAACTTGTAGGGAACCTCACAAGGTCACAGCAGACATGCAGACCCCAATTAGACATGATGAATCTGACCCCAGAGTCCAAGCTTTTAGCCACTATGCTAAGTTCTCGATGGTATTTCTATTTATATAAAATCATTTATTTCACCCAGGCATCCTCGAATCTGGTCAGAATGGAGTTAATAGAGCTGTTTTGTAATGAATCCCATTTTCTCAAGGCAAAAAACCAGTTTAGTTGTTCCTCCCCTAAACAAGATAATCTTCCTTTATCATATTTTTTTCTTTTTCTCCTCTTTTATCTCTGTCAGGAAAGCTCAGTTTATTATTGGCCATTATAATGCAACAAATCTAATCACAATTGATCCCTGGTCTCAGTTCTTCACAGGAGCCGCTGTGTGAGGACCCACTCCAGGCCATTCTCCATCACTTTCCCTCCAGCTGCAGAGGGAAAGTTTGCCTGAGCAAACTTTGAAGTACTCTGATCACTGAAGTCTGTGATTCCCCACTGCCCAGAACCGGAGGTCCACCATACGAATGGCTCTGGAGTCCTTCTTTACCATGGTAGCCACTCACCACTCATGCACTGTGAAATATAGTGATGGTTACCCTCATGCTTGGCAGCTGAGGGAGTTTATGACCCCGTCAGAATTCACCCAACACAGGCTGTGGGGCAACATTATCATCACATTGGAAGTTCTCGATCTCTACTGATTATTACTTCCCCACCCCCAAGTTGGCAAAGGCTTGTATCAGCACCCCTGCAGTTCCTGATAAGGCTCCCATTAAAGGACTCCATGTGGAGTGCCTAGTGCCTTTGTGTCAAATGATGCTGCTTGTTATTTGGAGTCCACATTGTTGACATTCTGCTCTTAGTGACCAGGCCATGAACTTTGTCCTGACGTTTCCTAAAGGTATTTGTCGTATCCTGGAATTGTTCTGATAGCACAATGCTGAAACTAATATATGGCTGAAAAATAGAGGGGCTTTTAAAAATAAAGGATAAAGGGTGTATATTTGACCCAAGACATAGAAAAGTACCTATTTTTCTAAGGGGGACACAAGCTGGTCTAAAACATGTCAAAGTAGCTCTAGTAATTGCTTTTCTTGTTTCTGTAATACAAAATGCACAAAAATGACTCAAGGAGGAAGGGCTTACTTTGAGGTGACAGTCCATCATGATGACAGGAGCCAGAAGCAGCTGGTCACATTGTGAACTCACAATCAAGAGGCAGACAGAGATGGATCCTGGCCCTCAGCATACTTTCTCCTTTTTCTTCAGTTTGGGTCCTCAAGTTGTGGAATGACAGCATCAACATTTAGGGTTAGTCAATTGACCTGATCTTGAAAGGGTCATACAGATTTGCCTAGAGGTAACTTAAATCCTGCCAAGTTGACAATCAGGCTGTACCCATCACTCTCATCAGTCTCATTCAGTGTTATTTGCTCTGCACAGGTTTGGTTTACTGTACTGATAGCTCTTCTCTGCTCAGAATGTGGACCAGAGAGGGCTTTCCCACAGTAGTGTTCCCAGTTCTCATGTTCCATGCTAGTTAGCAGCTAACTAAGGACACCAATCATACATTCTCCATCCAGAAAGACAACACAACATGCTGATGAAGATAAGGGTAAGCAGGAACAGTCACTCATACATTCTCCATCCACATCCTCTCCTGTGTTGTACAGCTGACTTTTGCCTCTTCTCCCAGATTTGTATAACAAAGTACAAGGAGAACAAAGACCATCACATCCTCAGAATCTATCCCATTAGATGGCAGTTGTTTAAGATGACAAAATAAATGTTATTATGATATTTCAAAGTCAAAAGATGGGCCAGAGTTCAACACACACACACACACACACACACACACACACACACATGCACATATGTATGTGTACATACCTGCACATACGCAAGCTCATGACAAGATGCTTTACCTCATATGTCGTCATCAGGAAATGATGGCCCATATCCAGAAAGACAATATAACATGCTGATAAAGATAAGGGTCAGCAGGAACCATTACTCATTGTTGGTAGAATTGTGAAATGGTGTACCAACTTGAGAAGTCACAGTCCATATATTCTCTTTTATACTCTTACCATATATTTGGCACCAATGATTTAATGGGGAAAAGCTATGTATGTATACAGAAAAACTTGAACTAGGATTTTCATAACAGCTTTATATTCCCAAACTTGGAAGCAATCATGATATCATTCAATGAATGGTAGGTAAATAAACTTTGGTATATGTAGAAAATGGAATACAATACAGCACTAAAAAAGACATCATATACAACCCCGAAAACAGCACAGAGAAGCCCCACTTCAAATGCATATTTCCAAATGAAAGAAACCAGTATGAAAATGTTATGTGCTGTTTACTTGCTATTCTATGATATTATAATAAAGATAAAACTAAGGGTACAGTAATACAAGCAGTGACTACCTAGGGTCAGGGTCAGGGTAAGGTTAGGGTGAAGGGAGGGAAGATGGACAGTGAAACACAAGGGATTTTATGGCAGTGAAGACAGCACAGTGGTGGCAATTGCTGATAGTTGTTAATGGGGATTTATATGTGGGAGGCAGAGGGTATATGGGACATCTCTGTACCTAAGTTTTAATTTTTCTATAAATTTAAAAGTGTCCTAAAGTACTAAAACTCTAATAGGGAGGCTAAAGAATTAGGTAACCCAAAGTCTAAGATAGAGTACTGCTCTTGCATAAGACCCGAATTTGTTCCCAGAACCAGTGTCAGGTGCTCAAAAGTGTTTGCAGCACAGTTTTAGAGGATCAAGAACTCTCTTTTGGCCTCCTCAGGTACTTGCATTCATGTGCATTTACTGCTTCCATCATCCATCATCCATCCATCCATTGTCCATCAGTTATCATCCATCCATCCATCCATCCATGTATCATCCATCCATCTATCCATCCATCCATCCATCCATCCATTTATCATCCATTCATCCATCCATGTATCATCCATCCATCCATCTATCCATCCATCCATCCATGTATCATCCATCCATCCATCCATCCATCTATCCATCCATCATCCATCCATCCATCCATCCATCCATCCATCCATGTATTCTCCCATCCATATATATATGTATATATATGTATATATATATATATACAATTAAGAAATAAAAACAAGCAAATGAAAATACACCTCAAAACCATTGTTTTAAGTCAGAATATCTGTCCCTTTCCCCAAATGCTTTTCTTTAATTTCTTCTCCTTCCTTATCTGTGTTCAGGGAAGGGGGAGGAGATTAAATTAATGAATGAGGAAATTCAAGTCAATCCAATGAAGAATAATTCCCTAAGTAACTCGAAACTCCAGGGTCTTGTCGCAAGTCTCTTCTCTGCTAAGTATGTATCTCTCATCTTAACATCTCGACTCATGCCCCTAATGCTCTTTTGGATAAATTCTCTTCTCTACATTATGTAGTCATTTGTCAACTGTAACAAAATGGATGAGATGATGACTTATGAAAAGAAAAGATTTATTCTGGTTCCTGATTTTAGAAGTTTCAATTCTAAGGATCTATTGCTCTCTCTCTCTCTCTTACACACACACCTGGGAGAAGTGCTAGACGACAATGGTGTGAACATATGCTAGAACGAACTGGTTAAGTGGCCACAGAAAAAGATAAAGAAACAAGGTAGGATCCTACAGTTCTCTCTGGGATCACACATCCAATGTCCTAAGGAATTATGCCCTGGTCCCCAAGATCCACAGTACCCCTGCTCTCCTGGATAAGAAGCCTTCAATGCGTGAATTTTTGGTGTACACTACCAATTTTCAAAAAACGATACCCATTGTAGAGACTATTGGTGGAACTGTCAATCAAGTTGCCCCAACTGGGAGTCAGCAGAAGATAATATATAATATTAAAAGTAATAAATTTGAATACCAACTAAAATAAAGACAAGAAAAAGATCAGCAGGAAACAGACAATGTCAACTTTAGTCACACTTTTGGGACTTATTTAGATAACAGTAGTCTGTTTTCATTAAGATTCTGTGTGTATGTGTGTGATGTGCATATTTGTGGGATGCCTGCATGACATGGCATATGTGTGGAAATGAAAGGGCAACTGCCAAGCTGTCTCTCTCCTATTTTTTTTGAGACAAGGTCTCTCTCAGTGTACTCTAGTTTCTGAACTTCTTTGAATAAAGCCATACCTTTCGGATGCAGCTATTCTGTTTCAATTAGCCAGAGTCAAGTTTGTTGTTTATAAGCAAAGCAAACAAGGACACAGCCAACTGATAATGATGTCGTGTTTCAGAAAGCCTGGGTTCTGTAGGTTCTGTTACCTGGTTGTGTGAGCATTGCTTCTCTGTTGGCTCCTCACAGGTGCTGGAATGTTACTGGGCAGGGCATGGTGGGGAGGGCCTTCTTCATTTCAGGTACAAGTGCCTGATTCCATGAGTGAACCTGCATCCGTGACCTGAGATCTTTTTTTTTTTTAAACTTTTACACTGATTTCTGCAGACATATCTCTCAGGTGATGTTCAATTAGTGTCAAGTCAAAGCCAATCAGACTTTGAATAGTTTGAAACTTAAACTTCATAGATTTGCTCCTTTTATAAAATTTATTCTTTGTGTCTTTGACATCATGCATCATCATCTCATTTATTTTCCTCTTCTTTCATATCCATATTCTACCCTTGCAATCCCCCCCCTGAATAAAGTAAAAATTTAAGAGAAAAAAGAGAAAAGAGAAGAAGAAAGCCAGTCTCGTCACGGGAGCTGCAGTGTGACACAGTGAGTCATGCAGTAAGCCCTTTCCTCATATATCTTTACTTGCAAGTATTCATTTCAGAGTCCTTGGTCTGGTTCAAGGCCTCTGGTTTCTGCTACACTGTCAGTGCAGGGCCCTCACTGGGACTCTTCTTGGTTACCTTGCTGTTGCCCTGTGTTGTGGAGATCCTGTGGCTTTGAGTCTGCAGGACCGATTCCTTCAATTAGATTTGCTTCTTTTATCTGTCAGTAAAGATCATGAATTACCTGAGAATCAGTTTAGAAGGGCACAAGGTAGGAAATGGGGCTTGCAACAGTTTGGCAATGGACAGATGTAAGCCAGGACCTATGACTTGGAAAAACACAGGGTCTCTCCCCACTTCACACCCCTGCATCCTTGAGACATGCTGAGTCATATTTATTCTCCTGCCTCATCCTATTCTAGTGAAACATTTTCTTTTATTACTCTTTGATGAGATTTTCCTCTTTCCCCAAGTTCTTCTTTCTATGGTCTTTTGAGAATTCATAAAAGTTTCCGTGTTAAAGTTAATTGGGAAAATACGCACATGCAGGTGTGCTAAGAGTTAAATCTCATTCCACATCTTCAAGCAAAAGTTTTATAAAAGTTTTGAAACCAGGATGTCTGTGGGTAGGACCATCTCCACACATTTTTATTATGATAATCAAGATGCACTGAGGTTAAGTGAGCATCCTTTATGAATATTCATAGAAATTAAGTGGATCATAAAATGGCCACTCGGTTTTGGTAGAATCTTTCTAAAAACAGCTTGTATTTAATGGCTATGGCTTCCCTCTCATAAATTTTTTATTATTATGCTCTTTCAAAAAAATGAAAGTAGGAAATTTTTGTTTTGTTTGTTTAGACTCAGGAGTATGTGAGAAATGCTACTGGTTTGCCCCAGGCTGTTTCCCTTGCTGTTTTCTAGACCCTTGATCCTCTTTAAGATGTGGTCCCTTGTTGATGACCAGAGGCAAGCATTCTTCTTTCAGCCCTGTCAGACTCGGGCGCTTAATCAATACTTGGGACTTGGAAGTTCTGTAACTCTAATGGGAAAACCTGGCTTTTCTGACCCGTTAATGCTCAAGGTTTAAGTGTGAAAGCCTGGCTGTGCCTAATCCACTGCCTATCACATTTCCAACTGGTACTTGGGACAAGCTCAAAGGTAGAGGCTAAGGGGAGGCAGGAGCTGGTGACTTAAGAGGCTGAAGAGATTTTCTCTGTCTGAGCCAAATTTTTCTTCAGACGGTTGTGGGATTTGACACTGGAGTGCAGTGTTCCATCTCCCTTTAATTCGGGGACTTTGAAGGCACCCACGTGACTTTGAAGGCATACAAATCTACTCCCTGAATTCTATTTCCTTCTACACAAGGATGGCAACAAATTCCATGCAATAGTACCCCAGGCACAGGGCCTGATTGCCTTCCTCCAAAGATACTTGATGGCTTTGCTCTCAGTGGTTTGCTTTGAGATCTCTTTCACATCAAAATGCATTTCTCTGACACATGTAATCCTCCGTAAGCTTGCCTAGAGAGCTTGCCTTCTCGTCTTCTCCCGGGCGTGTGTGTGTGTGTGTGTGTGTGTGTGTGTGTGTGTTAGAAAGAACATGGGAGATATCATTTATCTTACTTTGAAGATGAGAATTAAAGTAAGACTGAAGAAACAGAAATATGTTCTGAGACAGAAATAAGATTAAAGGTAAATATATGGAGGAGGAGCTTACATTTAATGTCAGAAGGCTATGGAAAGGCAAGCAAAGTTCAAAGCTCAAATTGCTTCCCTTCTGTGCTTATGTAAGTGGTTAAATTTAAAAAATTACTTGTTTTAGAAAAGGGACTCACTGTAAGATATAGTGAAAGTATTCAAATGAATAAAGGGAATTGTGTCTGTGTTCTCTCTCCCACTCCTTACACTCCTCTGCTCCCAGCCATAAGTAATGCTCATACAACATATGTGTTATGCTTCTCCTGGGTTTTCTGTGGCCAGGCATTAGATGTCAGTCCTTTAACAGCAAGTATATAAAGATGGAGAAAACACTACTTCTTTCAGAGTATTTTTGAGATAATTTTAGGGTGTACGTCATTTGTACAAATGTGAATGGCATAAAAATAAGAGCTCAGTGAATACTGTATTTTTTTTCCAGACAAACACCTGCAAGCTGCATGTTTTAAGGAAATAAAGATGTTCCACACTGTGGTATAAATTATTATTTTAAGCTAATTATATGACTAACACATTAAGGATTATTTTATTTGAATGTGTGCATATAATCACATTGCAGTTAATAACAGGTTTAGCCTTTTTTTCTCTTTTCATGCCCTCTCTAATTGTATTTCTTGAGGAAATCTATATAAAAGGTGCATGTGTGTGCGATATTTCCCCTTGTTTTCATATACACAATGCACTTTTATATAATTTTGCCATTGTCTTATGAAGATTGTAGAATGATTTACTGACTTATAAGATTACATCATGCAAGAGTACCATCATAACCCTTTCAAATTATAGAAATATGTTTCTCTGAACCTTACTTTACTAACAGGACCTTCAAAACTTAGATTTTTAAATTCTGATATTCACTGAGAAAACCTTTGCAAACCCTTGAGTTTGGAATATAAGTGTTCCTGTGCTGGTCAATTAGACGCCAAGGATCTCAAGTAGAGATATCTAGAAAACCCCTCTTTCCTAAACAAAGGGGTGAAATTGGCCTTTTTGGTTTTCTCCCCTCATGTGTGCAAAGGTAAATCGGAGCCTGAAGTGATTGTATCGTCTTTATCTCCTTATGGAATGAGCGTCATAGATACGCATCAGATGCTGATGTGGGGCACTTTTGGGCTTCCTGTCACTCAAAGAAACCTTGCGGAAGTTCTAATTGATGAGTTTTCCTGACACCATGTTATTTATGTTGTAAATGATTATAAGTTCATTATCCTGTTCTCCAAATGACAGTCACTAAACCTTCATTCTAACTTTGTTTTTTCAATCTGTCTGTCTGTCTGTCTGTATGTATGTGTCTATCTACCTATCTTTCATCATTACTCTATTTCTATTCCTCTTTCCCTCACCTGGTCCCTCCCCAGGTTCAACTTCCCTCCCCCTTTCTCTCATTCTCTGCCATTTTTAACAAAGTGACATCAAAGTACCCTTAAAATGTATAACTGTGTTTCTTTCTGTACTAAGGATTTTATTCCTGGGAATAAACCCTCCAGAGTAGAACTGCTGAGTCAAGGGTATATGTATTTTTAATTTTAATAAATGTTACCACAATGTATTTTATAAAGGAGCCAGTAGCAATTTATGCTTTACTAGCAATATACAAGAATAGACTTTTCCTTCCTATGCCCCACTGGCAATTTTTATTGTTCTTTTGCCAGCCTCATATTTATAAAATCATAATCACTGAATTAGTCCCAATTTTCACAAATACTTGCGCTTTTAACCTTTTTCTAAGTTCTGATGCTATTTGAATTTATTCTGTGAATCCCCGATTATTACGGAGAATTGCTTTCTCTTGGCAACTTTACTTCTTGTCAATTTAAGAAAGGCTTTTTTTAAAAAAAGAGCACATGAATAGGCACCAAATTGGGCTTCTCAGCATTTTAATTTATTTATTGTGCCTTCTAGGGACTGGAAGTTTGAGTCTCCAGAAAGGTATGTGTTAAAATCCAATCTTTAATGTGATTATGTTCAGAAATGGACCTCTGGGAACTGGAGCAGTCTCAAGAAAATGATCCTAGAGGATCATTTTACCATGGATCCCATAGCAAAAAGCAGAAAGCAGAGCCTTG
>JAQHUG010000049.1:553015-579745 GCA_028555095.1 Dicrostonyx torquatus
TATACAAAGAACTCAAGAAACTGGACATAAAAATTCTAAATTCCCCAATTAAAAAATGGGGTAATGATCTGAACAGAGAATTCTCAACAGAAGAAGTTCGAATGGCCAAAAGATACTTGAGGTCATGTTCATCTTCCTTAGCGATTAGTTGTGACTCTTGTGGGTGTTGAATGTCCCATCCACAGGGTCATCTGAAACGATCAGAAAACTCAGATATTTACATTATGATTCATAAGAGTAGTAAAACTGAAGTTATAAATTAGCAACGAAAATAATTTTATGGTTGTGATCACCACAGCATCAGTAACTGTGTTAAAGGGTGGCAGCCTTAGGGATGTTGAGAACCCTGCTTTATGGGACTGGAGAAGACGGCTTAGTGATTAAGAAAATTTGCAGCTCTTGTAGAGGACCTGAGTCCAGTCCCCATTCCCTACACAAATGCTGCTCACAGCTGCCTATAACTCCAGCTCCTGGGGAAATGACACCCCTTTCTTACATCCTTGGCCACTGTGCTCATGCTCACAATGACCCCACACTTTTACCTAATTTAAAAGTGAAAATCATTAAAGTCTCAATAAAAATATGGATTTTCATGTGAATTTTTTGTTTTCTTATTCAATATTTACACACTGTATAATTTTTATTGCCAATGTGAAAGAATTTTATAATTACCCTTTAATTGGCTTAGAGCTTGGAACAAATATTTTTGCTTATTTATTTTATATGAAACCTCACCTCCACATTTAAAATTAAATTCAGTAATTAAAAACAGCTTTTAATTTCTAAAAATTTGATCATATTACCATGGTGGAACTCTCCATAGCAGTTTGACTGTTGCCATGACATCAGGCATTTCTATTTACTCCCACTGAAGGTCAGGGTGGCTTTTGCGATCTACCCTCCCTTTCCCCTCCCACCCAGGGCAGTGTATAGCAGTCCCGTGTTATTTGGTAAGTGTCAGGGTGGAGAGTTTCCCTTTATTCCTAGTTTCCAAAGACATATTCAGTTTACACCACCAATGCTTATCCCTCTGGTTTTTGTTATAGATTCCAAGAATGTTAAGTAAGGGTGACAGCAACGCTGTAGCCAGATGGATAAAATCAGAAGGCAAAGGATGGGCAGCAGTCATTCTTGTTTTAAATCTCACCAGATAATTCTCACGAATACCAAGTTTTATTGACTGGAAAGCATGGGCTTCTTCTTCTTCTTCTTCTTCTTCTTCTTCTTCTTCTTCTTCTTCTTCTTCTTCTTCTTCTTCTTCTTCTTCTTCTTCTTCTTCTTCTTCCTTCTTCTCCTCCTCCTCCTCCTCCCTCTCCCTTTCCCCTCCCCCTCTTCTCCTCTTCTTCTTCTTCCTCCTTCTTCTTTTTGTGAGGGTATGACATGTTGCTACATTTCCTAGTTTAAAATCTCTTATGCGTTCCTGGAATCAATCCAACATATCCCTAAGAATAAAGTGGTTTTGAAATACTGCTGGGTTCCATGTTGAAAATGTAGTTACGGATATTATCAGTCTTTCATTACCCCCCTTTCTCTATGCTTATTGACTTTAATAATTAAGTGTATGCTGTCTTCTAAGGTACCTGATACCTTCTAATTCCTCAATAATCTACTTCCTAGGTGTTAACCATACTGATTTACACAGCTGGGAACTGATCTATCTGCTTCCAGACTTCCTAACTCTCTCCAGTCCTAGTTACTGATGCCTTTAAAACTAGGACTCTGGATTCTTTATTCTCCTCATATACAAATTTAATCATTGTTTACTTAATGGTAAGCTGCAAAGGATGGCGATTTCTCCTTTTGATAAAGCCTAATATTCCAGCTTTTGAGATTGTGTATGTTTTTATGTCTCCCCCAAGAAACCTTTCTGTAACTGGAGGTAATGCAGGGTTTCTGCAGTGTGGCTGAAGTACTCTCACACTAATAGCAGCCACCTTCTTCCTGCAAGCTGCTGAGCATAAAATATTTTGTATGCTGTCTATAACAACAACAGCAAAACAGTCCCAGACGTTCCAGGCCAACACTTTCCAGGCCAACACTTTCCACTCAGAGAATTCCTAAGCTTCTAAACTTTCCCCTAGATCCCCTGTAATTCCCAACAGCCCCAAATATTAACAGTGAACTCTTTCATTACAAGAAATCATCTACACAGGCTTTGCTGGTTCTCATTTGATTGACATTCACTCATTTCTGCATAGGTATTGACAATGATCGTGTAAGACTTTCAGTTTTGTTTTTTAAGATGCTCACTGATTGTTTTAAAATATTTCCATTTGTGAATGAAATTTAGAATCAGCTTTCCAATCAATCTGTACAGAAAACTTGCTGAAGAAGCATTGACTTTACAGAGCATTCAGCTCTTGTTTTATGTTTGCTCCTTTTGTTGGTATTTCTAAATCCAATTATTTTTTTGGATCTCCCCTTTTCCATGTATTTTCTGGAGTTCTGTTATTGTGTGCAAAAGCCCTCATTGATATTAAATGCTTTTCTAAGTTACCCCTTTTTACATTTTATGTTTTTCTTCATCTTTGGAAATGCATATCACTAAATCAGAAATCAATAGAAAACTTGAAGTCAACAATGTCCTTGGATGTGTCCCTTGATTATTCTACTAAATAATTTACTTGGAAATTATATTTTTTAACCATTAAAACTCTTTTTTAGAGGGAAGAGGAATAAGAAGAATGGAAGGGAGGAGAGGTCTGGGCAAGTGTCCTTAAGTTCTTATAGTTTTTTTTTTTCTGTAAGCTGTTGTCTTTTGTCTAGTCTTCTATTCTCCCAGAACGTAGGCTCTTTTTATCTTGCTTGATTTTTCTCTTTCCAGCTGCTTTGCCTCTGGATCCCACAAACCTAGTGTCTAGTTCCCTCTTCCTCCTTTGTCTCTTCTCTTAGCCTAAAGGTTGTGTGTGTTCCATGCATGTCACAACTCCCTCTACAGCCCTGAAAGAGAGAGTGTGCTTAGCACCCTGATGCCTCTGTTGATCTATCGCTCCCATTCCTGACCCACATTAAAGACTTCGAAAAGATGCATTCTGGTTGTTTTTGTGCATGAGGGCTTCTCCTACTATACATAAGATTTCCTTGGTGAAAGTAAAACTGTCTTCTAAAGTGGAAGGCATTTATTTGTAGAAAATTTGGAAAGTATGGGGAAGAAAATCAGTTGTAATATCATGACTTAGATAAAAATCTTTGTTATTAGTTTGGTATATTATGATATATTTTCTCTTTTCATAGGTATATTTTTATACATTCTGGTATAGATATTTAGTCTCAATAGCTGTTAAAGAAACATTTGATTTTTATAATGCTGCTTGAATACACGTTATTCATGGCTTAAAGTTTGTATTATCCCTGCAACATTTAGTAGGTAAGTGCTATTCATTGGTGTTAAAGGCTATGCTTTATATTTCTTTTTATGTTAATGTCAAGATATCTAGAGATAGAATAGTTGCCTAGGAAGAAATGAGTCAGACATTGGTGTAGGAGGTGCTTTTGCATTTTGTATTGCTTTCATTGGTTGAATAAAGAAAACCACCTTGGCCTTTTGATAGGGCAGAAATCAGATAAACAGAGTAGATAGGATGGAATGCTGGGAGGAAGGGAAGTGTGGCAGATGCCATGCTGCTCCTGCCCAAGATGAACACTGGTTAGACTCAGGCCGGTAAGCCATGACCCCGTGGTGACACACAGACTATAGAAATGGGTTAGTTTAAGATGTGAGAGTTAGCCAATAAGAGGCTACAACTAATGGGCCAGGCAGAGTTTAAATGAATACAGTTTCTGTGTAATTATTTCTGGGGCTAAGTTAGCCAGGCACTGGGAACACAGCCCGCTCACGCCACTTACTACAGGACATACAATGAAAGCGAGATTTTTGTTTCGCCTTCAGTTTCAGTTGCAGTGGACAGTGATGGCATAACATGCTCCTTAATGCTCCTCTCTAGACTCTGTCTTGTAAGAGTTCTCTGGAGGACTCTGACTTCATTCTTTGCCCCTGTGAACCATCATTCATGTTTTTGAGTAGACAAAGCATATAGCCATTGTGCTAAACTAATTCCTTGTGTGGTTTCACTTGATACAAGTGAGAAGAACAGTGCTCAGCAAGTCTGTGTTCAAACTGACCCATGCTAAATTCATGCTCTTAAGACTATGTGAACTGTGGTGTCTGTCAAGGTTCTCTCCGACGAGTTTAGAGAGCAAACGTTTGTCCCATTCCACTGGTAAAACACAGATTAACAGGATGCCTACAATCTGATGTTTTGCTTACTGTTACTATGGCCAAGTGATGCTTAGCTTTTACTCATGGAGATCATCAGTTGTTTGGCAGTCATTGGTGAGTTAGAGACTGTATGGAATGGGATAAATGGCCTGGCGAGATACCTGTGCTATATACTTTGGGGTCAGAATTGGGACCTGCCAATAAAGCTGGCAAAAGGACAATTAGTAAGAGCAAGGGTGCATGTGTTATTACTAATAATAATTTTAGTTTTACAAGGGGGAAGGTTTACAGAAAATAGATAGAAGCCCCAAGTGTCAGACTTTAGGCATATATATCATTTCAACAAAGGACAATATAATTTGCTGAAGAAAGGAGATAAAGTATAGTGGGTTGGACTTCTACAGAAGATAAACTGTAGTGACTAAGTCACTAAGAAATACATAGGGGAAAAATGGTAGATAGAAAGTATTTAGTGTTACTCTTTTTATAAAAGCCTGGTTTGGTAGCAGGTATTTTGCTAAGAGGTGTTCTCCAGTCCATTTCTGTTGCTGTTACTAATTCCCACAGTCTGAATAGTTTATAAGAAAAAAATACTACTTATTACATTGGAGCAAAGCTTCTCAAACTATGGATCACAGTCACACATATGGGACTCCAGAACGTGTGAGAAATCTGGGAATACCAAAAGCTTCCTGAACATACAACAAAATTCAATTCAAAATGAAATGCAAAATTTGGCACTTCTAGCATGTAGCACTCACCCATGTAGTGCCCTATGGCTTCACTGAAGTCTTGGTCTGAACACACATGTGCACTGTGTCTGTGTATGCTGTCATGCTAAACAATACCAGCAAATGCTGCATAAAATTCTGTGGCTCAAACGCTTTTTATGAGGCTACAATTACCCTGATACCCAAACCACATGAAGATATTACTAAAAAAGAGAATTACAGACCAATCTCACTCATGAACATTGATGCAAAAATACTAACAAAATACTGGCAAATCGAATCAAAGAATACATCAAAATCATCATCCACCATGATCAAGTCAGCTTTATCCCAGAGATACAGGGATGGTTCAACATACAAAAATCTGTCAATGTAGTCTACCATATAAACAAACTGAAAAATAAAAACCACATGAACTCCTCATTAGATGCTGAAAAAGCTTTTGACAAAATACAACATCCCTTCATGAGAAAGGTCTTGGAGTGATCAGGGATACAAGGAACATACCTAAATATAATAAAGACAATATACAGCAAACCAGCAACCAACATCAAACTAAATGGAGAGAAACTCACAGCGATCCCACTGAAATCAGGAACAAGACAAGGTTGTCCACTCTCTCCATATCTATTCAATATAATTCTTGAGGTCCTAGCTTGAGCAATAAAACACCAAAAGGAGAACAAAGGGATACAAATAAAAAAGAAGTCAAACTCTCACTGTTTGCTGATGATATGATAGTTTACATAAGCGACCCCAAAAATTCTACCAAGGAACTTCTACAACTCATAACTACTTTCAGTAATGTAGCAGGATACATGATCAACTCAAAAAATCAGTAGCCCTCCTTTACACAGATGATAAATATGCTGGAGAAGAAATCAGAGAAACATCACCCTTCACAATAGCCACAAATAACATAAAATATCTCAGAGTAACTCTAATCAAGCAAGTAGAAGACTTGTATGACAAGAACTTTAAATCTTTGAAGAAAGAAATTGAAGAAGACAACAGAAAGTGGAAAGATCTCCCATGCTCTTGGGTAGGTAGAATTAACATAGTAAAAATGGCAATCTTACTAAAAGCAATTTATGAATTCAATGCAATGCCCAGCAAAATTCTTTACATACCTCAAAAGAATGGTACTCAACTTCATATGGAAAAGCAAAAAAAAAAAAAACTCAGGATATCTAAAACAATCCTGTACAATAAAAGAACTTCTAGAGGCATCGCAATCCCTGACTTCAAACTCTACTACAGAGCTACAGTACTGAAAACAGTCTGGTATTGGCATAAAAACAGACAGGAAGACCAATGGAACCAAATTGAAGACCTGGATATTAATCCACATACTTCTGAACACCTGATTTTTGACAAAGAAGCAAAAATATCAAATGGAAAAAAGAAAGCATATTTAACAAGTGGTGCTGGCATAACTGGATACTAACATGCAGAAGAATGAAATTAGATCCATACCTATCGCCATGCAGAAAACTCAAGTCCAAAAGGATCAAGACCTCAACATAAAGCCAGCCACACTGAACCTCATAGAAGAGAAAGTGGGAAGTACATTTGAATGCATTGGCAAAGGAGACTACTTCCTAAATATAACCCCAGTAGCACAGACACTGAAAGAAACAATTAATAAATGGGACTTCCTGAAACTGAAAAGCTTCTGTAAATCAAAGGACATGGTCAACAAGACAAAACGATAGCCTACAGAATGGGAAAAGATCTTCACTAATTCCACATCAAACATAGGTCTGATCTCCAAAATACACAAAGAACTCAAGAAATTGGTTATCAAAAGAACAAATAACTCAATAAAAAACGAAGTACAGACCCAAACAGAGAACTCTCAACAGAGGAATCTAGGCTGAAAGACACTTAAGAAGATGCTCAACATCCTTAGCCATCAGAGAAATGCAAATCAAAACAACTTTGAGATTCCATCTTACACATGTAAGAATGGCCAAGATCAAAAACACTGATGACAACTTATGCTGGAGAGGTTATGGGGTAAAGAGAACACTCCTGCATTGCTGGTGGAGGCCCAAGCTGGTACAGTCCCTTTGGATGTCAGTGTGATTGTTTCTCAGAAAATTAGGAAACAACCTTCCTCAAGACTCAGTAATACCACTTTTGGGTATATATCCAAAGGATTCTCAATCATGTCACAAGGACATGTGCTCAACTATGTTCAAAGCAGCATTGTTTGTCATAGCCAGAGCCTGGAAATAACCTAAATGCCCTTGACTGAAAAATGAATAAGGAAAATGTAGTACATTTACACATGGAGTACTACACAGCAGAGAAAAATAATGGCATCTTGAAATTTTCAGGCAAATGGATGGAACTAGCAAACATCATATTGAGTGAGGTAACCCAGATCCAGAAAGACAACTATCATATGTACTCATTCATAAGTGTTTTTAAACATAAAGCAAAGAAAACCAGCCTATAAACCACAATCCCAGAGAACCTAGACAGCATTGAGGACCCCAAAAGAGACATACCTACATCTAATCTACATAAGAAGTAGAAAAAGACAAGATCTCCTGAGTAAATTTGGAGCATGGGGACCATGGGGACCATGGGAGAGGGTTGAAGGAGAGGGAGGAGGCAGGGAAGGGAGCAAAGAAAAATGTATAGCTCAAGAAAATCAATAAAAAATCCTCTGTGGCTCAGATTCCAGATTATTGTATATTATAAATTCCATTGTGTTTACTACATGAACAGAGTTTTCTGCTCTTAGAGAAACATAATGGCTTCATCATGGTAGGCAAGGACATTTAATATTTTCCTACCACCATATAAGTATCATACTTGTCTATCTTTGTATTCTGGCATCTCTTAGGAAATCCTAGAATTTAAGCATGAGAAAGGTCTTTAATGTTCATTCCGGCCAGCTTCCTATATGGTCCTTGAATTCCTCTTAGAACTAGAGCACTTCTGTTTTCAAGGATCTATTTTATTATTTTTAATTATGTGAGTGCATGTGTGTGTGCCTTGGGGAGGTATATTCATGAGTGCTGGTGTCCATAGATGCTGGAGGTACTGGTTCCCCTAAAGCTGGAGTTATAGGTGATTGTGAGTTCCCCGACCTGGGCTGTCTTCAAAAGCACTCTACTCTGTGATTTCTTAATAGACGAGTGATCTCTTCAGTCTGCTAATCACCTCTTTACCTCTTCACTTGGTTTTTAGCTCTTTTCTTTTAGCTTGATTCTTTACTGGTTCTCTTTTGCTTCCTTTGTTGTGTTATTTTTCCTTTTTTCCCATAATAAGTAGTAAATGCATCCAGTTCTCAAATACCTCTTTTTACCCCTTGGCTGGTTGCCTTCCAAGCCCTTAGAGAGAATGGTTGATATCACTTATCTTTCTTTTTTTTCTATCAGAGAGTTTTGCTTGGGTGCCCAGCTGCATTTTACAATATTGATGATGTGCTGTAAGAACCTAACATAACATTTTATAACCCTATAACAAATCTTATTATCAGATGACAATGAGGTACAGTACATTAAATATTCATCATCCTTGGTTTACTCTAAAACTTTAGCCGGGAATAATGCACAGAGGCTGCTTCAGACTAATTACTGTTCTAAATATATAGCTTGGTTTTCAATATTTAATGGGTGACTCACGGAGCCTTGATTGAAAACAATGCAGTGTATTAGTCAGATGCCGCACTGACATAAAGCATGAAAAACATGTTCTGTTATTTTAAAGACAGCACGGTTAGGTTTCTGCAGCGGTGGCAGCACTATCTCAGAAGGCACACAGATCTCTCAGTGTATTCCAGAGTGCTTAGCATTTCTCAGTTTGAAAGTTTTACTTCTGTCCATTGTCAGTCTGCATAGTAAAAGGCAGAGCTTCTGCCATGAACCACTGAGTCCTGGCCTTCTGCCAGCATGTCAAAGTTCTTATGTGACTTGATATTACGGAGTAGAATGTTCCCCCGAGGGCTATGAACACAGTGTCATGATCATCACATTCGGACATTGGCAGTGACTGATGGCACAGATCAAATGAATGACTGAAAACGGAGATCAGGTGTGGTGCGGAGGAATATGGACACCGTGGATCAAGCCTCAGCTCTAAGTTGTATTTCTCTGGTTTCCCCCAGGGAGGTTTTGTCGTTAAGGTGAACACATGTGAAAATCTAGGCTATCATGATAGGGTAGGAGTCTGTCAAATTTTCTGAGTGCATGCAGCTGGAACATTTAAACTGTCAATCAAATGAGAAAGAGAGAGAGAGAGAGAGAGAGAGAGAGAGAGAGAGTCAAATCAACTGGGAAGACTCTTTTGAGGAATTAGAGTAAGAGATTGAACCTTCTGAGCCTCCCAAGGCATCTCTAGTCTTAAAACTTTCAGGAATGCTTCTGGCTCCGAGTGTTGTATCAGCAGATTATAGGACCCAAGTGTTTTCAAATACAGTGTTGAGTATGAGATTGAGCCGCATAAGGACAGTAGGCTCCAGGTTGAGAAACCAGCAGAGAATGTAGAGTCAAAGCACCAATACTTCTGAAATCGCTATTAGTAGAGATAGCTGTGAAAACAACATTGTCATTGTGGCTAAAGATGTAATGTGGACTGGGGATATGCTCAGTGAGTCAAGTATTTGGCGTATAAATGTTCAGACTGCAATATGCTCCCCAACACCAATATAAGAAGCGATAGCAGTATATGTCCGAGGTCCAGAGCTGGAGTTTGGGGGAGGGAGACACAGCTGGGTTCTGAGAACTCAATCGCTAGTCAATCTAGCTGAAATGGAAAATTCCAGGTTCAGTGAGGCACTGTATTTAAAAGAATATGGTGGATTGTGATATGAAAAGGTAAGATGACTTTGACTTCTGGCCTCTGTGTGTGCATATATGGGAAGTGTACACACATACATATTTACACACACACATATATATATATATAAAACACTGCAGTAATAAAAATAAACATAATACAAAATTGAAATTATTTGCAAGTAATGAATCAAGCAGAGCCTTTAGATAAGGATAGTTAATTTTTAGATTTAGAAAAAAAATGAATTTCTGAAATGCAGACCTAAGTGTTTAGGCTAACAGCAGATTAGATATGACTGATGATAGAATTAATGACCTGGAAGGTTGATTAATGGAAATTACCCATAGCATCACAGAGAGCAAAAAAGAGATGGAAAATACAGATCTGAATGTAAAATGAAGACAGCGTAGCCTGTTTTTAATTAGAGAGGAAATAGAGAAACTGGGGTAGGGAAAGTAGTGTAGTGTAGAGACTTAAATCTGTGTTTATACCTTTTGACTTTCCTCCACTTGCTGAATGGAGCCAGTTTCATCTCTTCCAGGAATATGGGAACAGATTAGAAGCTTGCTTGTAACAGGAACACAGTATGGTATGATGAATCATGTAGATAAGAGGCTGTTAAGTTCCAGGTAAACTGTTTCTCTACCCAATTTCTTGAAGTGCCATCACCATAGTACAATGACATCACAAGGCAGGGAGAGTCCCCTTTTAGGAGAAATTAACTTCCCACTAACATCAACATTAACTTGCTAGCCAGGAGAACTTACCACTGAGGATCTTCCTACCCTAGTCAAGTCTTGACTGTGAGAGAGACTTATGGGTTCTTCTGATCCAGAGCCACACATCTGGACTCCTCCTGGGCTCTCTGTACACGGAAATAGTGGAGTAACCGCCGCTTACTGCATCAGTGACTATACACTGGTGACTTCCTATATATTCATAGAGAACTAGCAGAGATCATGACTGGTAACCGATATCAGCCAATAAATTCACAATTCTTGAAACATTTTAAATAGGATACATTAAAAGCAAGCAAAATAAAGAAGCATATTTGAGTAAAACTGGAAAAATATGAAAGAAAAAAATCATCAAAGAAGCCTGAGGGAATGAATTATAACCAAAGGGAGGAGTCGTTAGACTAAAGGTAAGCACAGTTTCTTGAGAAACAAAAATATTTGTTTGGCCTTGAGGGACTATGGTTTTTCCAAAACTGCTCTTATCCTAGTGTCATGAATGTATCCACCTCTATACAAATGAATATTTCAGTAGGCTATAGACCAGAGGACATAGTTTGCTGGCCCCTGTCTAGACTAGAAGCCACTGTGTGAACTATAAGATAAAGAAGTCTGAATATCTTCAATGTGAAAACCAATATAATTGGGAAGTCACAATTTTGTGTCGATTTCTTTTAAAAATGAAAGCAACACTAAGTTTTTAAAGTCAGCACAAGATTGAAACTTGAAACATCACTGGATCCTCACTATAGAAAATCTCAATGGAGAGACTTCAAAAAGAAGGAAAGTGGGCCCTGATTGTTGGGGACTGTGGACTCTCAGACCCTGAAGTTCCTGGGACTCCGTCTTGTCCTATAAACAACTTGGCTTCCTATGCTTTCAGCTGCTCTGAGCATGAGACCCTCACGAGTTCCTGATGGCAGGGGAGTGGTTTCTGGTGGGCTTGGAGCTGAAAGTTAGGGCGTGGCTTTTAGTCAAGGAGACCCTCTATAATCGGCCCTGAAATACAATAAAGGGGCATCCTTGGTGTTCTCTCTCTCTCTCTCTCTCTCTCTCTCTCTCTCTCTCTCTCTCTCTCTCTCTGTGTGTGTGTGTGTGTGTGTGTGTGTGTGTGTTTCGATCTCCAGGCCCTTGCCCGAACTGTAGCACGTAGGATATGGAGCACTTTACCTGATGGAAAACTTTAGAGGTGACAGGAAATCAACAGTGGAGAGATGTAGTTTGAGACAGAAGAAAGGACTTAGGACAGCCTCAGTACAAAGACAGGGCAAATGTTCTCATCTAATCCTTGAACGTGGGCTACTTGTATCAGCATGCCGTGTTTCAAATGACCAATACGGGTAAAATTACTTGTCAGTTTAAAATTATCCAAGAGAGTACACCAAAATAAAATTTAAAAAATGGCACTTTAAAAATATAGAAATATAATTGTACAAGAACCATATTTAAGTTAAGATGTTACTCGACAAATTACCCAAATTGCCTATCAGGAGGAAAAATGGTGGCACTGATACTGTGTTTCAGTAGGTTGGAGGTTTGTGGTGTAATTTCAGATGTGCTCATTCCAAAGCAGGAAACAAGCACATAAGCTGCAGAGCTAGCGTTGGTTAAGAAGAATGGGATAGCAATGGAATGACAATTGCTAACAGAGAAAAAAGGCCAAAAAAGTGAGAAAAATTCCTAGAAGAGGCGGGACAAACAGCCTACAAGGAGACCTATATTCTGGCCAAACCTTAAATGTCATTAGTTACTCAAATGTAAATTAATTAAAAATCCCAGTTATTGAAAATTATTGGTCAGATTAAAGAAACTCCTATATAACATCATAGTATTTTCTAAGACATAATCTAGAAAATAATTGCTGTGCTATCATTAAGTTTATGAAAGATGATGTAGTCATATTAAATTAGACAAACTAGAATTTAGGCATAAAGATACGACTGGGAATAACTGGCTCACAGTGTTAAAATATGTCATTGATCAGAAAGATAGAATTGTGTGCTGCTTCTAGTGTGTCCCAGAATAGATTTAAAAATGACAGACTACAGGGAGAACCATATAATACCTTTAATCAAACTTCTTTATAACTGATCAAAAAGTCTGGAAAAAGAGGCTGGATTTGAAGTCTGTAATAAACAGGAAATGGAGAAAATAGAAGGGAAGAAGTGGAAGTTGATGAAATTGCAACATGCAAGGATGTAGTCAATCAGTGAACCTGAAGAAACTAGTATTGATTACCCTGTAATAAAGCTTATCAACCCTCCCAACAATAGGATAGATCAGGAATGAAAAAATAACACTATTACAGAGCCTCTGGGCATTTTATAAAGAAAGGAAGATGATCACAAAAAATTATGACAAAAATAAGGTAGCAGTAGGTGGGAACATTCTCAGGAAGGTATTACCTGCAAGATTTTTAAAAAGAAGACAGAAGAAGTCTAAAATTTCCATAATTTTCAAAACTTCCTCTTTGAAAAATCCATAAACCATGATGTCTTAAATGAAGACCAATCAATGCTCAGGAAGTAATTCTAACCATCACCAACTCTTTTAGAACACAAAAGGAGAGGAGATGGAGAGACGGTTCTTCACTTAAAAGCATTTACTGTCATAACAGAGGATCAGAGTTTGGATTCTGCCACCTACACCAGGAGGGTCACAGATGCCTGTAACTCAAGCTTCAAGAGAACCGACAGTCCCTATGTACACATACATAGTCCTTACAGCTAAAACACACACACACACACACACACACACACACACCTATGCACACACGCACGCACACACCTAAGTGAAAAAGGACAGTAAAAACTGCACCGTTATGTATGACAGTAAAAGAAGCTGAGAAATTTCAACCATGACAATAATACAATTCCAGGACAAATATTTAATTGAGCATGATATAAAAGGATGAAGGTCCTATATATTCCTTAATATGTATTTCTATTTATTTAGGAAATTGTAGTTGTATATAATGGCAGAGAATCATACAGTCATATTAATAGATGGATAAAATTTTATGCTTTTTTGATAACTATTTGTAAAACAAATTCTTATCAAATAACAAACAGAAGGTTTTTTAATTTGACAAAGGATAGAAAGAACTTATAGTAAACATAACATTTATGATGAGATATTGAAACTTAGCCTGTAACCCTGACTATGTAATGGTATGGCCACTATATATTTTTCACTGAACTGGAAATTCTGGGGTGTAAAATCAGATGTAGAAAAGGACTTAAAGAAAAAAAAATAAATTTTCTTGTTTGTAAATTACAAAAAAATCTACAAGATGTAAAACAATCCTCAGAAAAGTATTACACATAACAAACAGGCTTACTGAGGGAACCAGAAAGGAAATCAGTATTCTAGAATATCCCACCTCAGTGTTCTCAGTGGGTCCAAAGCACCAGTTAGTATAATGTGTCTATTTATTTATGGTGAGATTAAAATAAAGCAGAGTATCTCAGACCCATCTTCATTGACACACAACACGGGAAAATGAATCTGAATCGTGCTCTGTGCTCAACAGTCTATCCTGCGACCGAAGGCCATCCTACACGGCCACAAAAGTCTATACCACCCACTATGTCTCTCCTGCTCCCAGAGCACTGAGGATGGAGACTGGGCAGGGGAGTCAAACACCAATTACTTTACTTCCAACTTTGCTTTAGTACAGAGCTGGTCCCCACAGAGTCTTACTGTAAAAATCCAATTGTATGTCCATCAACCAGAAGCAAACAGAAAATGAAATGAAAGAAAACATACGGTTACAGAAACAAACATACTATCAAATGCCTAGTAATAAATCTAATAAAATGTGTGCAAGCTTCTCTGGGAACGGCTTCACTGTTAAAGATGGACAAGATTGAAGAGATGAGCCTCAGGCTAGTCAAGTAATTAAGAGTGCTGGATGTGCCAGGCCACACAGAGGCAACAGTGACTGTGAAACAGCCTGCCGACATGCCTGTGCCCAGTGTGTGTCCAGCCTGGGGGGACAGATGTGAGCTGAAAGGACACATTTGGCCAGTGAATTTCAGCCAGGAGGAGAGGTCTGGATGTCAGCCAGGTCTTGATACCTACAGATGCTTAATCAGATGTCACCCTCAAAGAAGAGGCCAGAAATGCTGTCACCAAATACTGTCAGACTCCAGATCTTCAGCAGCCAAATCAGGGAGGGGATTTGCTCAAGAAGATGTGGTTCTCTTTTTCCTAAGAGGAGTTGTGGGGCAATGAACATTAAATTGAGGACAAGTCTATGAGATTAAAATAATGGCTGTTTATTCCCAAGTGAATTGAGACTAGACATGAACTGGTAAACCTACAGTCAGAGAACTAATAAAGCCAGGCTCCCAGGGAACACAGGTAGAACCTAAGGGTGCAAGTCTCCTCCAATACAGTAAGGCCATGCTATCTCTAATGGTTGTGGCATTACGTTGCAATTGAGGGAAAATGTTTCTGGGCCTTTCAGATTGGATAATTAATTAAAGCTACAAAATCAAGAACTTTAGGGAAAACAATTTCCAGAGCAAATGCAAACAAAAGTTAAAAAAAAAGTGTGTGCATGTGTGGTGTCCAGCAAGGAAACCATGGATAGAATTCAAGGCTTCTTGGTATCTTGAAATGTCCTTGCCTTTTGAATTTGTATTAAAGCAAGCCTGTAGCATACCAGACTCACAAACAAATGAGAAACTTTGGCTGAGAGAGAGAGGTTACAGTTCTCCGTCTCTACAGCATAAAGCATGCTGGTTGAGAAAGCATTCGGTGCATGTCACTGGGCATAATCATGTCGATATGTATTGAATATATTCTGGAAGAAATCACATCGTAGAGTTGAAGAACAGAACATATGTATTCCTAACACTGTTGTTAGAATGTCTTGTTTACAGACAGGGAAACTGAGGCAAAGAGCAAAGAAGTTAATTGACTATCCAGAAAGCGGGTGCTATGCCAGATCCATCTTTACTTACTGTCCAATGGCGTGCTGTCCTAACAAAATAAACAGCTTTCAAAAAAACAAAACAAAATAAAACCCAAATCTTGCCCTGGAGTCCTGAAAGGGAATATTTTAGATGTCGGTCATTAAAATGATCACGAAAGGTAAAGTGTTATAAGAGAAAATGTGGTATAACTTTAATATTTTGGACTCATGTCTCCTGTGATGACATCTGTTTTAAGTATTTAAATACATCTTGATTTCAAGCTCTAGAATTTTGAGCTTTTTTAATCAATTGAACATTTATAGAATTTGAATTAAATATTAAATCAAATCCCCAAACAGAAACAATCTTCGGTATTAATGCCTGAGATGTGTTAAGCTCATAATTCTGTTTCAATGGTTGTTTGGCAATGAGTCACTGAGCAGGGCATTCTGAGGGCATTTCTAATATCCTTTAATTAAAACTCACAAGAGTTTGTTTGATAAAATACCAAGTAAACCAATTATTCTAAGGTATTTTTCTGCCAAGAAACCTTGCACAGAGATAATGCAGTTTTGTCCCTCAGTGCCACCTGAAGTGATATTTGCATTCAACCCCCACTGTCTTGACTGAGTTCCCCTAAGGCAAAGCCAGGGATGATGTGAATTGTTTATTTGGGTTGCGTTCCAGCTGTCAGCAGTGATGTCTAGGGTCAGTGGATATGTGGGCTGAATGCTATACCTCCCCAGAATTTACATGGTGAATTCCAATCCCATCCCACCATGATGCAGATAGGCAGTGGTGAGTAGATCATGGAAGCAGGGTCCTTATGAATAGTCTTTGTAAGACCACATACGTCCTTAAAAGAAGCTCAGACTGGCTTCATCTCTTTCTTCTATTGGGAGAGGATATAGAGAAGAGAGAGTACTGAGTCTAAGTGAGGGATTCCTGAGATAGTCTGCCAGCACCCTGTCTTGGATATCCCACTTGTTGAAACTAAGAGGAAAAAAAAGAGCAACTAAACAAGTCTCCTTGTTTCTGAGAGTTTTGTCCTGTTGGCGAAGGGAAAAGAGAATGACCATAGTGTGTTATCTAATTGGTGTCTATTACAGGAATTGTTGCTTAATATTGTGGAATACTTTCAGATGTTGTATGAGATCCAATGTCTATAGAGCAGTTACAGACAATAAGAAGGTGGGATGTTTACATGGGCACCTGTCCTCTTGTGATTCTTTTCTCAATGAGAAGGAATCTCACATGGTGAATGTTCATTCTCCAAACTCCAGAACAGGGCATGTCCACCACTGTGGAAGCCCCATAGAACTGGTCAGTGAATTGATGAGGATCTGCATTGATGCCTGTGATGCATTGGACATCCCTTTAGCTTTTGGATCCATCTCTATGCAGGCACCACTTCCTCCTACTGCAACATTTTATGGTACCCCTTTCTTAGTATACACCCCTTAGTAGGGCCACCCACATCTATTGAGTACATTATTTTGACATAGGCTTGCTGCACCAGGATGCTCAAGCAGATGCCTAGGATCCTGGATTGGAAGAAATCTCTGAGACCCACAAAGAATTAGCTGCAAAAATAAGGCAGCCTCCTTCTTCCTAAGAGTTATAATTTTGATTCAAGAGAAAATTGTCTCGAAAACCATAGCAAACTGAAGTTTGTGGGTTGGACTAATAAGCAGTTGTGTTACTATGAGGCCAGAATAAATGGTCCTGCCTGGTTAGGAGCTCAGAGTTGCTGGAGGAACAGACTCTAATTTACTTCCCAAACGCAGTCCTTTTTCACCCTTGCCATCTAAGCCACCTGTTTCTCCACCCCTTTATCTGTTGGTCATTTTACTTTGTACTTTGTGGAGATTCTAGCACGCCGATGCTTGGAACATCTATAATGTATATGTGTGCAGAGGACTGACGAGACACCTTGGTCATTTGTTAATATTTTATTAGGCATGATATCCCAACAGCATTTTTACTGTTGTTGTGGCAGATAAAACAATGATAAAGGAAAAAGTAACTGCTGGCTTTTTGATTGTTTCTTTCATTCCCACATATGAGTGGACCTATGGGCAGGGGAATGGGTTTGCATTTGCTCATGGAGGCCTAAGATCAAAATCTAGAACATTCCTCAGATGCTACTCACCTTTTTGTTTTCTTCAGGGACAGGCTCTCTCAATTGTCCTGGAACTAAATTGGCTATAATTGGCTAGTCTATGAGTCATAGGAATCCTCCCGATTCAGTGATGGGACTGCTAATATGTGCCGCTATACCCAGATTTTTATAGTGTGGCTTTCAGGAATTGAACTCAGACTTTCTTGCTTTCAAGACAAGCAGTTTGTTGACCAAACCAACAACTTTCTTTCTTTCTTTCCTTCCTTCCTTCCTTCCTTCCTTTCTTTCTTTCTTTCTTTCTTTCTTTTCTCTCTCTCTCTTTCTTTTCTTTTCTTTCTCTCTCTTTCTTCCTTTTTTCTTTCTTTCTTTCATTTAAATAACACTTTTTTCATTTATTTTACATACCAACCAGTTTCCCCTCCCTTCTCTCCTCCCATCCCTTCCCCTTTCCCAACTATCCCCCTCCCCATCCATTCCTCTTCCATCCCCATTCAGAGAGGGACAGGCCTCCCATGGGCTTACACAAAGCATGGCACATCAAGTTGAGGCAGGACCATGCTCCTCCCGTTATGTAGAGGCGGGGCCAGGTAATCCAGCATTAGGAACAGGTTACCAGCTAAGCACCAGGGAGAGGTCCTGCTCTCACTGTTAGGCCTTACTAAGAGACCAAGCTACATGATGTTCACACACATGCAGAGGGTCTAGGTTGGTCCCATGTAGGTTCCAAGCCTCCATGAGCTCCTGCAAACTCAGGTCAGCTGTCTCTGTGGCCAACCTGGTATCTTAATGACTATAAAACATGGCCTTAGTCCCTGTTGCAGGAGGCTGGTTCCGAAAGGTTTTTCACTGCAAATGTGTAATTTCTGACAATAGACATGATTATAGACCAGCTAAAAGTTTGGAAAAATAAACTGAATACTTAACACGCCTCATTTCATTTTCTGACTAACTTTAGAGATAAAAGCAATCATTATACCACAAGCCAGGAAACAGACTTGGAGTGACTTTCTCAGAATCGGACAGTAATGACTGGTAGCAGCATACTTATATGGAACCACCTGTCCTCTCTCACGGAAGTGCCAAGGAGAGACACAGAATACATAGACAGCTCAGCAGCTCTGGAAATTGACTTGTTCCTGACATTGGTTGATTCATGACAGAGCTATGCAAATCCCTGGCTGTTAACATTTTCCCCGGCTACTGTTTCTAGAAGGCTTGGAGAGCAATCTTCCCCAGAGCTGCCTTTAAGGATAGAACTTTACTGCTGTATTAAACTGGAAGGCTTAGGATCAGCCATGTCTAGACATGAGATATCTGAGCGTTAGCTCTGAGGCATTGCCTCATCCTCAACCGCGCGAAGGTTCTGTTTTGGTAGTTACAGGGTCTGTGCTTCCAACTCACTTGCCAGTGATTCACTAATAATATAAAAAGAGTTAAAAAAAACCCATACAACATACCCCAAGATAAATTGTTAGCAAAATGAGAGACCTTTGTAATAGTAAATACATAAATATATCTGCCTCTACATCCATCCGATGATGTGGAGCATCACCGACAGTTTTTCCTAGTTTTCTACATGGTGCCCTGGTGCTATACTTACCCATACTCCATTCCTTCTATCGCTGATGGCTATATCCATCCATCCTGCTACTACTCTTAAAAGCCTTCTTACAGCACAACCCCAGTCTATTCATGTGGTTACTGACACAGTCACTGTCCAGAAAGAATGTACTTTCTGGTCTATCCATGAGCTCAGTCCTGCAGAAGGTCCCTGGGTTCGAGGTCCCTTAGAGACACTCTAGAGTAGATGCTATGCAAATACCTCTGCTATTACTGAGTTTGGGCTCCAGTTCCATTCTGATGTTGGCTGTGTTTTGTGATCTGAGTCTTAATTTTTCCCAATCCTATGTTCTACCTAGAAAAAAAAAAGAATTAGATTACAAAGTATTCCTGGGAGGCTTACATGATATTACATATATACCACCTGCAGCATAGGTACTCATACTTATGTATGATGAAAGATGAAAAAATTGCATTTTTGTTATTGCTTTCTCTCTCTTTTTCAGTTTCTATCCTTGAAATATTACACAGAGAGTCTAAGTTTGTTTTACAGAATCTGCTTTTGTACATACCCTTCATCATCTTGTCCTCTCAAGAACCCTTCCCTTCAGAAAAAGAGAAGATAATTAATCTTCATGTGGATGTAGGATGCCCTCCTGTATATGTGTTGCTTTATTGGTTGATGAATAAAGCCAGGCGGGAAATCTGAATATAGAGAAAGAGAGAGAGTAGGTGGAATCAGGGAGATGCCATATAGCTGCCAAAGGAGAAGGGCACCGGAATCTTACCGGTAGGCCACAGCCTCATGGTGATACACAGATTAATAGAGATGGGTTAGTAAGAGCTAGCTAAGAATGTGCCTAAGCTATTGGCCAAACAATGTTGTAATTAATATAGTTTCTATGTTGTTATTTGGATCTGGGTGGCCAGAAAACAAACAAGCAGTCTCTGCCTACATCATGTTATGCATGAAATAATGTCCAGGCAAAGATAACCAGTGCCTCTTCATCATCAGCTTGGTACCTTCTCTGCCCACTGTCATGCCAGCTGTGCTGTTGCAAAGGGCAAGAGAATCAAAATTGCCAACCTTTTCTTATTAGGCTGATTCCTCATCAGCTTGGTGCCTTCTCTGCCCACTGTCATGCCAGCTGTGCTGTTGCAAAGGGCAAGAGAATCAAAATTGCCAACCTTTTCTTGTTAGGCCGATTCCTGAACTTCAGTTCAAACCAATGGTCATTCAGCTGGGGACACAAATGTCTTTCCTTCTGATCTAGAAGAATCAAGCATGATTTGGCTTACGAGTAGGGACCAACCATAGAGGAGGGTATTTGTGCCTCTTATTTTAAAAGCCACCCTAAGGCCCCTTAACTCAAAAAACATTTTCTCTACCCATTTGTGTGTGAAGCAAACCGCAGTGGTTCTGTGTAGTGTCTAACCCACCTTTGCCATTCCCAAGCCACCAGGGAAGCAGCTTACCCTCTGGTTCCACCACCACTTGATTTTAGGTCTCACCAGTGACTTTCAGGCAGACATGCTGTGCTTTCCTTTCCCAGCCTGCACTGCTTATCAGCTCTCAGAGTGAGTGGAAGTGCGGTACCTAACACACAGAGCGCTCCTCCTTCCTCCTCAATCCTCTCAGTGTGCAGAGTTGAAGTACAAACATCATGCTACGTGAAATAGAAATGTCTAGAAACACTTTGTAGAGTGTTGGCTCATCATGTAATTTTAATAACTTGTATTTATTTTTCTATAACCTCTCTCCTTCCTTGACAAATCCAGCCTGGATGAATCCCTCCAGTATTCACATCAAGCAAGAAAGTTACTTAAAATACTGTCATAGTTTTATCATAGGAAACAATTTTCTTCTGCTCCCCTATTTGGGGATACTGTCAAAATTCTGGTCATATGCTTTCCTGCCTAAAACTAGCATAATTCCTCAACTCCACCCCTCCTCAAGCCATCTTTCACTGTTTCAGGTCATCTTCTTTCTGAACAAATAATACTTTCTTCTTCTCTAACCAGAAAGTTTTCTACAATTTCTCCACAGCTTACACATAGAAGCCCCAAGACCTAGCCAAATAATTATTTTTAAAATGATTCATAAAATTGTATGTATATGTCATGGCATTTTGAATTATGTGTATATTGTGGAATGGCTCAGTCTGATTAACATGTGAATTATTCAGAGTTAACTTCTTCTCTGTAATAGAATGCTTTATAGAGAATTTTAAAACTGTTTTGTAATTATCTGTTTATTGTGTGTGTGTATGTATGTGGGTGTGTACTGTGATGTGCATGTTGACATTAGAGGTAATTTATGGCCTCAGCTCTCTCATTCTACCATGTGAACCTGCAGGATTGAACTCAGGTTGTTGGGTTCTGTAGCAAGTACCTGTACCAGTTTGGCCATCTCTCTGGCCCTGTATCCACTTTCTTTGTAACTTTGTAAAGAAAATAATGTATCACTAACTGAATCACCATCCTGTAAGATAGAACCCTGTTTTTCTCTTCCTTCCTTTCTTCCTTTTGTGTGTGTGCATGCGGTATACGTGTGTGTGTATGTGTGCGTGTGTGTGTGTGTGTGTGAGAGAGAGAGAGATACAGAGAGAGAGAGACAGAGGCAGAGAGAGACCAAGAGTCAGAGTTATGTATCCCAGTTTGGCCTGAACTTGTCATATTTGCTGTATAGCTGATTATGACCTTGACTCCTGTCTTCACCTCCACGATGCTAGAACTTCAGGTGTATGCTACCTACCACATCTGACTAGGATAGAACTCTTTAGTTTCCTGGGACACCATATTACCTGTTAATTCTACAAGATCAACTTTCTTTGTCAACTAGATCATTTGTTTTAATAACAAGCCTAGGAGGTTGGGGCTGGAGAGGTGACTCAGTGGTTAAGAGTGCTGACTGCTTTCAGAGGGCTCAGGTTCAGTTCTTGGCACCCAAATGGCAACACATAGCCATCTGTATTTCCAGTTCTAGAGAATCTGATGCCCTCTTCTGGCCTTCATGGGCACTGCATGTATATGATGCACAAACACATGCAGGCCAAACACCTATACACATAAAATATCAATATGTTAATATATTTAAAATTAAAAACCTCGGAGGCTAACACTAAAATTATGATTTACACCAAATATTTTAGAAGTACATATAAGTGAATACAACCAACATCTTAAAACGATTTCAATCACCAACATTGAAGCAACTTTAGGGATGGGGGAATCAACTTCAATTGGCAAAGGAGTGTCACTTAGTTCTTGGAAGTAAACTTGGGTTTTGATCTCTCCTATTATCCACGTGGAAAACGTGAGCATAAGGCTTGTCTTGTCTCTTGATTAGTATGAGATGCATATCTGTTTCATTAAAGAACAAATGCTATCATGGTAGCATCAGAGCTAAAACACCCACTCCAGCAAATCACAGGCATGGAGGTAACCATTAACGACACAACCCCACTGGTTATCCAACTGACAATTTTCTCTTCCCATCAGAGACTTGTAGCTCCAAATCTTCAGGTGTGAGTTTAATTTTTTTTAAAGTTATATGTATTTGTGTGTGTCCTTGTTTGTGTATGCCTTGTGAGTGCAATGCCCACAGAGGCCAGAAGAGGGTGTCAGATTCCCCAAAGCTAGATTTAATAGGTACTTGTGAGCCTTCTCATGTGGTAACTAAACTCAGGGGCTCAGTAAGACTTGCAAGTGCTCTTAGCCCAGCATCAAGCACTCTGCATTGCTGAGCCATCTCTGTAGCTCCAGACAATTCTCTTAATAAACAGAAGAGGGCTGCATCATTTCTATCCATTGCTAGCTTTTAAGGCTGTTTGTTCACATACCCAACTTGTAAAGTTTGCATCTTTCACACTGCAAACAGACAACCGAAGAAACAGTGTGTGCTCTGGCAGGAAAGGCTCCATGGTGCTCCACAGTGAACTACTTGTTGCAGGTAATTCAGCTGCAGTTCAGGTTGTGATTAGCTCATTCCTAATGTTTGATGACTGTACTGATTGCACTTGGCACTTTTGACTTTAGACTTAATGTTGAGTAGCTTTAAAAAAAAGTCTCCTGGTGACTCTGTTCAGCAAGAAATGATGTGAAAATATTTTCGCCTTAGTTTTATTGCTGTGATAAACATTGTGCAAAAGCAGTGTGTAGAGAAAAGAGTTGATTTTTGTCTTACCACTTGGGAAGTCAGGGCAGGAACCTGGAGGCAGGAACTGGAGCAAAGACTGTGGAGGAATGTTGATTGTTAGCTTGCTCTCCCTTCCATGGTCAGCCTTCTTTCTTGTACAACGCAGAATGACCTGCCCAGGGGTGGTACCATCCACAGTGCGATGGGTCTGTCCACATAATTCCTTAATCAAGAAAATGACCCCAAAGACTTGCCTACAAGTCATGTGATGAAGGTAATCTCCCAATTAATGTTCCCTCTTTCCAGATAAGTCTAGCTTGTGCCAAATTGACAAAAAGAACTAACCAGTATAACGTCCAAGGGAGACCACTCAGTCCCCTTCTGTTGATGTACTGATTAGGAGAAGGAACCAAAGCCTACAGTTATATGGGAATTAGTCTCTCTGTACCTAGCCTTTTTTTCACCAATGTAATGTAGTCTAAGATCATCTCTATCATCACAAAGTACAAGATTTCTGCCTCTCAATGAGGAAATTGAATTCCATGGTGTGTATGTTCACTTTCTTTATTAATGCATCCATTGATGGACACTTGGTTGATTTCATATTTTGGTTACTATGAATATTGCTTGTGATGGATAACTTTGGCTATCAACTTGATAGGAAAAGGGAACATTATTTGAAGAATTTCCTTCTTCACATTGTCTAGTGTGCATGTCTATGGGTCAGTTTTTTACTGTTTATTAACACAGGTATGTCCCTACCACTGTAGGTGGTACCAACCATAGGCAGGTGAATATGGGCTATCTAAGAAAGGTAGCTGATCGTGAACCGAGGATCAAGTTAGTGAGCAGTATTCCTTTCTGCTTTCTGCTTCAATCTTCTGCTTTGAGTTCCTATATTAGCTTTCCTCAAAATGGATTATAATCTATACGATGAAAGAAACTCTTTTCTCTCTAACTTGAATTTGACTATGGTATTTATCACAGCGATAAAAAGCAAAATAGTGCAGCACTATAGTAAACAGAGTTTCAGCACGTGCATCTCCCCTCATTTGGATATACACAGGGATGGGATTACTGTATCATAATTTTAAATATATTTTGTGGAACCTCCATATTAATGTCCGTAATGGTTAAGATAAACTAAAATACTATTTATTTAGTTAAAAAATATAATTTTGAAGTGTGTATGTGTGTGGGGGTGGGAGAGAAACAGAGAGACAGAGACAGACAGAGTATGTGCATGTGAGTACAGTTGCCCTTGGAGACCAGAAGAGAGCATCAGATCCTCTGGAGCAGCCTTCCAACAGAGGTGTTGGGAAGCAAACTTAGGTCCTCTGCAGAAGCAATGTGTGCTGTTAACTGCTGAGCCTTCTCCCTAGTCCCACAACTGCAAAGTACAGTTTGCCGATGACCTTTCCTCTGTGTTTCCATCTTCCAATCTTCTAAAAGAACCAATTGCATCTTCTGCCAAGCCACAATGCTGCGACTACATAATGGTCACTGAATAAACTCCACTTTAGAAATCTGTTCCATTTTTATTTGGAATCTTTTGTTGTTGTTCCTATTCCTCAAAGAATTCTTCTTTCTCGAAGACTTTTCACCTTTTTGTCCCTGGCTTTTGAGTGTGCTTTGATTTTTTGTTCTCCACGACATCGGAAGCTGTTTTAGAATCTGAAATTTGTCTCATTTCCTATATTCTCTGGACAGTTTCTAGGGGAAGGAGCTTCTTTGGGGCTGCAGTCCCCTTCACCAATTGCTGATCAGACTGCGAACAGTTAACAGATAAGAGGTGCCTGTGCTGCAGGTTCCATTGGCAAGCAACAGGCTGTGCGGGCTTCCTAGGTCTCCTTAGAGACACACATTTATTAACTGTGCCCTTCAGAGGCTTCTCTGGGAGTGTTTACAAGAAGAGCAGGGGAATCCAGAGGAGTAACTGAAATCCTTCACCCCTCTTACCCCACCTCCTTCACAGCAGTGGCACACACGCCAATCTTCCTGAGCACTGGGGTTGCCACAGGCATGCAGGGTACATCAAAAGCTTAATGAATCAACTATGAAGAGGGCGCTAATGTGGAGGGAAGTGTTTTGTATGTGAGATGATGAACAAGCCCGTGTGGCCTTGCAAATTGGCACAGGCTGGCTTTAGCTAAATCTGGTCTGCAGAAATCAGACAGAAATAAATTTTTTTTTACACAAAAAATAAATAAAATGAAAACAATGTACCTTTTTTTTTTTAAAAAAAATCTGATCATTGTGAAGCCCTGCAGGAAAATTTGGTGTTGTTTGGAAACTGTTTAGAGATTAGTGCTTAGTGCAAGGACTGTGGGAAGACTGGGATGAGGGGAGGGGGGTGAGGGCCTTGAAGAGAGTGACCTAGGCGTGGCTGTGGTAAGTAGTTGGCATTTTTCTCAAAGATGGAGTCATGGAGCTCTGTTTCTCTGTGAGACTTTCTCATTAATATGGGGAGGTTCCATGCCAGTGTGAGATTTTATGCACTGTCCCCTCTGTCACAGCCCCATAAGCTGGAAAGGAGGACTGTACTAAGGACGAACTCTCAAAGGAGGCTGCACTAGTGAGCTCCCTTTTCTTGGGAAGTTGCTGATGGGATTAAGCTAAGGCCGGTCTCTATGCACATAGAATAGGAAGCCCACAGGTGGCCCTGAGCCTCAGTATAGCCTAAGGACCAAAAAGCAGATGCTGACAGGAGTGAGGGAGAAATGTCTACTGAGAGCCTGAGAGCATCCTGCTGTGCTCCTACTTCTTCCCCAAGACCTCCCATCCCACCCTGAGACTTTTCCTGCTGCTGGTGATATGCATTTCTACCACTGGGGGCCCTTTCCTTTATTTGTGAGTATTTGCAAAAAGAGAAAGAAAGAAAAAAAAAACACAAAAGCCACCATTTAATTTCATGTTACCTTAAGAAAAAATAGTACTCAGTGGGAAGTCATGAAACCATTCGAAAGGATGCTTTTAAAGGTTTCTTCCTTTTTTTTTCTTTTTCTTTTTGATGTTTTGAGGAGACAGGGCTTCTTTCTGTAGCTTTGGAGTCTGTCCTGGAACTAGCTACTGTAGACCAAGCTAGCCTCAAACTCACAGAGATCCACCTACCTCTACCTCCTGAGTGCTGGGATTAAAGGCGTGTGTCACAAACACCCTGCTTGCACAAGATTTCTAATGATCCACACAAATACTTTTGATGTCAAATGAAAAAAAATCACAGACAAAAATATTGTTTCTATATTGTATATGCTAAGACATATTAAAATACCTAAAACTATATATAAAAAGGCATAACATAAGCTCCAAATGTTAACACTGGCTCTCCCTGTTATATTTTTAATGTCCTAAATTTTTTCTTAATGAGCATGTTTCTTTATAGAATAGAAAAAAGCCAAGTTTACTTAAAAGCTTATTTTATATGCATGATCAGCTAAAGATAGAATTTAAAATATAAAACAACAGAAAGCCCACAGATTAATAATGTTACTAGAAAACATAAAATTGCCT